>CM076071.1:25497500-25910000 GCA_038088235.1 Zacco platypus
CTCTCTGAGATACATCAAGGATTGAAAACATTAGAGGAGTTTGATTAATTCAACTGTTTTTTTTTTCTTCTTCTGCCATCTGGAGCAAGTTGAGATAGTGTTGCAGATATGTACTCTCACTAACTACGAGTGTGACAGTAAAGATTTATAATTTTACAAATAAATGCAAATTAAAAACTTTCTATTCATCAAAACCTGAAAAAAGTAATACAGTTTTCACAATGTTTCTTGAGCACCAATTTAGCATATTAGAATGATTTCTGAAGGATCATGTACCAGTTATGTAAAATAGTTATAATATTTCATACCATTGCTGTTTTAATGTATTTTTAAATAAATAAATACATTTTGTGAATAAATACATCATGGCGAGGAGACCTCAAACTTTTGAACGGTATGTATGCAAATGCGTGTTACAATATTCTTATATTGATCAACATAGTCCTTATATTTCATCTTCTCTACCGCTTCTGTTTCTTTTTCGCTTCTGTTTCTTTTCTTTCTTTTTTTTATTCTTCACATGGTCACAAACACGTGCCTGGGTTCAAACTTGGGTGCACGATTGTTTATAGTTCCTTTGAGAACCACAGCTGAAATCTAAACAGAATTATTCATTCCCCTTTGGGTTCTCAAAGCATTACATGCATGAGTTCCAGTCTATATCGGCAGTGACAGATGCAGGCAAAGTAATTTGCGGCAGTGCACATGGTGGAAAGTGAGAGGGACTGAGAAATGCTCAAAAAAAAAAAAATGTAATTGATGTGTTCATATTTTCAAAATCATTCATTTTTTACTTTACTGCAAAACCTCTCAAATAAAAATTAATCAAGCTGCATATTTAACTGAGCTTGTCCAGTGAAATATGTTAAGCCTGAAGTATGATAAAACTTCTACCCGACCATGTAACGTGGTTTAATCATGCTGCAATCATTCTGAGTCGTATTATCATAATAGCTCTAGATCTTATTTTAAAATGCAAAAACTGAAGACAGGTGATGCACACATTTAGGAAACAACCTTGTTATAAAAACACACCTGAGCACCAAATGGGTTCTTACTTCCCACAAAATGAGATGGAAACAGCATTACGCCTCATGTATTGGAAATGTGTTTTAGGGACACATAATTTGCAAGTCATCAAATCAAATTTCAGCTGAAATCTAAGTCCTAAAACCCTCATATCTGCTTGATCAAACCCAACAACAATGTATAGATATGATCTGTCCCGTTATTAAAGAGTTGTAGAAACGATTCACTATAGTTCACCCTAAAATAACACTAATGTCCCATACACTCACCATCCCATCATTTTAAATCAGTATATCTTACTTTCTTCTGTGGAACACAATATTAAAATCCGTCTAAGAGTATTTTCTTTCATATAATGAAAACAGCATTGTTGAAATATCTTATTTTGGCCCTGTTTACACCTTGTTTTAAGGTGGGTTTTGGTTGATTGGATCACAATTGGACTAGGCTAAATACAGGTGATCTAAAACATTTTGAGCTTGTCCACTTTCGACCACTTCCAGAGGTAATCGAAAACGCATTAGACCGGATTGCTTTGGTAGTGTAGACGCTCATGTGGTCGAATGTGTTTAAACAGCCACAAAAGACCGCCAACTCTCTGCCTACTGACATAACGCATAAACATTATGGGAAGCATGCTAGCCAGATGAGATTTAAACTTTGTTGGCTGAAGACCTAAGTTTGGTTTGAAGATGAAAAACCAACCACAATGTTCCCTCAACATTCCTGATTTCTAACGCACACTCACCTCATTCGTTTGTTTTTCCGTCATCTCCGATCGCATTCATATGTCAATTGCACTAGCTTATTTTATCCAATAGATAAAATAGCTGTGGGCCGTGGCGTCCTGGTGGGCCATAGTGGTATTGCAGGGGGGGCCGTAGCTAGTCCAAATCAATATATTAAAATAATTAAAATATTTTTTTGAAAGTATGTAAGGTTAGTGTTATGGATTTAAATATATTTGTAAAGAAGTAGTTCTTATAATTCACATGAAATTCTTACAAACTTGTTAATAAATGTATTTGTAGGTAAATGTTGGTATATATTTTTTAACGGCGGGGTCGTGGAGCTTTTGCAATGTTTTTGGGGGGCCTTACCCCTCTTAAGTTTGGGAAGCTCTGCAATAGATCAAAATATCTGAAAAAAAAAACATGCATTTACCAATTCATGGACTCTCCCCTCAAAGAAATCAGGACAGAAGTGGTTGAAAGTGGACAACAGAGACCGATTAAAACTCCTGGTGTAAACGGGAATGTGTCTCCCTGGTCTACTTGTGATCTGATCGACCGAAATATATCTTAATACCAGGTGTAAACAGGGCCTCTGTGTCACAGGTTTGGAATTACATGAGGGTGAGTAAATTATTTTTGAGGGAACTATCCCTTTAAGTGTGTTTGTTAGCAAACATTTTATCAACATACGTTTTTTGTTTAATGTAGCAATGAGATTTCTAAAACTCTTGAATTCTGAATGAGAGACATGGAAAGAGTTGAAACAAGGCCATCAATTCTGTTTTTACACATGCGCTGTAACTCTTCTACTTTCAATCTATTTTCATTTTGGATACGCATGTGCGTGTGCACATTGTGCGTGCACGCTCCGTGACACATGTGGTGGTATTTCTCTCCAGTCACGTTCACTCGGCACACTCCGTGCTTTATTAAATGTACAGCGGGCTCTTATTGAATTAGGGCCTGGCTCATTTAGAAGTACTTTGTCGTGTGTATATGTGACTCTGGAATCACTCAGCTTTTCAATTCACCATCACTCATACGTGATTAAACTCTAATAACAGTTCTTATTTGAAATAAAGCTGAACTCTGAGAACAGAATGTACATCGGTAAAGCATTCACTATGCAGCTTGTTCCTCTTTGTTTTACAGACTGCCAACCATTTCCCTAAAAAAATAGTTTGATCGAGAACAAGGCAGTTAGGCAAGAACACTCCCCCTCGACATTGATTTGGCTAAGTGATCGTTTATATCAATTTGTCAAGGCTTTGTCTTGTTTGTTGCAGGAGTGACTAACCAGTTCAGGGACAGCAGTATTATTGTTATACTCCGTATATGTATCAGTATCAGCCCTGAAGCTCAGCTCTTAACCGAATCCTCTTATCGAGCAGAACTTTAAGGGTTCAGCTGCACATGTTATTGTATTAAAGATTTACACATGACCAGCAGCAACTGAAATGCTGCCTGTGTACTCATGTATCGCATTGAAATAACATTCAAATCTGAGCAGGGAATTGATTTTGTAAGGAACTTTTTTAATAAAGAAAAGTTTGGTAAAGCACTATCGACAGAAGTGGCAACGAGAATTGAATTGGCATTTAGAATGGAACAGAAACTATAAAAATACTTGATTATTATTGGAAACTACTGATAGAGTTTGGGAAAGTTACTTTTAAAAGAAGTGCATTACAATGTTGTGTTACTCCCTGAAAAAGTAACTAATTGCATAATTAGCTGGGCTGTTTGTTTGTTTGTTTGTTTTTATAAAAAGAAAAAAGTTTTTGGCATATGTAAAGGCCTTTTCACACCAAAAGTGAAAAGAATAAATCCTAAAGTATACTTCACTTTTTATGCATATGCGAGGGTCGGCGTACAGTGCGAGTGGCGCACATTTCGTTATGAGAAGAGTATGCTCATACTGTACGCGCATCGTCAGATTTTTTGTGTACTTTGTACTCGCAGGTCAGACATGCGCTTTTTTTTTTTTTCTTCACAATAATTAGTTTATCGACAAGATGGCAACCGTGCCCTGGGCACGTCGATTCACAAGGTAGATGAAGAAAAAGACCAGAACACATGCAAGCTACAGTGAAAATGGAGGCCTACATAGATGAGAGATTGTGCAAAGAGGTTAGAAAGTGCAATAATTTGTACTCTAGCATGAAAGAATACAAAGATATTTATATGGATTGTAACTCGAGAGGTTGCTCAAGACTGCGCATGCGCCAATCGCCCATGCACACGTACGAGTCAAATGAAGTGTACTTTGCAAGGCTGTGCGTTTGACTGCACGTATTGGCGTACTCATAAAAAATAAAAAAAAACTATTTAAAAGGAATGCATTATTTTACTAGTTACTTACAAATCTGATTACTTACTTGTAATACGTTACTCCAACACTGATTACAAGTAAGGCCAGTTAAGTAATCATTAATCATGATACTTTTTTTTAGGTAATGAGTAAAGTAATGGATTACTTTTAAATTCACGAGAAAATATATTAATTACTTTTTTATAAAAGTACCCCCCCCCCCTTTTTATGGAAAGAAAGAAACAAAGGGGTCTCAATGCAAACCATTGTCAGACCTCTACTGAAGTCAAATGGTACATGTTTCTTTTCATAGTACTGGTAGGGATGAGCCGGATAAATCACAGTCATTTGAGATTACAGGATAGGGCATTTTATTCAATCCTTACCTTGAAATTGCTGGGCCAGATGCCCATTAGTATTTAAACAAGCTTACATTTTTTTGGTGTACAAATGCCTAAGTAAGACAAAGAATGTGGCCCAATGGAGAACTCGGTTTTAAAGGCAGCTTAGCACACCCTTGAGGGAGATCCCTTTGTTTCTGATAGGGAACAGTTATTAGCCGACAACATTTGCCACACAATGGCATTATCACATAATCTTGACAGTCACAATGTCTTGAACAGAAAAAATCTTATAGTTTCATGCAGGCTTTGAGCTTGTGTTAAGTCTTATGCTTGAGGCTCTCCATTACAGAAAGTAAGCCAAACCCATTTTTTTCCATTACAAGAGCATGTGATCTATGAAATAAAATAAAATAAAAGGAGATTATTCTATATCAGGCCTCTATTTCTGAGATGTCGTATAAAAATAATCTGTGATTTATAGCTACATCATGAGTTTAGTTCTGGTTTGGAATAAGAGGGTTGACATCCTCACTCTCAGCACAGTTCACTATGTCTGTCTCCTCACAGCTATAGCAAAGATAATATCAAGATGGTGTGGGATTATATGATAGGTCATATTGGATTGATGGAGTGTCATAAATGGGACCTCAATCAATACCACAGGCTTTCTGAGTGCCATATCACATGGATCAATTTGCTTTATTCCATTTGTGGGGGAGCAAAGGGGGGTTCGACACAGGCATGACTTCACTCTCTCCTGAGACTATATGTTATATGTTGAAATGAAAAGCAAAAGAGAATTAATAACCAGCCCAGCCAGCAAAGTCTACATCTCCAACACTTCTGTTTACCCTGGATCCCAGTGAGGGATTCACAAACTCTCTAAAAACATCATGGATGAAGACAATCAGGATGACAACGTCTACATTCAATAAACTTGATGAGTAGATTCACATCTCTGAGTCAGTTTGAGAAATACTTTTCTTGCGTACAAGACAGAAACCTAGATTTACAAAGGACATTTGAGTAGTTTATTTTACCATCAATATTTTTGTAGCTGTCAGTGTATGGACCAGAATGTGTCATTGCTTATGATCGTCATAGTGCTTTATTGTAGCTATATTGAAAGATCTATATTTAGCAATAAATAAATAGTGAAGGAGAAGGAAGGTTTAAGCAATAGTAAATCAGAAACTGTTCTGAAATCAGAAAGGGCTTTTAAGGAATAGTTATCATAAAAAAAAGTAATTCTGTCATTCGATATACCAAGTGTGGCACAAGTCCTGAAAAGTGAAGCCAAAGTATTTTGATCGCCCCCTAGTGGCTGGCTGCAGTATAGGTCTTAAACCCCGCCCTCTTCATGTAATTGAATGGGAAGCAAGCCAAACTAACTCTGTCATTTTAGGTGGTTCCACTATGATTTTCTTTCTTCTGTAGAACTGGATGTGGTGATGTTTAGCTGGATGTTCACCCTGATTCTCTGTGAAGGTCCAGAAATGTTGTCCAACCAATTTGTGAGAGCTACAGACCAAACTTTTAATACTGCTAAAACCAGAAATTGGTTACCAGACATGAAACCAATGGCACTGACATCAAATTTTGTTTGAATATACTTAAATGCAAATAAGATATGCATTTTTAATCAATGAATATTGGCTTAAGTTTCTCTCATTAAGCTATTGTAAGACTTGGAATATAGTCCAAAAGCTGTAAGCTGTGGTGAGGTTTTTTTTTGTGCATTTTTGGAGCTTGACAGCTTGGTCACCATTCATTATATGGCAAAAAGCATTTGTGTTGCACAAAAGAAATGGCATGAGGGTAAAGAAAATGATGACAGTTTTCATTTTTGTGTGAACTTTCCTGAGAATTGTTCCTCAGCTGTCCATCAAAGCAGGGAAATGGGCCATTAATGAAAAGGACTGAAGAAAAAGCACAAAGGGATGTTTAAAGTAAAAGATGTTGAGATGGAGAGTAAATGCGGATCCTTGTTAACTGCAACGCATCCTTATCATCCGCACGGCTGGCACGCTAAACTAAATGAGGCAGAAGGAAGAAACCCGAGAAGAAGAGCATGCTGTGGTAATGCGCTTACAAAGGAGTGAAATAAATGGGGCCCAGTAACAGGCTCAAACTTAACAGCCTGTGGAGAGCAGATGGTCTTTGTGCTTTCGCCTACAGCACTCTGAACTCAAAAAACCGAAAAAGAAAGCAAGAGACAGAAAAACTCTTAACAATGCTTGCAAAGGGCTGTCAGAATCCAAAGCGCAAGGCATGATGCATCAAAGATGACAACTATGGTAGGCTTGTGGTAATTCTCTGTCAAAACCCTGTAGGGGCGTAAGAGAAACATGTGAGGGTGGCCATTTGGACGTGTCACAGCTGGTAATTGTGCGGAGCTTGTTGAACAGTCAAATCGCACGCTTGCCCATTTTGAACCTAGAACCAAATCCGAGGTCTCTCTGACTGAAGTGCTGGAGTGATGATGTTACAGGGGATCATTTTCAGAAGAGTTTTACAAATTGCCTGGCAACCAGTGTTGTTACCAGTTCTTTGTGCCATATCGATTTTTTTTTTTTTTTTTTTGAACTGCAGTGCGTTTAGCGAACCTTACAAAGTATGTTGACCACCCTCATTGAAGATAATGAACCAAACCTGTGGAAAAGAGAGAACCACAGGGATCCGGCCGTTAATGGGGCCAAAGCTGTGACCGTCTTTACCGATTCAGTCCGTCCTAAGGAATGAGCTGTCAAATAAGTGCTGGAATTAAGATCTACTTGCTGCACACATAGGGCAGGAACTGTGCTCTCAATCATAATATGGAGCTCTTTGTCTCTGGATCTTTGTGCTGCTATTTGTGTCTCCTCTCAGGTGCATGCGAGTCCTGTATCTTCTCTCACTTAAACTTGTCAAGATCAAGCTCTGGGCTCTTCACCCGTGATGCCTGAATCTAAAAAATTGACATTAGAACGTGTCGCTGTGCATTATTTTGGGTGACAGTGAATTGCTCTGTCTTTTTACTCTGCAGGTTACTGAGCCAAACAATGCCATAAAGAATAAGCAAAGTATAAGGTAGGAGAATATTGAGCAATCTTAGAAAATTAATCACAGAGGGAAGGCATTGCAGGGTATGTTTAGAGTTTAGTGTAGGTTATTAAACGTGATGGAGCAAGCTTTTAGCGCCACTCACTCACCAGACATTTTAACTGCAGTGATACGTACAAACACCAACATACTAAAATATTGCTATATTCACGTTCATCTGTTCTGGAAAAAACGAAACGCTTTTAGTGCCACTCACTGGACATTTCACTATGAAACTGTCACAAGATATGCACAAATATGTATTTTGCGTTTTGAAAAATGTTGACACCGGAAAAGTTTTTCTAATGAGCCTGGGTTGACGTATTGCATAACGAAATGTCTTCAGCACCATTTAGTTCACAGGAACACTATCTCTACAACGGTAACTTCAAATAACATATTTGCAACACGGTAACACCAAATAACTTCTGGTATAGGATACATTTTCACTGTGATTTTAGCATATTGGCAATACATATTTGGCAAAATATCCAGTGCGTATCCGTGTTTGCGCTCTTAAAATCGACAAGGCTTTACAAGGCGTTTTTGGAGCATTGAGCAATGTTGCCAATCATAAACAGATCTGTTGATGTCTTGAACGCAATGACCAATCAGAGGTTTTTAAGTTAGCACTGAACAAAAACTCTGAGTTCTGCAAACGGCAAATATTACCTCATTATAACAAACAATTATGTAAATACGAGATTCACTGGGCAGTCAGTTTAATTTATTGTTTTATTGTAAGAACATATTGAGATTCGTTGAACTAAGATGAATTGGATTTTTAGTGATTTAAACGGAGAGCCTTTGCGTTCTTTCTGCGTTTTATTAACAAATAATTTATCAGCCGTGTTGGGATATGTTGGTTGTACAGTGATAAGTAACTTAAAACTGTTTCAATGAAATCTATTTAAATGTGTTTTTAAATGTGAATCGCATCTCTTTACTCTGGAGTTGGTTCACCCTCCACCTATAATAAGAAAATTCATAGTTTATGCATTATTACACAAAACGGAACTTGAGCTGCCATCTTCAACTATTTTAATAGTGAGCAAACTCAAAATCTTTACATATTTTTATTGCTATTTGGTATGTATAGTTTTTATTATTGTGTTGTTCAAGGAATTTAAAAGGTTTTGTGCCTTGTGTTTGCAAAATATATAGACAATGCAAAAGGGTTTCGTTTTTTGATGTAGTTTGGTCTAGATAAGGATGGGCTATCTTGTCTTTTGGTGTTAAAATAGAACTTCTATTTCATTAATAATAAATATAGGATGCTGTTGTTTTGGTGAATGTCTTTTTATCAGAATTATTGTTCAAATTCACTGATATATTCACTGATACTTTATTTTATCCAAATGACATAAACCACAAAACAGTCAAAATTTCAGCATTTCTCAATAAACTTCTGACTCACATACTGTATATTATAGAACCGTCACTTATGTTATAGAAATATGATCTCCATGTTATACTTAAAGCGACTTTTTTTTATACTAAATGGTAAGGAATGGATTAATCAATCAAAGAAACAGAATAAGTGAATACAGCCAGGGGTTAGAGGTGAAGATGAGTCATCTCTGATAGATGAAAGGCATTAGGACAATGGTCAAAGGAAGAGAACAGAAAGACACAAAGGGCAAACAGAGAGACGGGAATAACACTGACAGACTAAAGAAACAAACTGAAGGGATAAATAAGAATGAGAACAAAATGTGCTCGCGGTGGTGAAGATGGAGTGAGCAGCAGGTGGTCCTCGTATCCCTTTGTCCTTTTCCGACTAGCCATGTTTGCAGTTGTGGCCCGTGTCAAGTATGATGTTATGTTGGCCAGGGTCTGAGACCTCCTTTATTCAGGAATGATTTCAGACCCAGACTTTTTTCATCTCTCCCCATTTCTCTCTGTCTCTCTCCGTCCAGCACAGTCCCTCAAACAAGCAATTAAAATCGATCCTCTTTATTCTCGCAGAGCTTTCTTTCAAAAATCTGGAGAAGGGCGTCTGCGGGACTGAATTTTCAGTCTGTGGTGGAATGTAATCACTTTATAGTCTTGCCAAACCGCTTTAGACTCATAGGCACAATATTATTTCAAATGAAAAATTCCATTTCCAATTTCCAGTCTTCAAAAAAATGCTACCGTAACCTTAACGTACTGCGATGATATCAGTTGGCAATTACCAAATACATTGGTACCGAATGCTCATATGGTATTTACTTTAAAAAAAAAATACCATGGTACTTTTTTGTTAGTGTATAATTACTGTTTTGAATGTGTGCTCCATGTTTAATATAAATCCATTTAATTTAATAATTATGATTACACTATCAGGGGAAATGACTGATTATGATTTCTCTCATTATTCTGCAGTGTAGAAAGCAAAACAGGTGTTTTATCTAAATAATATATTAAATTAAATTCATCCATCTATTTACCAAACCTCTCGTTGGATGTAGGGTCGTGGGGTTGCGGGAGCCATTGGCCAGTCCATCACGGTTATCTAAATTCAACTGATTGAAATTAATAGTCATGATCACAATATCAATGGGAAGTATAACTCATGATTATGATTTCTGTCCCAATCATATAGTTCTTAAGCAGAAGTAATGAAAAACTACAGATTCAGAGTGATTGGCATTAGTATGCAGAACCAAGAGACAAACGGGTGGTGGGGTGGTGGGGGGGTCTTTTTAATAAAAGATTTGGAATTAATGTTAATTTTTCAGAGCCCAGAGGTTCAAAATGTCAGCTTTAGATTTAAGACTGACCAAAGTGTAAATCGCTGCGGGCAGTTTTTTTTTTTTTTTGTGTGTGTGTGTGTCTGTGTGTGTGTGTGTCTGGTTTACAGTATACTCATAATGTGATAAACTAAACCAGTTACTGACATTTATTTCTAATCTCAGCTGTTTTTATTAGTAAGATCATTGCTATTGTGGTACAAAGAGACTTTTTTGCTCTGGAAGAAAAGATTCCACTTCAGCAAGGACCATTCAAAAATAAATAAAGAAAATAAAAATAGAATATAAACTATCAGGAAGTGTTTGTCCTCTGTTTCTGAAGGGCGTCGTCCCATGGGTGTCTGTGTCTGGGGATCTGAGGCATTTCCACTGAGTCACTCTATAATGAGACTCCAATGTCTGATCTCCTTTCAAAGTAGCGGCAGATAATAAGGCTGTTTGTAAGCAAATTACAGCACGATAGAGAGTGCTAACAAACATTGCCATAAAAGTGGAGTGCTTTCTCACAATATTCATCGTCATCCAACTTAAAACTCATGATTGAAGACCCGTCTGGGAGATTTCTGTCTGTCTGTCTGTCTGTCTGTCTGTCTGTCTGTCTGTCTGTCTGTCTGTCTGTCTGTCTGTCTGTCTGTCTGTCTGTCTGTCTGTCTGTCTGTCTGTCTGTCTATCTATCTATCTATCTATCTATCTATCTATCTATCTATCTATCTATCTATCTATCTATCTATCTATCTATCTATCTATCTATCTGTCTATCTGTCTATCTGTCTATCTGTCTATCTATTTGTCTATCTATCTGTCTGTCCATCAATTCCATCCATCCATCCATCCATCCATCGCAATATACAAAAAACGTTAGAACGTCAGAGCATTAATATAGTGTGAAACTGTGTTTTTTTTTTTCTCTTCTTTACTGGCCACATGCTTCTTGGGAATCAAAATAAATCTCAGTTACCTCATTATAGCGGAATCCAACAAGCTCTATAATAACATTTCTGTATCCCTGCTAGTCACATGAGCAGATTTTATTAAATTTAGCAGACTTCTACATCTCTCATTTCTGCATTCATTGTGTGAGGCTGAAACATCGTTTCCCATCTGCCTAAAGGTGAAGAGTTGGGCTGTGGCTGACTGCAGGTGTGCTAAAGAGAAAGGTGTTGTGTCTCTGCGCGTTGTTTGCTCATGTGGGTACGACAGCAGGCAACGTTGATCACACAGCTGTGCCTGCCTGTCCCATCAGCCATCACTTTAAGCAGAGTGTCCCCATTCTGCCTCTGCCTCATCTATCAACACACACTATTCGGTAAGATAAAAAAAGGCCTTTCATTATCGCTTGATATTGTTGCGCAGGGATGTTGCATTAATTCATGCAATTTGTGTATTGTTCCACATGGCCACTGTGTTGGTGAGGTGAACTCGTTGAGAGCTGTCTCTGTGAAGAGAGGTAGAGAGGAAGTGGGATTTTAAAGATGCTCTCTCTTTAATGTCAAGTGGATTTATAAATGTTAGATGGTTTTAATGTGTAATGCAACTTCCTGGTAGTGGTTTGTTGCATAATGCAGTGTTCAGTACACATAAGTAATGGTTGTCTGCTTCTTTTCCACAGCTGGTATGTATTTCTGCATGTGCGCGTGTATCATATTTGGGGAAGCTACTCTGAAACTGTAGCTTCTGAATCTACATCTCATGATTTGAAGCAGGTAAACAAAATGAGTCTGCAAGATAAAAAAACAAAAAGTAGCAAGCTACATTTAAGACAAGAATATATAGAGAGAGAGTGAGAGAAATACTGTGTGTCTGTTTACCTCTGCTGGTTTGGCAGTTAAGTTTCATGTGAAATCAGTGTGACATTAAAAACAGCATTGTAGCACTTGGATAAAGCACCACAAATCACTGGATTAAGTAGCTTGTTATTATGAAAGCTACTGTACATTTTTTTTGAAAGCAGCTAAGCTATCATTCACACTCTACTAAAAAATGCAGCATTGTTGTAGCTACTCCCTAATATTTAAGTGTATATACACTGGACTCAATAAAGGGAGACTGTGATGGGGAAAAATGAATATATATAGTGTTCTCTGACATTTTTTGAGCACTTTTTGATGAAATGAATGTTCAAAAGAAAAGAAAAGCATTTATTTGAAATAGAAATAATTTGTAACTTCATAAATGTCTTTACTGCCACTGTTGATCAATTTAATGTGAATAAAAGTATTATTATTTTGATAGCACTTTCTTTTACACTCATGTTCCCATGTACATACTATGCACTTGCTATAGGAATTGTAATAACTAGGTAATAACTAAGGTACTACCCCTAAACCTAACCTTAACCCATGTATTTACCTTGTATTACCCAGTACTTTCTTAGGCAAGTAGACTGTAAGTACAAGTAAGTGCATGTACTGTAAAATAAAGTGCAACCATTTATTTATTACGCAATGATCAGTGATTAATTATTTTTTTTTAATAATACAAACTTAATGATTCCCAAATATCTGAATAGTAGTTTATATACAGTGGGGTCTACAAGCCTGATACCACACATAAAAATGTGGAATTAAAATTAAGCTGACCATTGTAGGATTTTGTCAAATTGAAAATGTGATTGAAAATGAGGTAAACTAAGAGATCAAGTGCTGAATTCATTAAAAACTAATACTGAGATATTCTGAAATTCATGTTAATCAGTCATTAATAAGACCATTGAATTTGTTTGTAAAAATATATTAATTTGGAAATGTAAATAGAAGCATTTTCACAGGTGCTCTCAGACTTTTGGACCCCATTGTATGAAGTGCAATAAAACATGGGTAGCATCTGTAATGCATTTACACATGGCTACTCTGGGATTTTGGGGCCCCTTGTTCTTTTTGGCATCACTCTCACTCGCTATCTAATTGCCCATTTCCTCCTATCACACTCCATTTGAACTTCTCCTTTCGACTGTCTCTGTAGTATTCCTTGTCCGCCCAGTATGGCAGCTTACCCGTGATACACACACACACACACGCACACACACATGCACCTGTTTCACTTTCTCCCCATTTATTCTGACTTTGATTTGGGAGGGGAGCATGTGAGTAATGCGGCCCACTTAATGTAGTGGCTGTACTCAACCTGCACTGCATTTGCAGCTGTTAAAATGACAGGCAGGCTCCCGTGACTCCAGATGCTCTCCTTTCTGGAAAAAAGGCGGGTTAGAAACGAGAAAGAAAATGACAGCACAGCTACTCGATGCCGAGAGGCTGACAATGAGCGATGGAATGACGAATGACAAAATAGGCAGAGAAAGAAAGAATGAGAAGAAAAGAGCAAGAAAAAGCCCGGCGTATCCATTACTATAACGATTACTTGCGGGCAGGAGTGTGCTTTCTCTGAAAAGCATATATCTAGCTCAGAAAAGACAATTAATAATTACAGGGCGTCTCATTATAGGGCCACATGAAACAAACTGTGACCTACTTCTGGGATTGCTGGCATGCAGGGGATGATGGGATTGATGAGAATCATTTTTTTCTTCCTCAGCAGCAAATGCCGTCACCTTCACCTTTTGATCTTTATGAAAAGCCATATAGCTGGAGATGGGCTGCTGGATGGCGATACGTGCTGGAGTAGATCGACACACTTGTTTATGCACTCTTGAGAGGCAGAGGATAGTTTCTCCTATCTGTCAAATTATATAGATTTCAGACCTACAGCATATGCTGAAAACAGATGTAGGCCTCTTCCTCTTTCCACCTTACCTGCTCTGTGCCATTGTCATGTTCACACGCTTCTCATCGCATCAGGGAAATTAGGTTGAGTCGGTTAGGTATCAGCTCAAAATTGCTTCAAATCCTGAGTGGCTTCTCAAATGGACACCACATAGCTTGGTGCATCTTTGTCAAACATTAAAAGCCCTGATATACTTCAAGCGAAATCGAACAACAAACTGGTTTGGTGACATTTCGAACAAAAATAAGACCAAAACAAAGTTCATGTGGAGTTTGAAACCGATTTCCTTTATGGTAAAGTTCCCCCAAGCTGGTAAACACCGTTGAACTACCATTGGTCTGTGGAGATTACATAATGTGTAGGTGAGCTTTTATGCTCCACCTTCTTTGACCTGGAAATGTTCTCTTGTTCACCCAGTTAAAACATGAACACATTGGAGAGCTGATTTATAGTCGCAAAGATTTGCGCAAAACTTTTGCGATATTTTGTAAATGTTGTTAAAAAAAACTATTGTGAAATGATAGCATTTCCATTAACTGACATTAACTTAACTTCCTCTTGCGATAAGTCATTCCAAAAATCGTGTTAGTAGGTTTATGTATATAACAGCCACTGCACTAGCCGTTATTATTAATCGAAGGAGACATTGGTGTTTTATCTGACTTGACTGTGACTGATTCTGACTTGTCTTCTGTCCAAACATACCACGCCATTTTTAAAGAATGATCGACTTTTACGTATGCCACGTAAGCTTTTCTGAATTGCCTGAAAAACAACCTCATGCAAGCGTATAAACGTTTTTACGATATATGGGAGTTTTCGCGAAATTGAGATGATTCCTTTGGGCATATTTTCAAGTCAGAATTTCAATTTGCGCAATTTGAAGGTTAATGGAAATGCAGCTATTGAGACAGCGTCAGTATACTGCTGGTCAGGTATTTCTTTTTACCCCTAAGGGAAGAACAACAGCAACAAATAAAACACGAGTACTGTATATTTGTCACGGTTAGGTTGCCATGAAGGAGGAATGCAGGATCTAAATGCAGCAGATTAAACGTTTATTTGAACAGAACACAGAAGAATGCAGAACAGAACAGCCTCGCCTGACACAAACTGATAACTGAACAGAACCAAACACATGATTTAAAAACAGGGACTAATGAAAGTCACGAGACAGCTGACGTGGGAATGGATGAATAACAGGAATCAAACACAGACACAATGAGAAACTAGGTCAAAGGAACGGGTACAGTCGAACATGAACTGAATACAAGGAAAACTAAATAGAATCCAGAGATAAACAGAAAAGTAGAATCAAACCTAAACTCTAAACATGAACATATATATCAAACATGTGACAATATAAGGGCCTTGGCGGTATTTATGTAGACATGTTCAGTAGTCTCAGATTTACTGGGTTAGAAGAACAATTAAGGTCTTGTTCACACCTAAAACAATGCTGTAAATATAACAGTAACAATATTAGAGTCCACACCAGCTGACGTTTTTTTTTAAGAAAAATGCAATGGGTCAAATGTTGTTCGACTTTCTTTGTATGGACAAAAAGGGTGAGTTAGTAACAGAATTTCATTTTTGTGTGAGCAGTCCCATTAAAGCTGCAGTACACAGTGTTCGCTAGCTTAGCAACTGCCATTGGGGTGAATGAGAATGCTAACAGAAAGCTTTTTCTAGGCATTATAGACTTTCTTGGCTCAAACAAACAGAGTAATACTGAAAGCACAGTGTTTACTCTTCTTAGAAATGTCGTAGTTGTCTCTGTGAGAGGAAACTGTTTTAATACAGAACAAAAATCCACACAGCAGATTTAATGAGGAATATCCAGTATGTTTGCTCTCTTTTCCTTTCTCTCTGGTGCATCTGATCTATGTTTGGATAGAAGTAAGATGTTAAGCGCAGGTGGAAAGCTTTATTACAGCCTGAGGGTGCAGAAGTTCAGGCCTCAATAAAAGATATTAGCACAATTTTGTGTGAAAGTGTACTTCAAGAAAGGGAAGGAAGGCCCCAGTGGTCCATTTTCACATTCATACAGTGAAAATGCTTTACAAAAGTGCTCGTAGATAAAACCTGCTTCGAATTTTGACAGCAATGCGGTCTTATCGTCATCTCATCTCAATGCTCCTTGGAGCTCAGCCTAAGTATAGCACAGTGATTCTGGAAAGCAGAACTGCCAGCTAATGGGTTTTGTTCATCGTAAGCAAAAGTGGAGCTATTTATCACCACCTCAGTCAGCATAATCATTATGATTATAAAATTAATTGAAGGTGAATTGTTTCCTCTAAAATCATTGCTTATGTTTATTGTTGCGTAAAACCGCCTTCATTAAAATGCACCTTGACGTTGTGCTTCTATTAGACTTTGGATGTCTAATTTGATCTGGCTCATTTATCTGTAAAATTATCGTAAATAACTTCTAACTGGGGTATGTAGCTGCAGCGGATATTCATCCACATTGCACATTGCATATTTTTTATTTTATTTATTTATTTATTTAAAGGGGACATATTATGCAAAATTCACTTTTACATGGTGTTTGAACATTGCATGTGTGTTGGCAGTGTGAACACAACCACCCTATAAATAATAAAAACCCACCCACTTCTTTTTAGCCCCTTAAAACCTCAACACTCTCATAGATCAAGCCGTTATAATTTTCTGAACAATGTGATGTCACATTGCTCAGGCCCCGCCCACAACTGCTGACAGACTTGGCCATATTAGCATAGTTTCTGCCCTGAGCGAGTTGTACACAGCCCAGGATTGTTTCTACACCGGAGCAGCAGTAGAGACAAGAATGTCTGGTAAGCAATTGAGGTGTTTTGTTGTTGAATGTAAGAGTGGCCACAACGTTCTTCATTTTCTCTCGACTTCTGAGCCACTGAAGATGCAGTGGATTAGTTTTGTTTTTGAAGGAAATGTGCCACAGATCTAATAAACACATGCGTTTTCTGTCCCTGCTGAGTACGTACACATACATAACCGACTGTGTTTATGTGAACTTTTTGTGTTTTGGTGCATGTGCCTTTAAATGCAAATGAGCTGCTGCTCCCCACCTCCTTTCCATTATCACAGCTCCTGCCTACATTCGATATTAAATATATACTAATAAGATATCTAAATACTAACAAGACATCTGCTTTTTTTGATTATCATCTATATTGCGATCAAGGACAGGACAGTTTATTATTTCCATGCATTTTTAAGCTATATTAATTTAAAATTCTAACTCATCGTTTTCTGAGCGCACACATCTGCAGCATACACACAGAAAGCTGGCTGTCAGACGGCACGTCTCGTGAGTATTAAACTTCTCTTTTACATTTTATTGTGCTTAAACTGATAAATACATACAAGGTTATGTCAAAAACAGCCTGTTTTTGCTTGTACTCAGAACTGGGTCTTTACAAGATGGTACAATAAATGATCTGTGATGTATTTTAAGCTGAAACTTCACAGACACATTCTGGGGACACCTGGGACTTAAGTGACATCTTGTATAAAGGGGCATAATAGGTCCACTTTAAGCAAAACTGCAACAGAATTTGTCAGCCACTGTTTAAAGTAAGCACGATAGTCTTTTCTTCCTTATTGTATCGTATATTTGAGTGAATGTCTTCACAAACGAGACAAAATGTAGGGTGGGACTTGATTTTATCCATGGGGAACTGATTAGATTGTTGGATTATTTGCTATTGCTGTGATCTCATGTGACTGACAGCTTGTCCCTCTCTCAAGCCTGTAAACAAATCAACAGAGAAGAGAAGAGATATCGTTGCAAGAGTGAGGGGAAATTATTTTGATTAAAGATAATGGTAACACTTTATTTTGATGGTCTCTTTTTAGATATTCGGTTGACAAGTAAAGTAACGCTGCACCTATATGTCAACTAACTCCCATTAGAGTATTAGTAGACTGTCTGCTTAATATTTGCTAACTCTTTATTGTGATGGTCCCCCAACAGACATTATACTGACTATAAGTAACTTTGCAAGTACATGCCAACTTATTCTACTAACCCTAACCCTACCTGTAACTGTCTAATAATACTTTGAGTGTTAGTAGACATGTAGATGCAGCGTTACTTATAGTCGAAAAGGGACCATCAAAATAATGCGTGAGCAAGATTAATGGTGAATGAATTAAAAAAAAAAAAAAAAAAAAAATGATGTGCACAGATCAATCATTTAAAATAAACTGCAGTATTCCATAAAAAATAAGAACTGTCACTTTTGATTTCATGGTGACTGGAATTTATAATGTTCCCTTTTGTGCTCCACTGGAAAAATCTCTAGTAAAAAAAAAAAAAAAAGTTTTGAGTGACATTATACCAATTGAACCAAAGTTCCGTTCCTCATATTAAACATCAAACACGTATAATAAGAGACTGTTTGTGGAAGTTTAACTTTGGATATTAAATGACAAAAACTTGAAGTTTCACAAAGAAAGTATCCTGCTGTGAGTGTGAGAGCATTAAACTTTTCTGATTGGCTGTTTTGCAATTGAATTCTCTTTTCCCAGAGTAAGCTTTGCTCCTTTTTAAAGCTCGAAGAAGACGTAAGATTTACTTGCACCTTTGTCAAAAGCCTGTGTATTTGAGCACAGCATTCACCGAACATACATTCAAAGAATAACTACCTCTTTTGACCTTTTCTGCCAGTTCAGACCTGTCTATGCCATCACATTCTCATTGTCTGAATTCACTCTGCAGCTTTTAAACATGACCCAGTAGACTTTCATCTTTTTCTTGAATTGCTTTAGCGTCCACTGTTTCATTTTCATTTAAACTTTTTCACCCTAAAGCTCTTTATCTCTGTCTTTTCTTTAACGATCTGTTAAATTCACACTCTCTCTTTTTTGAAATCGCTGTCTTCATGTAGAATGATTTCATACTGTGTTCTTCTCACCAGCGGTTGTGTGATGGAGCAGATCTGTCATTGGTTGGTCTCCAGGGCTCTTTCAGTTTCCTCACAGCTCTTGCCTTTTTCCTGCTGTTGGAAAGATTTACCTGACAAGCATGTTGCAGTGTAACTTGCCCTCTTGACTCGCCTCCTATTATTTCTGATACATACACACTGTTGACACTGCTGTGCTGCTACTGTACACACCCCCATAGCGACTCCATTTGAGTGAAATTGACTTATGGGTTGGCTTTATTTCTTGACACTACTCTCTCTCTTTCTCTCTCTCTCTCTCTCTCTCTCTCTCTCTCTCTCTCTCTCTCTATATATATATATATATATATATATATATATTCAATATATATATATATATTTCTGTCATGACATCTCTCAGAGTGTTTGGAATGGTAATGGATATGACAATGTTGATATGTTTGGTCTTGGCGGAATAGATCTGCTATGCTACTGCTTCTGTTGGTTATTTCTGCTGTTGCAGAGCAAGTAAGGGACTTGCCACACCCAAAACATACACGACACGCTGATGTGAGCAAGTAAGAGATGCTGCTGCTATACAATATAGCGTACATGAATTAACCGTAGCAGATCTATGCAGGTGGAGCTGGGGAAGGTGGAGGGTGTCTGAAGTGCGCTGCACTGCTAATGCAATTCTACCAAAGTATTTTCAAGCATGTAAGCTCATTGGCTACTGATACAGCAGGATACAATCGGCTGTGCCTTATAGATAATGATGGATTACGAGAAGGTTGAGTTAAAGGACCTATTAGCCTGTGCCACCTAGAGTTTCATGAAAACTTTGTATATATACAGTTTTGTCTTGATTTTCTTCTCCTTATTTGTGTGCGGTTTTAGTATTAAAAAAAAAAAAATAGGGATTTAAAAATGCTGGGAGAGATTAGGAACTTAAATATTTTGAATATATTCGAATATATTTTGCACAGAGACTCTTGGGATTACGGGAATAGATTCTGGTTCAGTGTTTGGATTGATGGGAGATATTAAATCATTTTCTGGCCATCTTTCTGAAAGCCAAACGCATGATGCCAGTGTATTTTTGATGGATTTATGCAGCTGGTAAGATGTTGAATGTCTGCTATTTGCATATTTATCTTGTATATACATATTCATAAACTAAGGTTGAGATTTCACTGACGGACAGGAACAGGATAACACTCAGCATGTTGCCTTTAATCTGCTGGTTGTCATTACCTTAAACATAGTCCAACAGGAAACACAGCTCTCAAGCGTCTCATGCCTCACCCCCTAGAAATGAGACGGCTCATATTAAAGATAAGCCATTAAGTCAAGATGAAGCCGCGCTGACAGATCTATGTGTGCGTATGTGTTTGCGACCGAGAAAATAGCAGGCGCTGGCAAACAGGCTGTGATTGGATGGAAACTGTGTTCACAGGATCGATGTGATAGGAAGAGTTTGTTCTTCTCACTTTTAATTAGAGCTGACACGAATCAAGTGTGGTTGAGAGGGAGATAATGAGAACATGACAGAGCAGAGAGGAGCAAGAAGTGCCAACATCACAACTTCCTGTTGTGCAGAAACTCTCCAGCAAATAAATCTGATGAGCACGGCAGTAAAGCACTTGAGTAAACGTTCTTCATTACTATACTTAAGTATTAGTTTGGGGACTTGTAAAATACCACATATTTTTTAATGTAATTTATCATCTTCAGTGTCACGTGATCCTTCAGAAATCATTGTAATATACTGATTTGCTGCTCAAGAAACATTTCGTATTATTATCAATGATGAAAACAGTTGTACTGCTTAATATTTTTGTGGAAACGTGATACAGTTTTTTGTCAGGATTCTTTGATGAACAGGATTCGTCGAGTTCTGAAGAGCAGCATTTTTATAACAGAAATCTTTTGTAACATTATAAATGTCTTTAATGTCATTTGTACAGTCACTTTTGATAGTCATTTTTGATTTAATGCATCCTTGCTGAATAGTAGTATTAATTTCTTTAAAAAGGAAGAGCACAAGGTGTTCTCCATTCATTTTAACCAATACAAAAAAATCTAAATGATAATTTTCACCTGAGATTTGGAGCCAAATTACACCTAAAATGAGTGTAAAAATCTTTGTAAATTGGCTTCAAATCACAATTTTGACCCCCTCTACAAAATAGTGGATTACTTAGTAAATATATATGTGACATTTTGTGTTTTCATTTTTTATGGGGAAATTCCATAGACGTTTTTATACTGTACAAACTGTATATTCTGTCCCCCTACTCTACCCCTACCCCTAAACCTACCCTCACAGAAAATGTTCTGTTATTTTAGATTTTCAAAAACATAATTCTGAATGATTTATAAGCTTGTTTCCTCATGGGGACCAAAAAAATGTCCCCACAAGATCAAAATTTACTAGTATTACTATACCTGTGGGGACATTTGGTCCCCATAACGTAGGGAATACCCGCCCACACACACACACACACACAACGACACACACACACATGCTGATGGACAGCCACGAGCCCACTTTCTCAGCATGTCACCTCTTTCACACAGCATGTCACAAACACTGTTTCACACAGTGTCATGCAGTCTCCTTTCTTAATGTTTTTCACTTTGTTTTTGACAGTGCCACTAACACTGTGTGTACAGAATGTGAACTATTATTACTGATGTCTAGTTCACATCTTTAGACCTGGATCTATACTGTTTGTGTTGCAGCAGTTTGTGACCAAACAGTGAAAAGCTGGTCATCATTAGCAACACACACAGGGAGAATTTCACTGGGACTTTGCCGTACCTCCGACAGCGGCGTTTATTTGCACATGCTGCCTGTGTTGTTTTAGCACTTGAATGCAGTTTGCATGGTGCAAATACCCATATTGCAGGATTTGAGTATGGTTGTGGAGAGGCAGCAGACTACTGTGATCTGACATTCTTTACTACTATTAGTTCCACCTCTCCGATTCAAGGACACCACACTTTTTCAGCTATTTTATAGTGTCCAAAACCATAGTGGAGAATATCTAGTGCTCTCCTGCAATCCTATAGTGCATTCGTTTAAACCCATTTACACTAAGCGACTAGAGAATTCATTCATTCTCATTTATTTATAAAACACATTTAAAAAAACAAGGCTGACCAAAGTACTATGCAAGAAATAAGAACATTAATAGACAATAATAAATAAAATACATTGACAAGCAAAAATGTATACACGTATACCATTAATGCATCACAAATGTCATGCCAAATTAATTCTAACAACTCTGCTGAAGATCGCTTTGACATTACACTCATACAGGTGTAAGTTCCTTTTAAAATGATTATTAAATTGTTTTGTGACTTCTGGATCTTACGTTACCACATTTAATGAAAGTTAATTTACTCACCCTTGTGATGTTTTGAAACCTGTTACAATTTCTATGTTCCGTGAAACACAAAAGAAGATATTTTGATGAGTGTTGGTTACCAAACAGTTTTGGTGACATCCCTTGAATGGACAAAAATTATAAAAAATCAAAGCATCTCATTTGCTTCGGAATGATATGAGGGTGAGTAAATGATGACACAGTTTTCATCTTTGAGTGAATTAACCCTTTGAGGGCCAGATTTACTAAACGGGGCAAATTAGCCTGAGAGCGCCTTTCATCAAATGCGGCGATGGGAGTGACAAGTTTTGCGTGTGATCCACTGCTGACTCGCAAATTAAAGAACACAGATGCAGTCAAATCATTTACATAATGATTAATGCAATCTACCAATAGCAATGCAAATTATTGTTGGGTCTCAAATAAGCAGAGCTGATGCTCATCAGGTGCGGGTCAACACAAGCACAACTTGTTACATGTAATAAACGGATAACGTCTTCCTGTGGCATTCCAAAGAAATTAATTTGAGTGGAAAATGTTTTTACCTTCTACCACACGCTCTCTGTTCTCTGCGGTGTCTTCTCCTATCAGCAACAATTGCAGCCATGTCGCAAAATGGGCTAAAACATGCTTTTTTGTGACGTTAAATAATGAAGCAAATACCAGTAAATTGACTAGCGCAAACATTAGTAAATCACGTTGCGTGATTCATTTGAATACTCTCCTCCCATAAATTTTACGTCTGAAAGGAAAACTCCTAGAAATGCATATACAATAAGGTCAGCCACAAAAACAACTCAGTCCACGCCTTTTCTCTGCTAATTTTGCACTTGCGTGTCTTTAGTAAATCTTGACAGTAGTTTTTTAAAGCCAATAGAGGGTTTACGCTGGCGCAACTCCAAAGTTGCTCACTTCTTTTGTATGTAGTGAACTATACATCATACACTATTTTGGACAAAGATATAATAGTTTAAATTCTTGATGAGTGCAGCATTTGGTTTGCAGTGGACAAAGGTTTTGAGCTGAAAATTTAAAATAAATATGATATATTTTGCATTTTTATTCAACTTTAAAAAAACAAAAACAAATCAGTCCAATTCAGTAATAGTATATGATTAAAAAGTGTTAGAAATCGCTGTTGATGTTACAGTTGCAGTTGATTTTACTAATGAAAATGTATATTTTTTACTCAGAAATTGTACATAGAAATTGCAGTTGCTATTACTTATGGTTAATTCTTCACACAGTCAGGAGGTCAAGTTGAATGTATTGCATTTTGGGAAACAGTATTCCATGGCATACTGTAATTGCGTAAACCATGCATGCAAAACGAATCTGGCATATTACGCACAGTATACAGTGCATACTACAGGTAATAGCAATGTTCATTATATGGCGCATTACTACGATCTCCTCTAGTGCTCTGCGTTCTCTCATACTATATATCTCTCGCATACTCTTGAGTTTTGTAACTCTCAGGTATGCTCTCTCATCTCTTCCTCCATTGACGGATCAGAGAAGTTTCTGAGTAATGTGGGCTCAAGTGCTATGGCTGATGTAACATTGCTGTGAGGACATACAGAGGGTGTCGAGGAAACACTTATCTTACATGTCCACTTATATTGCCACGACCTCCAAGCTGTTGCCAATGGCAACGAGCGAGTTGTGGAAGGTCACAATTAGGTGCTGGTCCTGCATATTCATTGATGTTACTGTGCCTGCGATGTTAAAATGAAAGGCTTCACTGAGTCACTGACAGCTCCCATCAAATGCTTTGCCTTGCTAAGTTCAAAAGATGTTCATCGTTGGTGTATTTGCTGTTTGTTCATGCACCAGTGATTCCAATGTTCCAGTTAAACAGTGATTAGAGAACATGAAGTGAAGCTAAAGCTTTAAATGAATACTTTTTTTCCCATTACTTTAAAATAAACTATGAATGCTACACTGCAGAAAAATGCTAACAATGTTTACTTCGCATAAAATGCATTATTCTTTGTTGTTTGTTTAAATTTAGTGTTAATTTTTGTGCAGTATGCTAAATTATCTTCTCTGTAAATCTTAATTGCTAATATCTCCCACTCGTTCCGTTGCTCGGTTTCAGAAATGTGCCACCATGCCCTCTATTGAAATGCCAAGCTACTCAATCTATGCAGCTAATTTAGCGCTTTAGCACAAATGAAATTCTCCACTATTTGTGAATACACTCTTCATTTTCAATGCATGTCGTCAGATGTCGTGGGCCATGGAATTCAGGATGAAAGAATGATGAGCGTGTATTAATGATCATACAGTCGTTCAAGGGTGGGCGATGTAGAAACAAGTCACAGCGGCTGAGCGCTGACAAGACGCTAACAGAGCTTAATTAATGAGCCGGTTGAAGAGTTAGGCCATGACACAACATTTTCCTCATTCCAAACCTTCTAACGTAATGTCGATCTCTGAAATAATTAGCTTGCTAAAAGGCTTTTCTTTTTAAACTTTGTCTTTTTCATCTAGAGGCCCTGCTGGTAGAAACTTTATCGTGAGAAGTGGAGCCACACAGCCACATGTAAAGTGATTGTTTTGTGTGCTGAACCAGTCTTAAGACATCTTTGGAAAGACGGGAATCAATATTGTGAAATAGTCTGTGATGTTTGAGTCAGTCTAGGTGGTAAATAGTCTCTGTCTCAGTCCCACTGACCGCCCACAATCTGTTCATAGACCGTTTGATGCATATCACATCAAGCAATTATTCATTCAGTCTGTGAATAATCAGTGCATACTACATGCTAATGGACAGAAATTATGATCACAATGGCTTATTTCCTTCAATGTTTTCTGTTCAACCTTTCCTAGAAACTGTTTGATTTTTTTTTTTTTTTTGATCAAATACTATGATTACCTAAATGTAGGGATGCACTAATATTAAAATTCTGGCCAATACAATAAGCAGAAAATGTTTTTCTTATTATGCCCTATAACCACTAAGTGGCAGATATTAAAACTATAACTACTTATACTATACTATAACAAATGCATATTTCTTTTGAAATAAATTGCAGATACATTATTAAAATGCTAAACTATTTGGTCTAAATTAGTAACTTAATTGGTCCAAATCTCGATTAATCGCATCCCCAAATGAAAATGTGTGTTTACTGTTTACATATATATATATACACACACACACACACATTTAAATGTTTATTAAATGTTTATTAAATAAATACATGTAAATGTACACAAATATTATGCATGTATATTAAACAAATTTTTATTTTGGATGCAATTCATTGTGATTCATTGCAGTTAATTGCGATTAATAGTTTGACAGCACTATGCTAAATGTGACCTTGGACCACAAAACCAGTCATAAGTCACACAGGTATATTTGTAATAATAGCCAACAATACATTGTATGAGTCAAAATTATCGCTTTTTCTTTAATGCCAAAAATCATGTCAAAAATAATTACGTATCATAAATATATCAAAAATGTATTTTTGTGAGTGGATATGCATAGCTACGGACTTCATTTGGACAACTTTAAAGGTGATTTTCTCAGTATTGCAATTATAATACAAATTGGCTGAATTACAATTAAATAAAAAAATAAAAATAAAACCCTAAAAACTACAACTAATCATTTTAAATGAATTTAAGCATCGTATCAATATAATGTACTGGAAAAACTGCATGCATATTCACGCTGAGATTTCCATAAGATTACATTTGGCAGTATTATTACATTTACATACAAATGAACATGCATAGTTAAATGTCCAATCTCCAGTTAAAAATCTCTAATGTAAACCAATACTTGATGGTATCCCTTCTTAAATGATACATAAAACCAGAATGAATGGTAGTGAGTCACTTACATGTCAGTCAGATAGATGGGGCAGTTCTTGGCTAGTATAAAGATCAGACCTTATGCTAAAGGGCAGAAGTCTGGCTTTATGAGACTGGGTGGTAGTTAACTTTATAAAGCTTTATGAAGTTGTACACTACTGTCTTGTCAGACTCCATAACTTCCTCATGCTTTGATAACACTTTCCAGACAGGACTGTAATCCATCATGGTTACCAGTGCTGCTACTGCGGAGTGTATCAGACATATCGACAGACCCCCTGCTGACGTCCAATATAAGTGGGGTGGGTCAATATAGCTGTATGCCCCCTGATGCTAAGCTTTGTCCTCAAGGATTTTGACAGCCTCGGTTTTCATAGTCTCTCATAGTACAGGCAATTTCACAGAACAGAGTTTTACCAGCAAAACGCCATTTGACTCCAAAGCTGAAACTTCAATTAAACGTCCTGGAGAATTAATTAGTCTCAGGGCTTTTAGCTCAGTGTGTTTTTGTATCTTCCAGTGGTGGGGTAATCACTGACTATAGTGTAATAATAACTCAGTGCAGATTGCCTGCTGTAGTCTCGGCTTGCAGCTTCTGCATATTCCACGGAGCTCTTTCTTCCTCTGTGCATGCTTCAGTTCTCCCAATTAGATGACATTGCGGCACTATTAGAGGGGCGAGGGAAACTGAGGCGTTACTTTGAGATAACTGACTCTACCAGTCAGAGAAAAGAAATCAAATACTCAGGTCAGAGCAACAGCCACCCGAAGCCTCCAGCTCCCACTGAGTCATAGGTCAAAGACACTGAACCCCACTGAGCTCAGCAGGTTAAATGAGACATACCTAAACCACTGCTGAGAATTGACAGAACAAGAGAATGTGAGCTTGGAAGACGTCTTGGCAATTTTTTTTTTTTTTTTAAGCACAAGTCGAACAAAATTTTATTAAGGTTTATTATGAACGGTGCTTTTCGCATTTGTATAGTGTACTGTAAATAACAATTCAACTTTAATGCAAGCTTATATCTCACAGTTGTGGCTATAAATATCACAATTGTAACATTTTATATCTCACAATTCAACTTTATTTCAAAATTTTCTTTTTTATTCAGAGGTGGACACTTCTATAATTCATGTTTTTTTAAATAATAATGATACCGTAATAATAATAACTAACTTTAACTTTAAGGAAAAAAAACTATATATATATATATATATATATATATATATATATATATATATATATATATATATATATATATATATATATATATATAGACAAATATTGTCTCGGCAATAAACTGAATCTAATACTAAAACTGAAATAAAAATAAATTAAACCAAAATAGCAACATTTAAAATAAAAAAAATAATAATAAGGCACCAAATGAAATGACCAAAATGAATGTGAAAACTAAAAATATAAAAATAAAGGCTAATTCAAAACTAAAACAACAGTTTACATTCACATATTCTTTTTCTGAAATTTCTTCCAGCTGTTTGTTGATTTTGCTTTGCCACATAAAAGTTAAACTGTCTTTAGCGCTCTCATAAAACATCCATCATTTAATCCCTCTCACTCACCCAGCGAGCTCTAAATGATTGTTTACAGTATATAACTCTAAAATGTTAATCAAGCAGACCATACTGAGACACCTTAATCTGTAATTAACCACACAAACATATGCAAATATGTAAATCTCCGAGCAGCAGGCTGGGCGGACCTCGGCAGAGCGTGACGGATTCTCCGCCAAAGCTCTCTCTGTTGAAGTGGCGGACAGATGTAGTGGGGTGAACAGGCCAGCTGGGAGGTTTTAGATGAATCATCTTCTCTATATCTCTCTCCAACAATCTATTTATTGAAAATAACGGCCGTGCCAGGTGAGGCATAGGTTCACTACTGGTTTTCCAATGCACAGCAAAGACAAAAGGGAAATTCTCTTTTATTTTTGAATCTCACACGGGTTTTGTAAATTCATTCCATATTTCGACCTTTACTGTTCATTTATACTCTAAATGTGCCCATGTCCAACCGAGAAGGCAATGTTATTTGGTTGTTATTGTTGTAATGTTTCATACTAACTGTTAGATACAGAGATTGCATATTCCTTTTCACTTTTTAGGACTTTAGATCTCTGACTTGAACTACAGGAGCAGCACATACTGTCAAATCAATTACAAAAAAGCATACTGGACTAGTGTGTTTTGATGCTGACATACTGATGTCTTACCAGGTTGCTTCAATAGTTTAAAGGAATAGTGCTGCAGGGATAACGTATTTTTGTAAACCAAAACCCGGCAACAACTAAGCATTTTAGCACCTCTGGTTCCCGAAAGTCAAAGCGTTTTTTCTGAATAGGATTTTGGTAAAACGCCTGGTTTTGGTTAAAAAATAAGGTCTGTCGTATGTAAGATATTTTCACATTTTATATTTTCACATTTTATCCACGACATCACATCAGTAATTTTTAACTTTGTAACTAACAAGTTGCTACATGTGACTGCAGATGTTGTCGGGGACATTAAACGTCATCATTCGAACAGCTAAACTCATCCACTCACTACTCCACTTTCACAGCCTCGTTGTTTATAATCGCGCTCTTGCAAACTATTCTAATTCGCACTTTCAAGTAAAATGTTTTGTTGTTGTTGTTGTTGTTGTTTTGAATAAACTTCTGGGTGGGAAGTCAGAGAAAAAATCTCTGCAGCACTCTAGAGTAACCAAAAAATGAAAATACTAATGGCTTCCGGACCATAGGAACCATTTCATAGTTCCTAGAACTATTGGCAGAAGTAGGTTTGCACCGCAGGAACTAGGAACAATTTTAGTTAGGAATTCCTTTTGGAGGAACTAAATTAGCTCCTATAGGAACTACCAGTGATGTAAGTGTATGTTGATTGGCCGAGATTTTGACTAATTTGTACGAATTCATATGACCTCACTTATATGTCCTCACTCGTGCAAATTCGCACAACCTCACTCATACGAATTCATAAATTTTTTGCTGAATCGTATACATTTTACTTTGATTGAATTCGTATGAATGACCTACCCTAACCTATCACTGGGGTTTAGACAAATCATGAATTTGTACGAATTAGCCACCTCGTAAAATACGCACGAATTGGTCGTGAGGTAGCACTGGTTATGCGGGCGAGTATTATCGTTTTTGATTAAGCCTTCCCAACTAGACATTCTTAGTCAAGCAGTTTACTAAAAGACATTGCTAGTTGACCAATTATTTTGCTGGTAAACTGCATGGTTATAGTGGTCCACCAGCTAGACCAGCACCAAACTAGCATGGTACCAGTATGGTACAGTAATTCATTTTCAGGTCTTTTCAGCCAGGTCAGCTCACTAATGAATTGTTCAGAAGTTGCTTTTGATAACGCCTCTCAATCTAAACTGTATTTCCTGTTGCAGACAGACCGAGGAAGTGCACTGATATGACACTGATTTTCCACTTGTTCTGAAGTGACCTATTAACCCCTCTCAATGTTGTAAGCGAAAGCTTTCTACCGCTTTGAGCACACGTGTCACATTTCCGATATTCTGTCACTAATGCCCATCCAATCAATTCATCAAATAACCATCCACCGCCCCCACACACAAGGTCAGGCCACCTAACATTTGAAGGGACATCTTACCAAATATTTGAAAGCTAACACTGATGAATCGCCGTTGTTAATAGCTTCCAGTCTGTCACATTCCCTGCAAAGAGTCTGTGCAGAAGTGGAGAGCAGTGATGAATGAATTCATTTATTTCTAATCTTTTTGCTGATGTGCATTTCTGGCTTTGTGAAGTCTGAATTGTGTGTCTCAAGTCCGAGATTTGATCTTCCACTGGGTTGGGTGCAGCAAATTCTGCCTAGCTTTGTAAAAATTATGTTTTTGAAAAAAAAAAAAAAAAAAACTGATTTTCATCCATGTGTTTGCTGCTGGAAATTGGGTGTATTCAGAGTGGAAAAAGTGAAATTAATAAATCACTACTTTGTCGCTTCTTAAATTGCCTGCTTATGATTGCAACACAACGGGAGGTCATTTTGAAGACAGTTTCTTTGAATTCAAGACGTGATTGCTTCAGATTTTTACGTTCACACTGTCAGACCATTTTTCACAATCTTAACCACAATAAAATGCAGCAGGAAATGGAACACACTTCAGCCGCGGCAAGAAAATACTGCAATTTGGCCTCCGTGGATGTGAAGGATCTTGATTTTGACAGGTAGCCCAGATTCGAGAACAAATGTATTTTGTTTTTATTTTAGACTTGCATTAATAACATTACAGCTACTCTTTTGAAGAACAATTGGAAAACCACTGTTTTATGTGTGATAGCCAGTTTTAAGTTTGTTAAGAGTCTTGAAACAGTTCAATGAAGATTGTAGACTCAGCTTACGTGAGGAAATAAAAGCCAAGGTAAGAAAGATTCATTAAGGAGCCTGCCTGTAGCAGTTTTGCAATGACTGGCTGCATTTCAATGCCTCAACTACAATACATGTGGCACAACAGCTTCATTGATTGTAATGGGAGTGCTGCAGAATGCTGCTCGCAGATAACAGTACAGCCTGGCTTGAGCAGTTAAATGAAACTGTACAGTGTTATTTCTGTTATACATATACTTATTATAAATTCAGTGGGCTACAGTCAGTCTACAGCTAGCACTGAAGAACAAATCAGTAAACATTTGTTAGTCTGCGGGTGGGCTCCGTACGCTACTGGACCCCACACTGTGTGGTTGCAGCGTATACAAACTAGAACATTATAATGGGAATGTTAGTTTGTCAAATCACATCACTAGCAGTGCCACACTTGTGGTACATGCACACTTAAAGATAGGATAGGCAATTTCAGAGAGGCTAGCAATAGTAAGCTAGCTTTGAGATCAGATCTCACCCTACTTCGTTAAATTGCAATGATTGTATGAGAACATATTTTAGTCCTGAGACTTACACAGAAGATATATTTACGTTTTTTTGAAAATTTAGACCACTTCTGTTTTTGATTGCTATCAGGATGTGAAGAGAGTTTCAACCAGAATAACAGATGAAAAAATTGCCTACCATACCTTTAAAAGTCTAATATTATACATATATTTGCTATTATTCTGTCATGTGGAGAATAATGATTAAATGACCTGAAGAATTAGCCAATATGGACTATTGCCTTATTTAGCACTCCATTGGGGGCAAGTGGAGCTCCTCTATTTGTAAGGCTTATAGAGGATGTTGTTTATGATTTAACTTTAGTTACTGTGTAATGTCGCTGCTTGAATATAAGCAACATCTGCAAAGTTACGACCCTCAAAGTTTAGTGCAAAGGGAGATATTTTCTTCTACAGAAATCACTTTTTAAGGACGGCTGGTAGGGACTACAACAAGCTTCTTCCCGGGTTGGTGACATCACAAACCCCAAAATTTACACAAACCCTGCCTCCGAGAGCATGTAACAAAGGCGGGAGGCCATGTTGGGTTGCTTTAGAGAAGAGGAAGAGTTGTTGTAGTAGAGTGTTGTTACCATGCCATCATTTTACACCAGACTGCTTCAAAAACGAGGGTCAATTCAGTGCTGGATTTGCACAAATTAACATGATTAACATGACAGGAAATGCTAGCCGATGAGATGAATCGACTCCATAGCAACTACATAAATTTATCTTCTAACCATTCAGAAATGTCCAGTTGCATTCTAAAAGTCTCTCCATCAGTGCTCGACTCCGTTTTGAACAATATAAGGCTGAACACGTTACTGACAATCCTCATTTTACCTGCGTGAGATTCTCCAGCTTTGTTGTTGTTGAGCAACCAAAGCGCAAGCTGTTGAAGCGCCACTCATTTGCATTTAACGCCTTGTTTTTGCTCACACCCAATTAGGGGCAAATTTGACAAGATATAATAAATAATCTGTGGGTTATTTTGAGCTGAAACTTCAGACACATTCTCGGGACACCAAAGACTTATAAAACTGGCATTATAGGTCCCTTTTAAAACATCTTCAGTGCATGATTTATTGAAGTCTAATATGATATTGGCCAAGTCTAGTAATACACCACTTGAAAAAAAATGTATATGGAGTTTGGGCCATATAGTTTCACTATGGTATGTTTGTGAAAATTATAGTTGCAAAGAGAATTTGAGTAGCCGTGAGCACATTGTCATAATTATTAACTCACCTTAACACATCTATGCACACAGGGGTTATGTGAATGGATCCTGAATATTGCTATTGTGTGAAAATCTCTCTCACATGTGCCTGAGATCAAAGTAGCCCTGGTAAAGCATGTTGATACTTATTAATGGGCCTCTTTGTCAGGACCGAGCTCTACAGACTTCAGCAAAGTGGCCTAAAATTGCAACATAATTGGGCCATCTATGAGTGTGAGGCTAAACATTCATTCCCTTTCTCCCAAAAGACTCCACACCTCTCCCTGTACCTGTCTTTATAACCATTCTTAAGAGTTCTTTTGGCATTGCACCTCTGTTATGTACTAGCAGGGTCATTTTAATTGTTTTCTAAGCAAAATATAAAGATAGATTTTTTTTTGTTTTGCTTTATTTTGTTTTTGTTTTGCTTTGCTTTATTCATATGCTGTCACTTTGAATGATTTGAAGGTAAACTTTTTGTTCGAATTGGAAAAAAAAAAAGTCCAAAAGTGCATCACTGTCTTATTCAGACACAACGGCAAGACTGTTGAGAGCTTTATTTACAACTGTTGCCTTGGATTTGGTGGAAAATTTCTGGTTTCTATCAATCATTCTTGCATTTTAACATCATGGCCATAAAGAAAGTTTTGTAAAGAGTGTTTTATCATAAAGCCACTTTTTGCATATATGTCTTTTAGGACTTCCTTCTTATTAGTAGTTACTCTTGTTGCAGATTGTCAGATTTGTATGGAATCGTGTTTCCACTGCATAATAAAACATTAAATAAAAAGGTAGATGTGGCTTTTTATCTCAAAATTTTCCCCCATGGCAGAAACAAGCTTGAATAGATTTGCTTGTATCTTGATGATTGCGGCACACAGATACAAAGTTCTGTCATGAAACTCTAGATGGTGCGATCTGATAGGTGTTTAATCAGACTGCTTATACAATCAAATCATTCTCTATATGGTTCCTGCTCTATCAGTACCCAATGAGCTTGCTGTTCAACCTTCAACTACTTGGTCAGCATTTACTTTCAGAAATCCTCCACCTCCCCCAGCTCCACCTGTATAGATCTGCTATGGGTAATTCATGTATGCTGTATTGTACAGCAACAACATGTCTTACTTGCTTACAGCAGCATGTCGTGTTTGTAATGGCAGTATACAATTCTGCAGCAGCAGCAATAACAGCAGCAGCGTAACAGATCTATTCTGCCAAGAGCAAGCTTATCAACATTGTCATATCCATTACTATGCCAAACACTCCGAGAGTTGTCAAGACAACTCATTTTTATTCTTTAATAACACATTGTGTATCTATAAAATTACATAGAGAGACACATTCTGCGACACTGTTCCGTAGATTGACCCAGAAGTGAAGTAGTGAGATATTCAGTAGTTTACATCTTGTGCTGTACAGTATGGAGATGTGGCTGATTCTAGGAAGGCAGCGAGCGCAGCAAAACGAGGCATGAGAGATACAGGAAAGAAATTCAGATTCACAGACTGAGAAAATGGAGTGAGAGGTGAGATCGACACAGAACGGGACAGTGTAGGACAGTCTGGACTTGTTCCTGTCCACTGTTCGATGAAGAGGTGTTTAATGAGAACTCTGGGAGAGAAAAAGAGACAGCGAGGGAGTGAAGGAGACTGCAAACCTGAAATTGAAAGTGAAGTGTAAGGTAGAATGAGAGGGGAGTTTGGAATATAAAACTGGTTGGGCATTAAAAATTAATTTTCCTCAGGTTTTGGAAGAGCAGAACGTTTCTCTCCAAAGCACATCGAAACACTCAGCAAAGGGTATGAACCCCAGAGGGAAATGTAGCTCACACCCATAAACCATACAACACACACACACACACACCAAAAGAGAAAAAATGAAACAGATTTTCTCTAATGAACTGCCATCCACAAGCATGAACATTTAAATCAGGACACACCTGCGTCCACAGGCTTAACACACTCACACATCACATCCATATATGCAAAGTATCTCACATGATTTCTTCTCTCATAATATTACATCACGGTAAGATCTTTAGCCAGTGAAGCAGAAATTTGCATCCGAGTGTGTTGCTCATATGTGCTCTGAGAATATGCACATCCCCCAGCTGTTTTAGCACAAACAGCTTTTTCTTTTTCAATTTACCGTTGCATCCTCACACTTCAATAATGCATGGCTTCAGAGAGACACAAAGCAAGATATTATACTGTCCTTCTGTTTTATACTTTAACATTTTGTTTCATTTACAGTGAAATGCTTTGGCCTTTGGCTTTGGAAATGTTTCAAACCTTTATAGGGTTGTGAAAATAATTGTGATTAATACACTTATGCTCATTTACACACAGTCATTTATTCACCTCAAACTCGTAATCATACAATAAAAGAATTTTGCACGTACATACTATTGTTCAAAAAAATTGGGGTCGTTTTCTTTTTTTTTTTTTAATTACTGGATTAATACTTACATACTGGAAGGACAAATTAAACTGACATTCACGATGTTACAAAAGACTTTTCATGCAAATAAATGCTGTTCTTTTCATCAAAAAAAATCCTGAAATAAATGTATCATGATTTCCACAAAAATATGAAGCAACACAACTTTTTTAACACTGAAGATAATAATAAGAAATGTTTCTTGAGCAGCAAATCAGCATATTACAATGATTTCTGAAGGGTCATGTGACACCGAAGACTAGAGTAATGAGGCTAAAAAAATAATAAATGTAATAAATTACATTTTAAACTATTAAAATAGAAAAAAAGTGATTTAAATAATATTTCATAATATCACAATTTTTACTGTATTTTTCATCAAATAAATGCAGCCTTGGTGAGCATAAGAGACTTCTTTCAAAAACATTTGAAAAAAAAAAAAAGAAAAAACATTTTGAATTTTTTTATGGCTGTGTACATATATAGTATATAATGAGGAGACCGGAGGCTGTTGGTTTTGAATCAAAGCTAATGGAGGAGATATTTCAGTGATTTTGTGTGAACACAGCAATGAACTGACTGCTTTTCTGCTGATCTTCACCACATTTGCCTTGAAATTCATTTTGGAGTGAGTTATTTTTTGCTTTGAAGCCTTTTCAACTGATTAAGTCAAGGACAATTTTTGCATCAGGTTAATTTTAATTTATAGCTCTTTTATTGTATTCACCAAAGGTTGGTGACTGACTGTTATAAAAGTGAATGTGTACAACTGATGTCAAGGTTATTATATGACTGGCTTATAATGCGCATCTGATTAAAACTGAGCCTTGTTGACTATTACACTTTGTCAAATTACACAGATGCAGAGGTTACCATCTCTTGTTGTAATAAAATAATCTCTTAATTGACTCCTTTATCACCTTATAATGTAGTGATGAATAATTTCCACACAGGTTTGACTTTTACCACAAGTCCACCTTTTGCAGCGAGATGAAAGATTAAGGAGGTCATGGGCAGGTTGAATAAAATATCACATCCTGAATGAACAATAATACTTCCCAACCCTGGTGTCATCACCCAAACTCTCTTGTTCCCATCTATTGCCTGTGCAATGTGATATGTAACAGAGCCATTCACTTTTATAATAAAAGATGGCTTTGCAGCCCCAGTGTGGGTCAAGGAGAGTGTCTGGCCCACATTAAATAGAAATCTGCTTTAATGTCATACATGAGGTGATATGGGAGATGACTTGTGCTGCAAATGTCAGAAAGGTTCTTCTCCTACAGGTCCTTCATTAGCATAATAATAATGTTTTATGTATATATTTATACAAGATAAAGTTAATGATAGCAGTCTATGAATTTGGGGGTAAGCCTGTGTGGAAATGCTAATGAATGACCTGTAGGATATAATTTAATATAATATAATATAGTATAATATAATATAATATAATATGATATAATATAATATAATATAATATAATATAATATAATATAATATAACAACATAACATCACACCAGACTCTTTATTTGGTACACCTTGCTAGTACCGAGTTGGACCCCCTTTTGCCTTCAGAGCTGATATAGATTCAACAAGGTGCTGGAAACATTCCTCGGAGATTTTGGTACATATTGATATGATAACATCACATAGTAGCTGCAGATTTGTCGGCTGCACATCTATGATATGAATCTCCTGTTCCACCACATCCCAAAGGTGCTCTACTGAGATCTGGTGACTGTGGAGGCCATTTGAGTTTAGTGAGCTCACTGTCATGTTCATGAAACCAGTTTGAGATGATTTGAGCTTTGTGACAGGGCATATTATCCTGTTGGAAGTAGCCATTAAGGGCCGGTTGCACCAGCTGGATGTACACGTCATAAGACTAAGCTTAACGTAAAATGCGTTTTAAGTTCTGCGCAGAATTAATACCCGTTGCACCGTCTGGGCGTAGCGCACGTCTGAGACTAAATCTTACACCTAGTCAAAGGCAGGTGTAAAGTGAGAAGTCTTGACTTGTTTCCATGATGAAAATAATGACAAATAAAAATGTTGAGATGATGGCGCGTCTGGTATACAGGGTCCATGATCAGCGGGCTGTCGTCGTGTTTTTCAGTACTGTCCTCGGTACTAAAAGTGGGTCGGGATTATCTGCTAAATTTGAAATTTGATCAATCAGAAAGACAAGTTCATAGAGGGTACTAACTGGCTGATGGCAAAGGAGCATTAATATTAAAAACAATGTATGCATGTCACAACACCATAAGTCAGAGGTCTCCAAACTTGGTCCTGCAAAGTTTAGCTCCAACCAGCTCCAACACACCTGCTTGAAAGTTTCTTGTATGCCTAGTGAGACCTTTATTAGCTGGTTCTGGTGTGTTTAATTGGGGTTAGAGCTAAACTTTGCAGGACAGAGTTTGGAAACCTCTGCCATAAGAACTCTACAGCTTAATATGTTGTTAAAAGCAGGATTTTTTGCATTGATTTTGCGTTACTTTTTCTCATATGGGCTGGGCTATCATTTTTAATAACAATTCCTGTCTCGCACGAGAACCGCATTTTTTGCTTATCACTTATTGTGTGTGTTTGGTTCTGGCACATAGTTTCTGGACCAGACACCCCCTGTTCCCATTTTTATTGAGAGAAACTGTAACTGAAAGTTATTTGTTCAAATCCCATCATGTACTGTATATAGTGTATTCACATATTACTGAGTATTGAACACATATACTGTGCATTGTGGTGTGCAATAGAGTCAGCACTTCACCCATTTCCCCCCTGACAACAATTGCTACATCCTGCTCAGCCTTCTGGGAAATCCCTATAGTTTAGCTGACCCCTAATTAAAAATCCTGCAACTGCTCATTAGTTCCTCCCTGTTCTGCGAAACGAAAGCGAGTCAAAACGGAGCAGAGCTATCGATCCCATTAGCATAAAAAGCTGCAGCGGCAGGTGACCCGAACTGATCGCTTCTCCCCGGCAGCAGCGGTCCTAGAGCAGGGGTGCGACCTACCTTGAGCTCCGTGAATACTACGTTATTATGGGCACCTGTGTCATTACTGAATTGGCTGTGGGTAAATTATGAAAGGACAGCGGTAATACACAGAAGTCAGAAGGACACTGGCTTTTGGTCTCTGACAGAGAATATTTGGCCTCCCTGTTATCTTATTCTTATATATTTTTATATTCTTATTCTTAACTAATAACTACTGTTTTCCTGTAAAAATCTAAACATATTTACATTTGCTTTACAAATTGGTAAGATTTTGAAGTTTCTTACCCAACTGACAAAGTTTTTATTTTTTTTTATGCTTGAATATAACCACAGTCATCAGTGTGTTTTATTATGAAACTGGGAAAAAGGGAATAAAATCCAAAAAGATATGATATTAATATTTCGTATAACATTATATATTTTTATACACACACACACACACACACACACACACACACACACACACACACACACATATATATATATATATATATATATATATACATCCATACTACAGTATATGTGCATGCACACACATACATACATATTATATATATATATATATATATATATATAATATTGTATTTATTATTTGTATGATTTTTTTAGCATGATTTAAACTACTGATACAGAATACATTTATTGTGATATTTCTCTCTGTAATCATAATTTACATGAAATATATATCTCCATTACATACAGAACAGGTCTACTTTACATTTAATACACAGCCATTTTTCAAGTCTAGGTTGTTTACCAATGGGACAGATAAATGTCAACTTTATTTTCAGTCTTTATGAAACTGTGAAACTAGGTAAATAATTCTGTGCTGTTTATTGCTTCTCATTACCCAGAAGGATTCTCTGATCGGCTAAATAGAATTAGGGAAATACCAGTAGCTGTATTTAAAACTGAGGCTGTGAAAGATTAGGAATCATCAGTATGTGCACGGTTTGAGAACTGTGGTTTGGAAAGCAGGCGAGGAATGAGAGAGGGAGCGGTTTGTCCTTTATTGAAGTCTCCAAGTTGAGGACACTCTGTATGGAGAAAAGTGAAAAATGAACTGGCTAAATTTTAGAGGTCAGAAACTAGAATTAATTTATACTCTTTCTCACTCTCTTTTTTATCCTACACCACTTAGTATGAAGACTGAAACCCTGTGCCAAATTTCATAAAAAAAAAAAAATAATCAGGAAAAATGAGAAGAAGAATAAGATGTTAATACAACAGTAATGATGCAAAATACTGGCTCTTACAAACACTCAAGGGGACACAAGTGTTCCCTGAATTGGCTGCAAAGCCCTGTGCACAGACACACACTGACATCTCGACGCAGTGCCAGCTTCTACACACAGACGCACACTAGCACATGAATACTTAATTGTTTTCCTGGAGTTTTGAGTTTATAATCATGTTTAGAGTGAACTTGGTGGCAGCAAAAATGTCTATGGTGACCTATATTCTCTGATTGCTGTTGCCTTTTTGGAACAATGGAGAAGTTGTGTTCTAATTATTCTGGCTCCAGCTGCATTCACAAATCAATAGGAGTTTAGAATCTTGCTGTTAAAAGTTTTACTTCACTTCTCTCCTTTTGCACTTGTCTGTTATTTTAGGGTCAAATTTTCCATTTCTAATTAAAAAGGAACAAATTCGCAATTAGGGTACAATGGGCCTAATCATGGGCCTAAATTTCTGTCATTAATTACTCACCCTTATGTCGTTCCAAACCATAAGCCCTTCATTCATCTTTGGAACACAAATTAAGATATTTGATGAAAATCAGAGAGCTTCTGACCTCCCTATACACAGCAATGTCAGAACCACTTTCAAGGTCCAGAAAGCCAGTAAAGACATTGTTAAAATAGTCCATGTGACGGCAGTGGTTCAACCGTAATGTTATGAAGTGACGAGAATGTGTAAAAAAAATGAGCTAAACAAAGCAACTTAGTTCAAAAATTTCTTCTCTTCCCTGTCAGTCACAGCACTTCTGGGTTTACAATGTGTTTACAATGTCAAAAGCATAGGAGACTGACAGGAAAGAGAAGAAATTGTTTAAAAAAGACATCATTTTTTATTTATTTTGCACACAAAAAGTATTCTCGATGATGTTAATACTACCTTTCTGCATCTTGAAATTGGTTATGACATTGCTGTGTATTGGGAGGTTTTGGGATTTCATCAAAAATATCTTAATTTGTGTTCCGAAGATAACCTTACAGGTTTGGAACATGAGGATGAGTAATTAACAACAGGAATTTTTACTTTTTGAAAATAACCCTTTTAAGGAAAATGCTTTATTGATGGAGCAACAAAATTTTTGTGGAAAAATGTGCACTTTGAGAAAACACGCTTTTGGGAGAGATAGGCCTTTGAATGGCATACTAATAGTAGTCAATGAACAATAAACTGGGTTAAGAGAATATTTTAACATATCTTACATGCTTCACCTTTGATGTAGTATTTATAGCATATTCATTTCCAAAAATATATCATAAATGCCCTGCAGATTATAGTAGGGTTAAGGCTATATCATTTATTTTCATCTTTTCTTCTGTCATCTTCTGTTCATCTCTTCTACTAATAAAATGTGAACCATCTATTGTACTTCTCGCACTGCTGAGCCTTTTTTTTCAATGTGGCTTGAAACAGAGAAGAATGATGAATGTAAACCTCAAAATTTGGTTTTCATGTAAACGCTGTAATGAAGGTTAAACAGTAAACATGAGGTTCTCTCTAAACTGTCTTGCATGATCCCAGCTTTAACCCATCACTCATTCCCCAAACCGTTAGAGGATACCTGGAAGATATGCATAGCCAATTAAACCTTGATGGCAGCTTCTTTTCGTCGTTCCTCTTTCTGTCGCTTTCTTTGCCATCATGGAAACACTTCACAGGCTGATTATCTTTCGTGTGGAAGATTGGGTTAGTACTTGGAAACTAGAAGCGGGACGCATTACATCCTTGCTACATTATACAGCCATGTTAGCCTGGAAATGCTTTCAGTGAACAGTGTTTTCCCCTGACAGTGCATGAGTGAAGTAAATGTGTGGGGTAAAAAAAAAAAACACAAACAAGCATGGCTGTTTTGTCATTTCATCTGCTTGTTTCTGTCTCTCTCTCACTCCCCATTTCTCTTTTTCTCTCTTCAGATTGCTGAGTGGAATCTGTGAGGCTTTGCAAACAACAGAAGTGTGTGTCCATTGAAGAAACGGTTTCCCCTCTGCTGATAATGAAGCACCATTTCCACATGAGGAGGCAGTGAGTATTTTATCTCTGACTGTAGCCACATGTGCATGGAGAGCTATTAATTCCCTTGGTTCACCGTGTCTCTTTGAAAGCTGTCCCTCTGCACCTCTGTGCAAAGCCGTTCTCAATTTCAGTCTTCTATCAAGTGCCTGGCCAAGATTACACAAATGTCATTTTAATGCCCCCAAAAACCTCACCTCAAAGGGTCCCATGCTCTTTGAAACTGTTCTATTCATTCCCAAATGTTTGATGTGCACATTTTGAAAAAGCTGCTAGACGCATTGTAAGGGTCCATATTTATGGCTTGGCGAGGGCACTTTTTTCGAATATTCCTTTTGAAACAAAGTTTGGGCAGTACACAATGAAGTGATTGTTCCTTTTTTTAATAGCAGTTGGCTGTAATTACATCATGTCTGTAAACTGTAATTTGCTCCATTCTAGTTGGTTGCAGGTGGTAATAGGGGGTGGGACATTCTCATTCCAGTAGGCATCTAATTGGACAAAAACTTGCATAGTGCAGGATGAGTCATCAATATTTTAGATTCGGTTTGTTGGAAGTCTATACATTTTAAATTAGTAGGCTATATCTCCCAAAGGTTAATTTTGTTACTAATTTGTTAATTAGTCGTTTTCTGTTGCTAATAATGCCTTGTTTACACCCGGTATTAAGATGCATTTTGTGGATCGGATCACAAGTAGACGAGGGAGACACTTACCCGTTTGTACCTAGCGTTTTAATCGGTCTCTTTTGTCCACTTTCAACCACTTCTGTCCTGATTTCTTTGCGGGAAGAGTCTGTGGGCAGTTAAATGTATGGGCTTTTCAGATCTTTTGATGCAATGGACAAAACAAGCTTGCGCAATTTACATATGAACACGATCGAAGATGACTGAAAACCATACAGAAATCAACCGCTTTCATTTCTGCTCTTATAGCCACAAGACCGCACTGAATGCAGTGAGAGCGTGTTAGGAATGGAGAGAGAACATTGATCGTTTTTTAAACTTCGGTCTTCACTCGACAGAGTTTAAATCCCTTCTGGACGGAGTGCTTCCCATAATTTTTACGCATTAAGTCAGTAGGCGGACTTTTGAGGCTGTTCAAACACATTCGACCACATGAGCGTCTACATTACAAAAGCAATGCGTTTTCGACTACCACTGTAAGTTCTGACAAGCTCAAAACATTTTAGACCCCGTTTATACCTGTATTTAGTGTCGTCCACTTGTGATCAGATCAACCAAAACGTATCTTTAATGTTGATGTTTGCATCACATAACCAGCTTCATATAGAATGTATTACCTTTGTAATACGAGTCACTATAAAAGACTTGTAGAAGCAAGCTAAAATAGCATGACGTTGCTGTTGTTAAAACTATTGGTTTGGTGTTTTCAGATAAACAATATTTTAGTGCCACTCACCAGACATTTAATTTCTGACAAACCACAATAAGTACAGCAACGAACTTAATAAAACATTGCCAGACTCCTGTTCATCTGTTTTAGTCTGAACTGTAGGTGGATGCTACATAGACCAATATACTACAACATTATGAGATTGTGGGGTGTCATTTTGTGGTTATCCATCTGGGAACAGTGATGTTTACAAAGGATTGTGCATTATTCAACCCTGACCTATCAGTTATTCATGATGCTGATGTAATGCCACATGAGACCGCCGCTTATGTTTGCTCAGAGTGGTCTTTGACTAATGTTCATACCGAGTGATTTCATCTGGAGCTTGAAGGGGTGTGATAAAGATGTTCTAAAACCACAACCGTATAGATGACAGCTGAGGATATGGCTGCAGTGAATTTGTAAATTGGCATTATATGAGTAGCCAATGGTAGAAATGATTAGCCAAGCCACAAGGGTGTGTACGGTCCTTATTCGCAATTTCATTGAGGGCGAATAACTGATAAAAAAAGATATAAGGAGATTAATGTTTTTAACATTTTGTGTGGAACTATTGCTCAAAGAAAAGTACAGTTACAAACAAACACAGCATATGAAAACTGACATTTTGCTCATTCGCTCTTATACACAGGCTTATTTCACTAATGCTTTTAAAGCTGAAATGTGTCAGTTGGATTTGACAACTTCATAGCCTTCAGACGCAGGGCCTCATGTAAAAAAGATTGTGCATATACGCATAAAAGTTTGTAAAAAATTGTTTTCATGATTTATCACTTTTTTTTTCTTTTGTCAAATCAAGTCAGATAATTAATGTGGTTCAGATAACATAATATTTTGAGTTTCTGTTGATTGAATCAATCACCTTCATTGTATTAACTCAAATTTTAAATTTCAATGAACTCAAAATTTTAAGACGACCAGGTAACTTATTTTTTAAGCTAAACCAACAATTCTTTTTTTTTTTTTTTATAGTGTACTTCAGTGCTTAAAAGCACTAAAAACTAGGAAATAGAGGATGATGATGAACATGGCTAGTGCTGATAAGAGAGATAATACCAGCCCAGTCTCATTAGAAAAATGTACCTGTGGAAACATAAGAAAATACGTGAAAATGGAATGTTTTATTACATTGGTTTTATACGTATCACCGCAGTTCTTATTTGAAATGTCCGGTGAGTGGTGCTGAAATCTAATGAACCATTATGTTTTAAAATAACGTAGCACCAACACTACACCTAAATCTACCTGTTAGTGTTAAGAAAAGCAGATGTGGCTTGAAAACACAATGGTAATCATGCCATTTTAGCTTTTTTTTGATCTCTCTTTTACCGTGACTCTTTCACAGGATGAGCTACCGAGCAAGCTTGTTATGAAATGCAAAATCCAAAAGTCCAAAATGTATTAGTTTACAAATCATGCGCTTTGGTAAAAAGTGTTTTGAGATCAGAACAAAATATTTTGCAAGGAGATGTGAACACAAGTCAGATTATGATCCATAATCTGACCCTGTAATCATAACTGTGTTTGAAAACGAAAGTGCTTGCTGTTTTGCTGCCGCTAGTGTTAATTTCTGTTGGAAACTGTACGTGTCGTTACGTATTTTGCGACTTGCAAAAATGTTCCCACAGGTACATCTTTCCGTGAGACCAGGATGGATATTACACTGCATAAAGTATTTTTATTAATCCATTTCTTTGTTTTCGGTATTGTTTTCTGAGGGGAAAAAAATATGTAAGCAAAATTGCATCAGATATTTACACTGTTTTTAGACAATAAATCTAGTGTAAGTGTAATATTGTTTTTATTTGATTTTAAGCATAAATCTAACCTTACTTATGCAATTTTGCTTTATTTTAAAGTGAAAAAAAAAGTTTTTCACTTTCAGATAACTAGTTGTTTCTGCAGACAGTAACAGGGTAAATAGTGATGCATTTTATGACCATGTTCAGAGTAAAAAAGACAATTGCTCACCTCTCAGACATGTTAATGTTGTGATTAGTAATTAATTGTTAATTCTTTATAATTTGTCATAGTTGTTCTTAATGGGGCTAATCTCATTCAGTAATTGTTGATGATTTCCTAGGGACAATCGCTTTTCTATTTCTTACCAATTAGTCAATCATGTTTCCATATTAGTTAATGGTAGTAGCTGAACTGTTAATGTAGTACTACTCATTTATCCTGCTTACTTCCTGCATTATATTCTGACCGTTATTCTAAAGTGTTACCAAAATATGTATATTGTCTGATATCAGCCTGCTGAACACAATATAATTTCGAGATTTGATCTTGGTTGAGTACTTGAGTACTACTTAACTTTGAGACGTCATTGTGGTCCAGAGGAGATACATGTGAGATTACTGAGAAGTACGAAAGTCCATATGATCTTATTGACATTTAACCTCATTCTAACAATGATAAATAATTGAGATATTAAAAGTCATTTGTGATTTTTCTTTCTTGTGGGTCCTGAAAAGTGATGCTTGAGTGTAAAACTGCAAGCCTGAATTTTTAAAAGGTATTTAACTGACAAATTTGAGACACTCAACCTACATTATTCAGATCCCACTTTTCGTTAATGTGCTTTTTGGCAGAGGATTATTTTATTTATATAACTTTTTTTTTTTTTTTTTTTACATGTAAAATGATAACCGTCATTTTTTCAAAACTCCAAAAACACACCTATACGTACAATTCACTGCAGCAGCGATTTTATTCCTTTTCACACCACTTATGATTATAGAGGCAGATTATCGATTATTTCCCTTTCGCAATACTATGTTATGACCTTAAAACACTTTTGTTTTAACTAATACATTTTGACGTTTTTATTACATAACCACTCACTAGACAATTTACTGTGAAAGGGTCACAAAATGTGCAAGAAGCAACATAATATCATTTTGCATAAATGTCACCGCAGGCACGTTTTTTTCCAATGAAGCTGGGCTGATGAGAACATTTGATCTGGCTATGTTTCCCGTGGCAGGAAGTTTGTCAAGTGCTCTCTTTGTTTCATATATTTTCCTCTACAAGAATAGCTCACCTATTCGCACACACTCTCTTCAGTTTTTCTCCAATCAAGTCTTTCTCCATAAGAGCTCTTCATCAGTTCCAGCTCGGTTAATATGTTGTGTCTCAGTGGAAAGGTGTCTCATTCGGAGACTGTGTGGTTTTTGCAGTTCTCTGGGTCATTCAGACGACAAACAGGTCGATGGATGAGGTTTGCTGTCATCGTTCACTCTTTCACAACTACAGTTCAGGCCGTACTTGTGTGTCCATGTATATTTCCTGTCCTTTGTTGCTTTTTGTAATAGGCTCCTGTTCTTTTGGTAGAGGATAGAAACTGACCTCTGCTTGACCTGCAATCAGTAAATGACTCTCATTAGGTGATGTTATGGGTTCATTACTGGGCGCACGCTTTGTCTCACCTCTGCTGTCGTCCTCATTGAACTGCATGTCATAGTGAGCAGGCCTGAGTGATGCAGATAGATCTATTACCCAGAGTAGAGAACGACATTCCCAATTTGCTGTTATTTCTTAGCCTCACCTAGCTAGACTTTTGAATGAATTTCCATAGTATTTGAGGCTGGATTATGCTGGAGAGGTGATGGTCTTGAGTTGACCCAGTTAGCTTTGTGCTGCCACTCCAGTTCCTTAACCACAAAGGTTTTTTTGTTGTTTTTTTTGTTGTTGTTTGTTTGTTTTTGTTTTTTTTTTTCTCCCTAGTGAGGTCAAAAATCAATTGAAACACTTTGCAGCTGGCTTTTAGAGAGAGATTCATCTATGGAGGTCAGGTCACACTTCATAATGATCATTTAACACCACTCTGTTTAACAACAGCTTCATGAGGTGTTTTGAAAGATATTTTATTGCTTCTTCTAGAATATCAGCTTTCAATAATTTTTTTTCCAAAGTGAACCTACAAATACAAACTAGCTGGTTCAGAATAATAAACAAATAAGACCATTTTGTTTGTAGAAATTGGCTATTTTAATATTACCTTAGGTTAGGGTCCAATTCTAACTAACTATTAACTAAGGATTAACTAATTTCCGCTTATTAATAGTTAGTAAGAAGTTAAGTAATAAGTTAAGTTTTGAAGTTTAGATATTGGGTAGGATTAAGGGATGCAGAATATGATCATGCAGAAAAAGGCATGAATATGTGCTTTATAAGCTCTAAGAAACAGCCAATATCCTGGTAATATGCATGCTAATAAAACTAAATAAACTAAATAAAAAAAGTTGCAATCTAAAGGTTAAATCTCAGGTTGTAAATACATCTGAAAGCTAATCGCTGTTACTTTGAAATTTTGTTATATATTCAAAGCATTGTACACCGTGTAACTGTTTGATATTGACATGTTTAACCAAGAGCAAGAAGCCTCCAAGTCTCATAATAAATGAGGAACAACTTTGTTGCGATACAAAATTGCTGATCCATCACTGTATGCTGTCTATGTGAGGCATAAAGATAAACAACTCTCTCGTTCTGAATCCAGCTTCTTTGCCATTTCATTACTTAAGTCCTTGCTAAAGTTTCAAACATCCAAGTCAGTGTAAGATCAACTGCACAAATTATTAAGTGTTTATCAGCCAGACTGCAATTATAGGAACCTGCTTACGCATACTTTTGAAAACACTTTTTGTTGGCTGAATTGTGTTAGTTTTGCAATTTCTGCAGTGCAAAGTCTGCATGCTGAAAAAAGAAAGCTGTTAATACATGAAAGAGTATGGGCAAGAAGTATTAAACTTGTCAAAACATGGTCTGTGAATTGAATTTCTCTGCCTATTTTCTCAGCTCACACGCTCATAGTGCCATTGCGGTTCTGAAAGAAAGCCTGTATATTTAGATGTTTCATACATTATGTATATTTTAACCTTTTCAGAAACTTTTTACTTTGTTGCACTGAGGAAATGAATTTCTTTGTATGCTACACAATACTCCAATACAGCTTTGAATGTGTGTGTGTGTAGAAATTAATATTAAGTTGGTCCTCTTCGATTGTTATGGCTGTGCAGTGGTATTTGTTACCTTAATAATATAGTAGTGTCTTATTATTGTTTGTTGTGGTTAATCCAATTATTGACTGGTGGCACCTCAGAGGATCATACCTACCAAGTAAATTATGAAGATAGTCAAAATCTGTGAAATCCTACAGTATTAACTTCAGAAACATTGTGGTTTAGTCTTTCTTCTGGACTGTAGCTGGTACTCAAGTTGAAGGTGATATTCAAGTTGAAATCAAGCAGCTTCTAGATGATAACGCAACTTGAGATGTGAAATGTGTGCATCGATCAAAAACTACAGTGAATCCTCAAGTATCCTGTAAAAACAGAATGTGGTAAATTATTTAAACTACACTACTGTTCAAAAAGTTTTATGTCTTTAAGATTTTCACGGTTTTAAAAGAAGTCTCACCAAGGCTGTATTCATTTTATCAAAAGAGTTGAGTGAAAACAGTAATATTGTATGATACATAACTAGGCCTATTTTCTATTTTAATCTGTTTTAAAATGTAATATATTCCTGTGATGGAAAATATGAATTATCATCATTGTTACTCCAGTCTATATATAAATATATATATATATATATATATATATATATATATATATATATATATATATATATATAATTATACTATATATAATTATATATATATAAATGACTGGAGTAACAATGATGATAATATATGGTGACATGCCAATCAGCTAATCAACTCAAAACACCTGCAAAGGATAACTGAGCCTTCAAAATGGACTCTCAGTTTGGTTCACTAAGCTACACGATCTTGGGGAAGACTGCTGATCTGACAGTTGTCCAGAAGACAATCATTGACATCCTTCACAAGGAGGGTAAGCCACAAACATTCATTGCCAAAGAAGCTGGCTGTTCATAGAGTGCTGTATCCAAGCATGTTAACAGAAAGTTGAGTGGAAGGAAAAAGTGTGGAAGAAAAATCTGTACAACCAACCGAGAGAACCACAGCCTTATGAGGATTGTCAAGCAAAATTGATTCAAGAATTTGGGTGAACTTCACAAGGAATGGACTGAGGCTGGGGTCAAGGCATCAAGAGCCACCACACACAGACGTGTCAAGGAATTTGGCTACAGTTGTCGTATTCCTCATGTTAAGCCACTCCTGAATCATAGACGATGTCAGTGGCGTCTTATCTGGGCTAAGGAGAAGAAGAACTGGACTGTTGCCCAGAAAGTCCTCTTTTCAGATGGGAGCAAGTGTTGTATTTCATTTGGCAACCAAGGTCCTAGAGTCTGGAGGAAGGGTGGATAAGCTCATAGCCTAAGTTGCTTGAAGTCCAGTATTAAATTTCCATAGTCTGTGATGATTTGGGGTGCAATGTCATTTGCTGGTGTTGGTCCATTGTGTTTTTTGAAAACCAAAGTTTTCAAAGAGACAGCTCCTCCCTGCCATTGATTTTCCGTGTTTTCACTGTTATATCTTCTGAAAGAGTACTGAATCTCCTGATCAAAACACACGCGAAGAAACAAGTGATAGCATATGTTAGCAGATGCATATGTAAAATAATGCGATCATCAATATTAAACGGCATATGAATCAAAACTGGCTAATGTTACCGAATGAAATATCGACCCAGAATGAGGTATAGGACTGTGCAAGCTTTGGGGTTTTTGATGGACTCAATCTACTCCATTCTCAGTTTTTTGCTCAAAATGTTTGTTTGTTTGTTTGTTTGTTTGTTTGTTTGTTTTTAAATCAGAGGGTTCTTTTGATATATTACATGTTCAGATATTCATACAAAAAATATTCTGTTGGTCATGAAACTTAAAAACACTGTATTATGCATGCCAGGCCAGTAGTTGGTGATGTCACTTTGTAAAGAAACACTACACATGCCTCTAGACTGAACTTGTAATACGCATACACATGACGTCACAATTTTCATAAATTCGCATTTTTGTAGTTTACACAAAGATAACTATATCCTTTCGAAAAAAACTGCTTTCAAGAGTTTGTGTTTTCAGGCCTCCAAAACGGTGTTATTGTGTAAATGAATGACCAAAACGCATAAAAGGTTTGCGTAAACGATCCCTCAATCTGATACACTTATAGTTCAGGTGTTTGAGCCTCTGATAATATGAATCATGTTGTGTTTATGCTGCTCTTCTTAACTTTTAATGTTTATTTCAGTAAATCAGAATCCAAACAGATATAATTCACATGAGTCTCATGATGAGTCATCCAAAGAAAACATCAGGTTGTCTGAGTCCATGATGTTGGAGAACCACTCATAAGGCTAATAAGAGAAGTTGCCTCGATAATTGCTCTTCCTCTTTAGACTTTGACATCTGATGTTGCAAATGCATACAGGAGGTAGGTTGGATTGCCACAGATGTTGGTTAAATGAGTTCCTGGTGCTAAATCTTTCATGTGTTTTTGTTGTTAGTTTGTTGCGTAACAGAAACTGCGGAAAGGTGGATGCGTGTTGTTATCCTTCCTCCTGCCTCAAGGGATCAGACTAAGCAGAGTGTGGGGATAATCTTGAGATTGAGTGAAATCCAGAAATGGCAAATAGCCATAACAGGCAAGCCAGCCAAATGGATGCAAGGAAGGGGGATACCAAATGCAGTTGACAACACAAAAGTCTTTACAAAGACAAAAGGTATTTATAAAGTTTCTTTGGCTGCAGGTGTGTGTAACTATGGTGACAGTGATTAGAAGCCTTCTGACTAACAGACATCATGCATACCCTTGAAGCACAGATCATATGAGGTGTGATTTGGTTGCCAAGGTGAAAAAGAAAAGGTTGGATGGTGCTCTCAGTCCAGAAGACAAATGTCCTAAATATATATCATATGACATATTATGGTTGTATTTAATATTATAATATCTGAGACTACCAGAATTAATGCAAGACACATTGGGAAGCAGATAAGTTTGGCTATTGTTGTTGATTTGATGATCACTGCAGTAAAATATTGGACTAAACTTAAGTGCTCTGCATTCAATCTTTGGCAAATATTCATTAGCCTCTAGTTCTACATCATTCAATGACAATATTAGATCAAATTATTTTTTAGCATTGCAAACACCAGTCACGTACCAAAATAGATGTGCCATATAAATTACTGAAGCTGAAGCAGTTAATTAGCTAAAGGAGTTAATTATCTAAATAGTTTTCATTTAAATGAAGGTGTTGTGCATTAATTGCATGCATTAAAAGGATGAAAAGTTTGATAGAGTTGATGAGCTGATGTTACTGACTCGCCCCAAGCTGCACAGGTCGAGAGAGAGAGAGAGAGAGAGAGAGAGAGAGAGAGAGAGAGAGAGAGAGAGAGAGAGAGAGAGAGATTAGTTATGTGATTAGTATTTTACATGTGCTTAATTCATTCTTAATTTATATAATAATAATAATAATAATAATAATAATATCGTTGTTATTGTTGTAAAAATGATAATAATCAGTGGCAGGATGGAAAATTATTAAAAACCATATTTTCACTATTTTGACACAGAACCAAAAACCAAAGGGAAAAATAAATAAAATGAATATATGACTGCTATAGAAGCAAGGTATAGTGTTAGATGTGTAATTTATTCATTCATATTTTTTGCATACTTTGTCACTTAATCAATATAATAGTCAATGGAATAAGCCCATTTAATCTGTTGTTTTGATTACTGTCCTGGGCAAAATAAATAAATAAATAAATAATAAAATTGGTTCAATCCCAAAATGGCTAAACTCTAAGCATTTAGTTGTCTTAAAGAGATAGTTCACCCAAAAATAAAAAAAATATGTCATGATTTACTCACCCTTAAGTTGTTCCAAATCTGTAAGAGTTTCTTTCTTCTTTCTTATTTTGTTAGTAACCAGACTGTTGACGGTAGCCATTGACTTCCATACTACTTTTTTTTTTCCTACTGTGGAAGTCAATGGATCCGTCAACTGTAAGATTGACAACATTCTTCAACATATCTTATTTTGTGTTCAACAGAAGAAACTCATACAGATTTGGATAAACTTGAGGGTGAGTAAATCATGACATGATTGTCATTTTTTGGTGAACTATCCCTTTAACAACAGATTATTAGTCAGGAAATTAGCTAAATTTAAGCAAATGCACTACTTAAAAAGCCATTGCTGTCTCAGAAAAAAAAAAAAAAAGACAGAATGGAGATTTTGGCTGAATATGGGAAGATGTGTGTGGAGTGATGAATCACAATGGTGATGTTAAATAGCGGTGTCTTCGAAAATCTGGTGAGAAATGCATCTTCTATCACAGTGAAGCATGGAGGAAGAGATTTCATTGTGATTTCATTTATAGCTGCTGGTATTGTTGAGCTGCTTCACTGTGAAAAGACATTTAATGCTTTGGAGTACAGGAGAATATTGCAGAATGGCTTACTTCCCTCAAATGAAAAGTTCTTATCTAAAGAGGAATGATCAGAAGTCAGTGCTCCTGGCCAAAATTGCAAAGACAACCAAGAAGTGGCTTGAGAACAAGTCCATCGGGCCCAGGTTTTGGCCTTGGTCAGAGTCCAGATTTGAACCCTATAGTGAATATTTGGTCTCATATTAAGCTCAAACGAACTGGGAGACATTTTCCCATTTTCTCTTCTTTCCGTAAAACACTTGTCTGCAAGTTAGGAAAAGCTATCCCATGCTAAGTTCCTTTATATATCCAGTATAATGTCTGTTGAGGGAGCATCAAAATAAAGTGTTAGCAGATATTAAGCAGACAGTCTACTAATACTAGAGTTAGTTGACATGTAGTTGCAAAATTACACGAAGTTAGTAAAATGTAAAAAGTGGACTATCAAAATAAAGTGTTACCATACCCAAACTCAATCTAAATTGCAGTTAACTTGTTTGCTTGTGGTAAATAGATTCTGGATGTGTGTTGTACTGAGAACGGGAATCCATCTGTTCCTCAGATTTTATGGATGTTTTTTTTACATGTTTTATGTCAGATTCTAAGACTCCATTTACACCTGGTACTAAAATCCATTTCAAATCACAAGTGGATAAGGTTAAATACAGGATCACAATTCTTTCATAGGTAGTCGAAAATGCATGTGACAACACTGAAACCGCTATAAATCAATCCCGATGCGTTCTATTAATGTCTGTAGACATGAAATTGGAGAACTTCCTTTAAAAATGTGATCACTAGTAGTCACAGAAGCTGCATTTGAGATGCATGTTACTCTCAGGTGTAGCGGTGTACCGTTTCAGGAAACCATTAGTGATTAGGCCAAACATGAAGGACTGTTCTGTGTCATCAGAGAGAATTCTGTTTCTCTAATGCTTTTCTCATATTATATTCTGTGTGAGGGGTTAAAGGTTGAGCGCATGAGCCACCACAGACTCATACCGGTGTCATAATGTGTGTTTTTTGGGGACATGACATCGCACAGGCAGAATGGACACCTACACTGATGGCCGGATAAATGAATGCATTAGTAAACCCAGTAATACTTGCCTGCACGCTGAAGCCGTTTGAGACAAAGTGTGTCTTTGTGTGTTTGTGTACGCACATTCTACCAAGTAATGTTTCTTGTCTCTCCGTCTCGACATCCGTCTCTCATTAGCCACACGCATTTGTCTGTGCTCCATGTAGGGGGTAGTGATTGATGTAGATAAGGTATCAGCTTTCTGTTTCTTACAGGGTAGTTGTTTGCCGTCTTAATGGGCTCATTTGTAACCTTATGAAGCAGACTGGAGGCATGAAGCTTAGATACATGGTAGACTGTAAATAAATCTGTCTAGGGAACTGTGTATCTCTCTGTCTGATGCTTCCCTGCTCGTTCTTCCTCTTCTTTTTACTTCTAAATTCTTTTCACACTGCACTTAACCCTGGGTTAACATACTTTTATACCCCAGTGTAAGGCCACTAAAGTCACTATGTAATCAAAATTCTTATTTTTTTTGGAATATTGCAGTATTTATCATAAATAATTTATGATTTTTTTATTCCTGTGAAACACATCAATAAAACAACTTGTAATGTAATAAAATAAGAATAAATAATCACACTACAAGTAATTGTTCAAACAAACATACAGTAATAGAAAACCAATTGAATTGAAATAATCAGTGCTTTTCAGTTTTTTTTTTTCAGGTAGATCTAACAGTAGTTGGATACAGATTAGGTAGAAAACTTGAATAAAGTAACCGAATGTGCGATGTCTCTCTCGACTCTTTACGTTCACTAAAGACATAACCGACTATGTTTCCAAGGATACTCGATAATTTTGTGTGAAATTGTCCTTTCACGTGCAATAAGGCGTGAAAGAGAATTCAATTCAGTATTCGTGTGCTGTCAGATGTGAAATATATGAAATGTTATGAAATATTATGATATTATATGGGGCCGTTCACATATTGCGTCTTTTGCGCACGCAAATTTGTTATTTCCAATGTAGACGCACAGTAAGCACGCTCAAAATGGAAGCGTCGCGCGTGGGCTGCGTTCATTTTTTCCAGGCGCTCCTGTGCCGCGGCAAGATGAAAACTTTTCAGAATGCTGCAAGCGCACCGCAGGTCATGTGACAAGAACCATCCAATCAACCCTTTCCCTTACCCTAACGGTAGCCTAATTACCTCAGACAAATGCAGAGCCATTGAGAGAGATGGTTTCATGGCAGAAGCTCTGTTTGGTGATGCTTGGGCCAATTTTTCTTAAAAGATTTTCAAACTGGTCCTTGTCAACTCTAAAATAGGCTTTGACTCTCTCATCATCCAGGTGGAACTCTTGGATAAGTTTGTGAAATTCTCTGTGGTGCACCCAAACACTGCGGGAGTTTTTTTTTTTCTTCTCCATATATAAATCTTGTACTAGAGCTACTACAAAGGCTTTTCGGTGATGGAAATCCATTGAAACTTCCACATAGTTGTGGAGAGCACTGTTCATGGTTGCATAGCAACAACAGGATTCCGATCGCTTGCAAAAGGAGGAAGCGGCCGCACTTTCCACGTTTTTAGGCGCGATATGTGAATGGCCCCTATTTGCGCTAAACTTATTTTTTGCCTCTAGTCTAACTTAATCACAGCCATTGGCTAATTAAAGACATTTTTCTGGCGCTTAGTGTGAAATTTGGTCGCATAATGATTTCCTTGCATTGTGGAGGGTTGCAAATGCAGAGAGAGGAGTAGAGACAGAGGGAGAAGGACATATTCAATGAAGATGGCTTTATTCAGGGTGAGTTGGGATAAGCCGATGGAGGAGTATTGATTTTATTTCCTTATTATCATCCCTTCTGCTCGGCTTATCTGTGACAAGCAAAAGCGTATAGACTAGTAATTAGCCTCGTACATAATTTCTCCCTTTTTTCCAATTTCATTGATTTTCCATGGAGAATACATTTCATTCTAATATTCTCTAACCCTAAGATAAGCATTGACGATTTTGTAGGATTTCCTTGTCGAAAATACCAGCTTTCTGGTCTGACAAATAAAAACTAAAAGCCAAAAAGCTCTTTTTTGATTTCTGTTTAACTGCCTGATGCCCGTTCTTTCTTTATCGTTCTCTTTTTGTCTCTCAGATGATTTATAAATCACTTGATACTGATGTGTGGGGTTGTCTAGTCATTGCTCCTCAACATCCATCTTCTCCTACATACTGTAGTTCTTATTGTATGTGCGTGTGTATGTGGGAGCGTGAGACTTGTGAAAATCAAAGTTGTTAGGAGGCGCTCAGATGTGCGATGTTGTGAACTGCTGAGCTCTAATCAAAGCGATCCATCATTTTAGGGGTAAGTGAACAGAACAAAAGCACTCTCCAGTTTTCAGTCCGGAGGGAGATTTCAGCTCACAGTTCTGCCACTCGGGATATCAAACTTCGATGTCTGAATCTGCTATTCCAGCAAAAGCTCGTTTACAGATGTGTGCATAGATGGTGTCACAACACTTTAATGGATGGTTGGTTAGACAGATTGTTCAACAATTTGTGCATATTTGATGGTTTTGAGTAGCATTCGATTTAAGTAGGGAACAGAGGTCAAAAATGATCTTGGGTGGTGGCGGACAAACACGGTCTTCCACACACAGTACTAAGTTAAACATGTGAACTGCGAGTCTAGTACTGACAATACCCAAAATAAATGCAAAGGAACAGTTTGTGATATATTGACATTATGTTTATACTTTGTTGGTTATAATGAAAGGATTTGCCAATTTTCATTTGAATAATAAATTTTGATTGTTGTTGAGCAGAATCTGACTGACTTCAACACATCTGATTGGCCATTGCGTTCACGTGCTCATGAGACATGTCTGTGATTGGCTAGAAAGCTCAATGCTACAAAAACACATTGTAAATAGAAACCTTCACAGGAAGCATTTTAAAGCAGCAGGCAAAAAGAAAAAGATTCATTTTGGCAGCCGGCAGATTATTTTCAATGCAGGAAAAACCCTTTGGATGTACAATTTATCAATACAACATTGAATATGCTGATTATTAGAGGTTTTTATTATTATTATTATTATTATTTTATTTATAAGTATTAGATGATGTTGTATAGTTTCTAATTTCCCTTATTTTTTACATTTGACTCTCACTTAAATTTAATCTTTAAAAACTCTAATAATTTAAGTACTCTAATAAGTTAAATGTAATCTTTAGCCAATCTCAAAACATTAATTTTTCATACTGTTCATTATAATGCTGTGATGCCTAAATTCACTTGCCATTAAAATGACTGGTTTTAGTGTGTAGTGTTTAATTATTTTTATTATTATTTATTTTGTATAGAAAATAGAGTAGAATTTTAACATCTGCCATATATCAGTTACTGTCCATGTTTATTAGTGGCTTATAGGTATTGATCAGAATTTAAAAATGTTCATCCCTAGTTATAAAGTTTACATTTTCATTCATCAGGGACTTTTCTATATTCTAAGCAGAGCATAATATTTGCTAATAACATGAAGTAAAAATTTATATAAAATAAAAAATAATTTATTTAAAAAAAAAAACTATATATATGTATATATATATATATATATATATATATATATATATATATATATTAATTTTAGCTATAACAGAAGTTGTGAATTGCTGTATCTGAAAGTGTTGTATGCATCTGTAGGTTCCTCATGAGAGAAATAATGTTGTTTGTGTGGCTTTAGATAAGGAACACCGTCAAAAACCACTGGATTATCCCTTCTTGCAAACACTGCCTTTTGTTGAGATCTGCGGTCCAGAAATCCCTCCAGCGTCGCTGCCCAACATTTCCCGGAACCTACAGGGATTTGTGTTCTGCTAATATTTCCCTAGGACCTTTGCTGACCAATGAAATTGCTAAAGTACACAGGAGAGCGAAGCTGGTTACCACTATAGTTATCAGAATATTGCGACAAACACAGTCAATTACTTAGTAATTGCACCTTAAACATCTACTGATGGAGCTGGAGATGCCCATTACCCCATGTGAGTGACATAATTATATACTGCAGTGAAGAATTACAGGTGGGACCACCCAGAAGCAGTAATCTCGGATCACAATATCTTAGAGTCAAACCTTGTGACAGTTTTGGGATAAATGACAAAAATTGACTCTGGATGATAATTATCTGTCTGTTGTGGATCTGTCTGATCTGTTGATCGGACCTACTACTTTGTTCATATATCGAATCCAAATGGAAAAGAAGCTTAAATGATTTTAAAGGAAAGCATTTCCTGATTGCAACAAGGTCTCAGCTCGTCTCCTCATTTCTCAATTCGCCCGTTGTTCAGTTAATCAGCGGTAGCGCAGAAGAGCTCATTCAGCAAGAGTCATCCAGCCATCACGGCACAATCCCAAACCCACCGCACTAGACAACAATTAATGAATCACCCTGCCAAAACGTCACAAACAAAACAGTCACCAAATAGCATCCCAGTAAAATGTAATGATGGGGAATGTTTTAGAGCTTTGTGCTTAATAAGAATGAGTCAAAGACTAATTATTTCCTTCCTTAGCCAGGCAGCCATAATGGAGTCTGTAGCCAATCAGCTAATAAATTCAGTTGTACCTTATTTAGACAGTTTGTTAAGCATTCCATTTGCAGTATTTGCACATGAATGACTGTGCAATGAGTGTGTGCTGTGTTGATATCTGCCTATGTGTGTGTTTGCACTTGAGTTACTTTGAGTCCTAAGGGTGCTGGCAGATTTTGTCTGTGTATGTTCTCCTGCGGTGAATGTCAGTCGCATTGCCAGCTGATCCTATACACGCAACATCCACATAATCGCAGGATGACGCACTCCTCCATACATTAACACAAAACAATGACACTCTCACTGTACATTAGAAAATGGAATCTTTTACTGTTCCAGTTCTTAACAATTCTTTTATAACTTGTTTAAACTATATACTTAAAGGATTAGTGCCAAAGTCACAAGTTTTAGTAAGTGAGGCTTTGTTACGTCATAAGTGTTTCGCAATTTCAATACTTCATGTGTCTTTGGCAGTTTGATACGCGAACCACTGATTCGAAACAAAAGATTCGTAAAGCTTTGAAGCAGTGTTTTGACATCGTCCATCACTAGATATTGTTGAAAAGTCATTATTTTGGGGTTTTTTTGGTGCACAAAAAGTATTCTGGTCGCTTTATAATATTAAGGTTGAACCACTGTACTCACATGAACTGTTTTAGTATCTTTCTGGGCATCTGAAAGTGTAAATTAACTTGCTGGCAATAGAGGCCTCACTGAGCCATCGGATTTTAGCAAAAATATCTTAATTTGTGTTCTGAAGATGAACGATAGTCTTACGGGTGTAGAACGACATGAGAGTGAGTAATTAATGACAGAATTTTCATTTTGGATGAACTAACCCTTTAACAAATAGGATATAATAAACTAATACATTGCTACTTTTTGGCTGTGTATTTTATTTATTTATTATTAAAAGTAGCCTTTATTGTTTATCTTTACCTTTATGAACATTAGCATACAAACTTTAATTGCATATATTAGAATAACATTTATTTATTCATTAATTTATTGATGATTTGTTGAATTTTAAGATTAAAAAGTAACTGCTCTTAGTTCATTTTAAAATTTCTATTTGCTTTTCGAATCAAGCACTGCTCGTTTCAGTCAGTCAGAGATTCAAACTGATTCATTTAAAAGAACTGGTTCATAAGAATCATTAATTCATGATTGCACCGGTCAAGCGGTACGTTCGTAGTTGGTGTTGTGTTGGAAACAGATGTTTGTTTTAGAATGAAAGATTTATAAGCAGAGCATTTTAGTATGTATTATTAATTATTGTTATTATTTTTTCATTTGATTTTATTCTTTTAGAATGGACCCAGTTCTGAATAAGAACCCATTCTTGGTTCTCAAGTCACACACATGCCATATTAAACTATTGCTCATATAAACACTAGAATTCAACGATAAGGTGGGAATGAGTGTTTCTGTGCGTAGTGTGCAGTGAGCAGCACTTTGACGCAGCATTGAGATGTTGTGTGTAATGTGTCATACTAGAGAAGCATGTTAAGTGTCACGTGGGAGGACTCCAACTGTTTCCTCCCTGCTATCAGAGAGAGTGTGTCAATGTGGAGTGTGTAAGTGAATAACTGTGTGTTACCCAGGTCTCTGAGGGACTCTGTCATGTCCCTGTCACAATGATCCGAAAATACTCAGAGAATGGCGTGAATTATGTATGACACCTCTCTCTGTCTCTGCCTACTCTCTGCTGCACACACACTCACACTCACACACACACACACACACACACACACACACACACACACACACACACACACACACACACACACAGGCAGAGTGCCAGAGGGATTGCACCCTTGAAGGACTTTCGCACTGTAATTTTATGCCAATTTTTTATGGCCCCCTGTTGGTTGGGGTCTGCATTACAACTGCTAGAATTTTAAACATACATTTATTTCCTTTATGACTCAGGTGATTGTCTCAAAACAAATAGCAGGATTAAGCATCTATGTACAAAGATGGCAGAGATGCCAAAGTGACATGGAGAAGAATGCCGTGCTTGAAGTGAAAAAAATATGATTATTTAATATATTGTCATTTTCATTAATATTAATTTAGAATATTGACAAACCTTTTATTAGTGTAGTTGTTTAGAAAAAGTGAGGGTGAGGGTACAATAGCTTAAAATATAGAAGTGTCGGTACTGCGTACCGGTCCATACCGACCCACTTCGAGCACTGGAAGTGTAGGAATGTTAATGCACAATTTTCTCCTGGTGATATAGACCTCAAGAAAAGTAGTGAAAAGTGTAGTGAAAACCAAAAAGGCCACTTCAAATAATGAAAAACTACAGTCAGTCACGGGCGATCTACGCTCCAATCCAGAAGGGGGCGCAGATGATAATTCTGAGAGCAGAAGAAGAACACCGTATACGAATGACCAAGATAAATCCAAGATATTAGGGCAAAAATGTCCGATAGTTTAGCCATGAGCAAGAGAGTTGTTTTTTTCCTGAATGATTGCAAATTTGATATTATTTTTAATAATTTTATTCTGAAGTTATAATTGCTACACTTGCTCAATTTCAGAACTGTTGTGCGTCTCTGAGCAACATACACTTGTGTTTCATTACTGAATGAATCCACGGTTTTGAACGAATCAAGTGAGCCATTGATGAAAATGCTGATTTGCTTCGTTCCTGAATGAATGACTCACTCATTAAGACTTAAGTGACTTGCCTTGCCTTGAATATAGTGTACACACATATATATACACATATATACATGTACACACATGTATGTATATATGATCATTTTGACATTATTTGATTTCTGTGGTACATTTTTAAATCCTTAGAAATATTTAAATCCTTAAATCTTGTGTTTTTAAGATACTTTCCTATATTGTATATTTTCCACAACTATTTCTGTCCATACCTGGAGTAAACAAGACGATAGTTGTGACTAGCATGTTCTAGAAGCAGAGCACATGTTTTATTCATGCATTATATCAGTATGATCTGATAAAACAAAGCAAATAATACCCAATGTCAAAGAAGCCTTTCAACTCAACTCTCTTTTCCCTTAGGAAAGCATCCACATGCACACATAGAGACACTCACTGAGCTCAGGCACATTTGGAGCATCTATAGGTCAAATATTGAAGACTTGAATTTACTGAATAAGACATAAAAAGTGCAAGAAAGGAGTATTTGGAGTGGCACCTCCATTCAAGTTAACCTCCACGTCCTCACGCTCCTCACAGCCTCATTTCCTTTACAGCTCAAAGGAGTGCTCTCCTTATTAACCCTCTATAAAAAGCGCAAATGACAATAATTGGTTTGAAGATATGAATAAAAGCAAGTAAGGATAATCCGGAGCTGACATCCTCTTATAGGTCCAAGAGAACCCTTGATACGCCACTCATTTCCTGTTTCACTCGAAAGATTAAATATACAGGACTTATAAATGGAGCCATGCAGAAAGAGTTGAACGTATTGAAATTATTCAGTTAATGGTTCCTTTGGAATTTTCAAGAGATACAAACTTCCACATTCAGCAAAGTCATTAATTTCAGGTAGCTGACTCATGTCTGTGATTTTTTTTTTTTAATCAGCTTTTTTTTTCACTTCAATACATGCTCACGTCACGGTCATTGCAGGGAAGAAGCGAGGTGAGGATCTTATCGCAGTTTATTTAAATAATCCACACAAACAAAGAAAATCCAAACAGGGATGATGTGAACCAAACAAGAAATCATAAATCCAAACAAGGATGGAGGGAGAAAATAATCCAATTAGAGAACAGAAACACACAGCTTTACAAACATACATGCATGACTGACAAAGGATAGAACAGGGTATATATACTGAATAACAAGAGGTTAACAAGAAACAGGTGAGGATAGATAATGATTTGTAATGGAAACAAATAAGGGTAACTATAGAAAAAAAAGGCAAGCGAGAACAAACCACAGGAAGTGAACAAAGGGAACAATGGAAATAAAAAATACAATTCAAAATAAAAGTCCAACATGGAACACACAGGGGAAATCAAGACAATTGCTTACTTAAGACTTTTTTTTTTTTTAACCTGATCTGGCCTTTAAAAAATAATATAATAATCAGGTTGACAGCTTAACTGTTGATTTAATTTACCACTTGTAGCATATTCATTTATAATCACATTTTAGGTTACCTGGCTATGTTGTGGGTGGGTGTGTACCTACTTTACTATATTTTTGGGACAAATTTGTACCCAGAAGTGACCAAAAAAAGTGTGTGTGTGTGTGTGTGTGTGTGTGGGCGGGTATTCCCTACGTTATGGGGACCAAATGTCCCCACAGGTATAGTAATACTGATAAATTTTGATCTTGTGGGGACATTTTTTTGGTCCTCATGAGGAAACAAGCTTATAAATCAAACAGAATTATATTTTTTGAAAATCTAAAATAGCAGAACATTTTCTGTGAGGGTAGGTTTAGGGGTAGGGGTAGAGTAGGGGGACAGAATATACAGTTTGTACAGTATAAAAACCATTACGCCTCTGGAATGTCCCCATAAAAAATTAAATCACAACAAGTGTGTGTGTGTGTGTGTGTGTGTGTGTGTGTGTGTGTGTAAATATTCCATCTTCCATATAAGCTGCATGCGTAGGCCTACAAATAAAAAAAAAAAAGTATTTGTTTTTATTTAAAATTTTAATGTACTTTTTTATTATTCAAGGTTAATATTAATTGCACAACAAAAGATTATATCAAGAGGTAATCATGTAAATGAGGACTGGAATTTTTTATTTGTACCACCAAGAACGATAACTGATGATAAACAATAACAATAATAATGATAAGTAAAATAAGGATAACTATAACAATATCTACAGTGTAGCCTACTAGCACCAACAAATGATAACATTATGTTTCTTATAAGTGTGCAGCAGTTATGGCATCTGATGTTTGGAAATATTTTTGTCATTCATCAGCTGGAGAAAAAAAAAAATCATTCTGAAAGAGATTCTAGTGTTATTGTTCCTCTGTGTTGTTTTCTTTATAGTTGTGGTGTGGACGTCCATATTCTAATAGAATTACAACAATTATTAAAACTTATATAAGTAATAGCTATAGTAATAGTTATCGATCTTTTGTGTGGATGAGCCATATGAGTCGGTTAAGTCTGTATTCATATCCTGGCTGCTAGGTGTGTGATGCTGGCAGATTTTGAGTCATTTGGATGTTGGAATAATGCCACCTTGAAGCATAGATCATGTGGTGTGGAAATGAGATTCAGGGGCACAGTGCAGCACAGTTTATAATCTGCAAATGGGCCCTCATGTTACTGTGGAGTGATTCTCATGTGAGATTACATACTGTGTAAAGTGATTAAGAGAAATGGATTCAGACGTGAGATGATACACACAGACTATTGCGCAATACAGGTAACGCTCTTGTTCGGTTGAAATTGATTTCCTGATTGTTTGGGGCTCTAGAGATGCTAATACTGCAAGTGTGAAAATAATAACACTGTAGGTATTTCGAAATTAACCTATTATGTTCCCTTTTATATATAAAAAAAAACTTTTCCTCTGACCTAATTAAAGCCCAGTAGACAGATATTATTGAAGCCAAATCCACATAGACCGCAGGCAGGACTGTGCAGCAGGAGTGAGTTCACCAATCAGAGAATCTTTGCTTGTTGGAAATTCATAGATTTATTTATGTTTTATACCTTGAGGTGAGCAGAAGACATGTACAATTTTTAATGGAATACTTCCGTGTTTATTGTGTTCATAAAATGGAAAGTTTTTAGTCGATATATGCAACTGGATACTAGTATATATGCCTTGTAAACACCACTGTTCAAATTTTTTTGAAAGAAGTCTCTTATGCTCCCTGAGGCTGCATTTATTTGCTCAAAATCACAGTAAAAAGCAGAATCAATGTGAAATATTATTAAAATTGAAAATAACTTTCAGTGCATTTTAAAATGTAATTTATTCCTGTGAAGGCAAAGCTGAATTTTCAGCATCTTTACTTCAGATTTCAGTGTCACATGATCCTTCAGAAATCATTCTAATATGCTGATTTGATGCTCAAGAAGCAATTATTATTATCAATGTTAATAACAGTTGTGCTGCTTCATATTCTTGTGAAAACCGTGGCAATATTTTTTCAGGATTCGCTGATCCTTTGAACAGAAAGTTCAAAAGGATGTCTCAGTTGCAGATGTAAAACTCGTTCCCTGAAGGAGGGAATTCATCGGTGCATTTCCGACGTAATGTCGAGAGTGACCGACTGAAAAGGAACAGCATTTAGTTGAAATAGAAATATTTTGTAACAATTTAAAAGTCTTTACTTGTATTTTAAAGATTTCTAACTTTCTTTTGAAGGTCTCCTACAAATAGGTTGACATGCATCCAAGGTCAAAACACTTTAATTTTCTCATAACATGTTGCCTCATTTCTCAGAGTCTGAAAATAGTTCGTTCGAAGATCCATTCTCTCTAAGCCGAGCCTACTCTGCTCTGATTGGTCAGATGGCTCAGGCTTTTGTGATTGGTCTACTGCTTACAGTGCGTGTCAGAAATGAAACACCTATTACAATATGTAACAGGAAGTGAGACTGGAATTGCTGATGACTCGTTTCAGCAGTTCCGAATTGATTCTTTCTTTTAGGAGACTTTATTTTTCGTGCACTTTAATCTTTAAAGCTTTTGCATTCATAAACGGCTATATTGAAGACTGCGTGAAAGGTAATATTTGAAAAAACATAATAGGGGCACTTTAATGCATTAATGCTTTAATGAAAAAAATATTTTTTATCTTACAGTTAACCTCTTAAACCATATTATTTGGTGTAAGAATTTATTATTATTATTATTGAACATGCCTTTTGCATTTTGTGTGGCAGCCATTTTATTAAAGCAATAAGCTGTTCAATGTTGTACATTACAGTGATATTGCCATGGTTCAGTTAAGGCATCTTTAGGGATTCTGCTTCACATTGTACCTATGAAACCCCTTTAACCAAAGTAAAATCGTTATAATGTACGGTCTCTCATGGCTTATTGCTTTATTATAATCGGATCTCCGAAAAATACCCCCTAAAATTCACCTCTCCCACTTCACCCTAAAAAAGTGTGAGCCTGAAGGTCTTTAAATATTTAAAATTGCTGCACGAACATTTTACCTCTCACTGCACATTCTCGTTATGGAGACATAGACCTATGGAGTGAATTAAACATCAGGTTGGATTGCATGTACTATGCTTTTCCCTCCCTCTCTCTGTTTCTTTCTCTCTCAGCAGGGCTTTAATGCACTGAAGTGCACTGCATACATTTACCCTTGGCTTGAGCAAAATGTTCTAGCAGGGGTTGGTGAACTAAAGTGAATGTATCTTAAGATATCTTGTTCTCTATCTTGTTTATATCATCCATTGATCTCTCGTCCCTTTTCGCTCCAGTCTTATCATCTTTCTGACGCAATGAACACAATGTTCCTCCCTTCCTCGATTGTATTCTAGAGGTTATATATGGAAATGGACACATGCGCATGTGGTCTGTCTTGCTTGAACATAAAAACATATTGTGTAAGAGCATGACTCAGACTGAGGTTGTTAAAAAATTATTCAAATGGAATACCACTAACTACCAGTACATGTTATATACATGCTACTTTTGCAATAATGTAAAGTATGAGAGTGAATTTTAGATGGCAAGCACAATTGTGATTAAGAACTGATATTCTCAACAGACCTGCAACAGGTCATGACCCTCTAGTAGAAAACCATTGGTTTTTTGATTGTAAATATTTGCACTATTGACTCATCTATTCAAGAGCATATAGTAGGATGGTAGTATAGTGTATAATTCAGAGGGGACCTATGTATTATGCTCCTTTTTACAAGATGTAATACATGTCTAAGACGTCACCTGAATGTGTTTGTGAAGTTTCAGCTCACAGATCATCTATTATTCAATGTTGTAAATGCCTATTTTTGAGAGGAAGGAAAAACATGCTGTTTTCGTGAATATATCTTTAAATGCAAATGAGCTGCTGCTCCCCACCGCGCTTTCCAGAAGTGGGTGGAGCCTTACGACTCGTGCCAAAAACTAACAAAACATCTGTTTGATTTTGATTATCATCTCTATCTCTAATACGCTCATGTGAAATTGCAGTTCTTTGTCATCATGAAAGTTAATGATTTGCACACGTTTTAAAGCTATAACCGTTTAAACTCCTGATTCGTGGTTTTCTGAGCGAGCACATCCAAAGCACGCGCACAAAAACTGGCTGTCAGACGGTGCATCTTGTGAGTATTAAACTGATTTCTCTTACATTTCTTATTGCACTTAAACTGTCAAATTCACCCAAGGTTATGTCAAAAACACAAAGTTGGTTATGTCTGTAAACGTAAACAGCAGGGAAAGAAATCACATATGTATAGTAGGTCTGTGTATTAAAGTGACAGCAGAGTAAAATACAGTACCTACTGCGGTTTATGCTGTTAATATGAATCAAAGAAAAACAGAAAATCACTCACTGTTCTTGATTAAATAACTGTAGTAGCTTTAATAAGAATACATTTCTTACTTGGATGCTGCTGTTAAATGCTCTGGACAGGAGATAAACATGGCGGACTGTGAATAGCTCACTCAAGGGAGGAGCTCAGATAATAGGGCAGATTCTGTCATTTCATGGGCAAACCTTTCGCCTACTCTCACATAAGTAGGGGCAAATCTGGAACTGCTCTTTTGGAGAGACTGTTTATGGTTTATCAGGATTACAAAAAAAGAGTAGGTGGATATTTACCTTTGTAGGCTGGTTGTTTACACACTTTTGTGTTCAAACACCTTATAGAATTTCGCATAATAGCTTCCCTTTAAAACCATATTAACCCACTCTGGTTCATGCTACTCATCATATGGCATCTGTACTTGTCCAACTTGCCTATAAAACAGATAATCTTGGTCATTTGTAATTATTGTATTCAAAAGACAATATTATATGCTGTTCATTTCTAAAAATACCGAGTGTACCAATGAGGATGCCAGATCCACAGCAGTCAGTGGAGACCATTCCAACATTGTATATAAATTATGAACAGATCCCATATGTCCGTGCTTGTAAAACTAGATCACCAACTGTGGATATGAGGGTCTTGGGACGCCTGAAGCTGCCCCACATTCTCTTGGGCAGAGGCAGGACCATACTGTCAGTGCCGAGCACCGAGTTATCCTGGAGCCTTTCTGGATTGTGTATTGTGTTTGTGTGTGTATATATGTCTGTGTGTGTTGGTAGATGCGGGTCTCTTGATATATTGAAAAGCACATCAAAGGTGCTTTGTGATAAAAGCATAAATTAAATAAATATATAAAAACAGGCATATAAGCTCCCATGGGAGTGTTTTGCCTGATGTTGGCTATTTCTACAAAGCATGAATCTATTTTGAATGCCTCTTCGGTTTGCACTCCTCTGTTCATGTTGTCTAATTCTCATTTGATCTTCGCCATTGCGATAAATTGTAAATTTCACTTGGATTTTTTTCTGCCGTAAAATGTAAGCTTGGTCACACAATTCCTTTCCAAAATGAATGCATGACCAAGACCAATCGGTATAAATAATTACATTTTGTCGGACACTTTTGGAGCTGTTGTTGGGATTCTCTGCAGGAAGAATGCGATTCATTGGGTCATGCGATTTAGTGGGATACTGCAGGGTAAATGAAGCAGAATTCATTGAATGGATCATTGTAGCAAATGGTTTGAGTTTTGATTCTGTTAAACCATGCAAAAAAGTCAAACTCACCCAAATAGTTAAGGATCACTGCTTTTGGGGCCTATTTACAGGAGCATATTGTCATGAGTTGTTCTTTCATTTACTTGGAAAGTTTGATGCACTTGTCCAATAGATACAATTATTACACTTAGCAAAATGTATTAAAAAGACAACATTTATGCTCTATATTTCTGATAGTAGCATTTAACCCATACGGTACACATTGTGTATAGCAAGGTTTTTTCTAGATTTAACAGTATTTTTTTTTTTTACAGTAAATTCATGATTTGTGATTTTACTGTGCAAAAAACGGAGGCTAGGCAACTTCTTAAATCATTATAGGATAATTATAGCATTTTGTTTGAATCACCATTATGATGATTGGTGTCATTTGACTGGTAGGCTACCTCAATTGGAAGTGGAAATAAAATGGAATAGTGTTACAGAAAACAATTTGTTGCAGAAATCTAGCTTAAGCTTCTCATTTTGTCGGATTCCTGAAGGAATCAAACAAATTTTTTGAATGAATAATTCAATGAGTCACTCATGAAACAAGTCCTGAATAATTTCCGTTTACAAAACGGTTGAATGAATTGGTCGAGTGAATGATTCAGTGGCTTTTTCCATAAAGATAGTTCCTACATTAAAAATTACATATATAGTAGATACTACATTTGGCTTGAAAGTTACTTCGTAACCATTAAAAAAGTATGTTCTATATAGTATGAATGTGTGTAGTATAAATAAAAATTCTAACGTACTGCATCCGCCATGTTTTTACTGTCATGTGGCCTACTGCATCAGTTGTTGCATCACCTCCATTCACTAATCCTCTCCCATGTCCATCGTATACACACTTCTGTATTTCATCGAAAGTAGTATGTCATCTGGGTACTTTTCGTCTACTGTTTTATGAATTCAGACACACTACTCGGCTCACAACAGTATTAAAAGTAGGCATATTCGGTCGCTTGTTTCATTCCTGAATGAATCATTGCTTTCAAAATAATTGTTTGAATGACTAGATCAATGACTCAATCATGAAAACTGTCTCTTGTTGCCACTTACTGGCATGTCGATGTAAAATGAAGAAAAAGTCACTGAAAAATCCCCACCACTAATAAACAAAATTACAGTCACAAACACTGTCATGGAGTGACAAAAGCAGTGAAAAGTTTTGGACTGTATATCAGTTTTGTGGACAGTACCTAACTGTTGTATAATCTTATCTGATAATCTAATCAGTTTTAGTTTTAGTAATTGTAGTACTTCGACAAACTTATTTTCAGTTTTTTAGGTTCAAGTTTTTCATCTTATAGTTATATTTTTTACTTCATTGACTGCGAACGAGTTTAATAGTTTTTAGTTAATAATAACAAATCGTTAACTGCATTATATCATTCTATAATCCACAGTCTAACACCATCAACCACGATTCTTAATAATAAAGCAGTTGTAGATGTAATAGAAAGCGAGAGAAATGGCCTTATATCACTGTAAGCTCTTATGAAGACAAAGTCATTTTATTCACACTAATGTGTATTACCTCAGGCTCTATGGCATAGATTATCCTGGAAGCTAATATCCTAATGGACAGTAGAGTGCTGATCTCATGCACTTTTGAATAGATTTTGAGTCTACATTCTCATCTCACTGATGTAACCCAGTTTTGCTCATTCTGTGTTCTTTATGAAGCTGGAAGATCAACGTGAAAAGATTTTGGGAGCAGCGAAGGATTATTGCACTGTTCACATTGTGGTGCAATAAATGATTTCTCAGCCATGTTCTTTTGTGCATCGCTCAGTGTTATTGTAAAACAGAGCGATCTTGACAATGCCGAATTATCTGTATAATTGAATCAATTCAAGACTTTTGAAAGGCCTCACCTCGTAACAATGGAAAAAGCCAATCTCATTGGCCCGCACTGAAATGACTGGAGGAATCATACATTTGGGTGGACACATTGTGAAATCATAAGTCAATTGTATTGTTCTACACAGTAAGAGCATGATTCAGCTGCAAGTGAATGTGATCAAGTGAATGAATGTTCTCTGAAGGGTAAATGCCCCATATTTATTATCAAATTGAGCACAGTGATCAGCGATGTGTATAACTGATAAGCCACCAAATGAACTAGTCCTTACATCCTAAGTAGATTTATTTTTCTTTTTTCAATATTAAAGAAAATCATTAGCTCCTAAGTGACATTAGCAGACTCATTAGCAAGGTATTGATGTTGTGGAGACTGCAAAAGAATCTGTTCACTTGACAGGTGAAGTCTCTCCTCATTTTCTTCAAAGAACTTCAAAAAGCCACAAAAGCGCAAGAACCCACCTTCATTTCTCAGGACCATGAGCAGGCACTCAGCTAACAAGCTTTCACCAACAAAAAGGTACCATGGAAGTAGTTTTTTGAACATTGTTATAGTTTTATACTTTTATGCTGCCTAAATCTGTTCCTCTTTGAAGATCTGTGGAGACCATGTAAATACAATGGCACACGTAGTTTACGGTAATTATTAAAGTCCCACTGTAGTCAATAATTGTATCCCATTAAAACTCATCTTTGATCAGCATAATTACATATTTAAACGTGTTTTTCCTGTGAAAAAAAACATCTTCGTGCCTTAAAATAGCTGCAATGTAACTCTACACCCTTGCCTCATTTAGTATATGCGGATCTATGAATATGTTAATTAACCCCACCCCTCACTCACTCGCACAAGCTCAGAGATCCACTCGGTCAACTTACTACAGGTAAACGCTGCACGATGGTATCATGTTTTACAATGTTGATCACATAATGGTAATTAATATGATTAATTTTTAGAAAGTATATATACTCTTTCCCCTAGGGCGCTAAAGGTACTATATCTTGTGCGTTTTGCTCCTACTCACCCAAAATTGCCAACAAGGCTACTTTATACGAATGCGAGTGCATTAGCAAGTAGTTGCTGAAATGCAGGTGTTTCATATATGAGATGAGAACATGGCTGCCGCTGAAACCAGCATGTCCAGTGCAAGTAGCCTTTGGCTATTTAACTTTACTTAGTTATTTTATTTATTGGTCATATTGAAGAGACCTTTTTGGTTTACTTGTGCCCTGGATATTGATTTACTTTTGCCCTTTTTGAGCACTTGAGCTTAACTGAGACTTGAGTGTTTGTAGACGTTTAAGAGTGTCGAATGGTTACTGAAAATTACATTTTAAAATATATTAAAATAGAAAGTAGTTATTTTAAATTCTAATATATGAAATGTTGTTTTATATATATATATATATATATATATATATATATATATGTGTATGTATAGTATGATTTCTTAGAAGGCAAAGGGAGTTTTGTGGGTTAAATAAAAATTAAAAAAAACACTCCGGGCCAGTCACTCCAAATCAAGACAGATGATGTCTCCGCACCATGACGACATGGGACTGATGCATTTCTGAGCGTTTATACCCGTGCAATCAGAAGGCTAATATCATCATTATTTAGATTGCACTTAATTAGATTATGATGAGTGTGTGATGACAAGCTGTTTGGTTTGATTAGAACTCACTCCCCTGTGAAAGGCAGAACTAACAGCCCTATGGTCCGAGATAGCGTTCCTTCCAAATATATCCCGCTCTCCCCTTCTCCATTTCCTCCCTCTTGCCTCAAATGTTTTTGCTTACATTACCACATTCATCCTCTTACTGAACGAGTGCGTCTGCTCATTAAGATTCACCTCAGACGTTCAGAGCGTGTTACATCTTGTTGACACGAGGCAGTCGGGCTCTGATGTTACTGCTGATCTTTATGATCATTACTTTTAAACCGACTTCCCCATATCAATCACATGGCAATCTGATTTACAGGGTCAAAATTCATTCATCTGAAATGCTCTGCAACATCATCACACACAGATAACACTGGGCCTGTGAATGTATCGATAAATAAATATAAATTATATATATATATATATATATATTTATTTTATATATCACTACATTTAAGGGATTATTATATTATATTATATTATATTATATTAAACATGGTAAAGTTTAGGGTCCAATTCTCATTATTAAATAGTTGCTTATTAACATGCATATTACTAGGATATTAGCTGTTTATTAGTACTTATAAAGCAATGCCTTAGTCTGCATGACCATATTCTACATCCCATAATCCTACTCAATACTTAAACTTAACAACTACCTTAACTAACTATTAATAAGCAGTAATTAGGAGTTATGAATATATATATAATGGTCATTTTAATATTCATCATACATAAAATATTTGTATTTTTGAATATAAGTTGAAGTTGAACATACATATTGACAGCATATAAAATGTATACATATCATTGATTAAATATAGTAAAATCAATTTCTTTGCATTTACTGTAACACTCGTTTGGAGTTTGGAGTTCTAAAAGTGGAGTTTTTGGAGTTTGAATGTTTTTTTTGTTTTTTTGTTTTAAGAAATTAATACTTTTATTGATCAAGGAGGCATTACATTTATCAAAAATGACAGTATATGCTCAGTCTGAATATATATATATATATATATATATATGCATGTATGTGTATATATATATATTCAGAGAGAGCATATAAACTCCCTACAATTTGTAATCTCACTTAAGTTGGATAAATACCCCATGAAGTCTACTTTGCAGGGCACTATTGGGTGATTAGAACGTACCCAGTGAGATGGCTTTGTAGAATGAAATGCTTTTCTCGTTTAGTCCAGCAGCTTCCTGTATTTTGTGAGGCATTTTTCAAACAGCTTGTGGCACTCTCAGTTCCTGTCTGTCTGCTTCTGAGCCTTATATCTTCTCCTTCTGTTGTGTTTTTTTTTTCCATCCCATTCTCCCTTCTTCTACCATTTGGGCTCCGGTGGAGAAGTAGGGAAAGATCGAGTACTGTCTCTCTCACACACTTCCTTGCGACGCCTAAAAGCCTTTAGCATTTCTGTGTTGACTCTGTGATTGACAGCTTCCTCCTGCTTAGGCACACAGATCTATAAGACACAAGAGCCAGACACAGCGCGACACTGGCATTAAACAGAGCAGACCCTGTGGCGCCAGCACAGCTCAATCACAACACACACGCACGCACACTCACCCGCTAAATTTCTTTTTTGTCTCTTTATCACTTTCACTCTTCACATACAGGCTCATACGTGTCTATAAATGCATCCTATTCACTCAACTTACTCTAGGCTTGAGTATTGAAACTCTTACATGTTACCCTGTCGAGCTGCTTTTTAATTGATTGACAGCTGATCTGGATGTAAATCTCTTGGGTGTTCTCACTTGTCATGGTTAAACCTATTATGGCACATCTGTGCCATCACACAACCACTCATTAAGAGCAGAGGTGACGGGGCTGCGGGTTATAGACAGATGCAAAGAAATACTTTCCCTTGATTGCTTGTTTATTTCAACCTGATCATTTTAACATTCATCATACATAACATATTTGTATTTTTGAATATAAGTTGAAGTTGAACGGATTTATTGACAGCATATACAATGTATACACAGCTTATTTTATTTTATATATTAATGCTATATTTTAGTATTATATAGATATGTTTGCAGCTCTAAACCAAACTCAACAATATAAAAAATAATAATAGGCAGATTGAACATGTTTAATTTATGTTAATTTTATTAAATATAGTAAAATCAACGTCATTGCATTTACTGTAACACTAATGAACCTAAAATGATTATAAACATTTGAAAATTCATATAGTACTGTAATGAAAATTTTTTTTAAATTTTTTTTTTGTTTTGTTTTTAAAGAAATTAATACTTTTATTGATGAAGGAGGCATTACATTTATCAAAAGTGACAATAAAGACTTTTATCTTTTTTAATAAAAGCTGTTCTTTTGAACTTTCGGTTCATCAAAGAACCATGAAATAAATGTATTAAGTTTTCCACTAAAGTATTAAGCAGCATATTAGAATAATTTCTAAAGGATCATGTAACTGTAATAAATTACAATTTAAAATATATTAATAATGAATCAGTGGTAACACTTTACAATAAGGTTTCATTAGTGAACAAATTTAGTTAACATGAACAAAGCATTTCGACATTTACTAATATATTATTAAAATATAAGTTGTATATGTTAACATTAGTTAATGCACTGTGCACTAACATGAACAAAATATGAATTTTTATTAACTAACATTAACAAAAATTAATAAATACAGTACCAAATATATTGCTCATTGCTAGTTTATGTTAGTTAACACATTAATTCATGTTAACCAATGAAACCTTATTGTAACAGAATCAGTTATTTTAAATTGTAATAATTTCTATAATATAAACTAATAACTGTTTCATTTTATATTGTAATAATATTGTTTTTTGCTGTATTCTTTTTTGTTTTGATTGACGGACTCCATGATGAAGAACCATCAGTGCAGATCCCAACTCTACCAGAAATACTCAGATGACGCTGTTCTGATTATTTATTAATGAGAGAATCGATCCTTTTGACTCCCGAGCATAATGTTGTAATCTTTCATTAGAAACTTGAGAAGAGAGCGTTCACAGGGGCAACTAGTCACTTAAGGGAGATTATTACGTGTTTGTCTATGTGTGTGTGTGTGTGCCGGCACCAGGGGAGGAAAAATTATCCCAGAAATGATGGGGGAAAAGGACAAGAGAGGAAAAATAGAGCATGTGGAGCTATTACACAGAAACTCTTACTAGCAGTGACCTAGTTCTGTTATAGAACTAAACGGTGTGTGTGTGTGTGTGTGTGTGTGTGTGTGTGTGTGTGTGTGTGTGAGAGAGAGAGAGACCACATGTGCAGGTGTGAACATTAGGATGAATTTCGTCAGGTGTCTGTGTTTTCATTTCTTTATGATAGTTTCATAGATGTTCAGTAATCACAGCCTCTCCAAAAGTTTCATAATGCCAAACTCTGGTGTTTGCACATTACCACCGGCTATGAAACGATCACTCCCACTGTTAGATTTCTTATGTGGAAGCAGCTCTTTCTGAGGCTCAGAGGGCTGTGCGCACCTCAGAAGGCCTGCGTTCCTTAATGAATCTTCATTTTCTCACTTACAACCAGCATTGTATAAATAAAATATGTGGGAAAAAGCTAGAGATTTATTGAACGAGAAAAAATATGAATGAACAGAATCTTAATTGGAGTACATCTGCATGTCTATTGGTTTTTATCACGGAACTAAAGCTATTAGATATATTGTGCATGGAAATAAGTAGCACTGATTAATTGGGGAAATGTCTTTTTTATTTTATTTTTTGTTACAAAAAAAAAAACAAGACAGAAATGGTAATCTTGCTTATTTTACTGGGACTGAATCCAGTCTGTCACTGCAATCCAGGCACCTGGATCTGCTGTTTAAAATGCTGCAATTGCTTGAATACAGCACACGTCTGGATATACATGGTTATAATGATCCTCCATTCGATCATCTTTTGATGAATAACTTCTGCCTTTATCACAGGAATATTATGAGCTTCTTCCCGGGTTGTTGACATCACTAACCCTAAAATTTACATAAACCCTGCCCCCGAGAACTCGCAACAAAGGTGGCGAGGCCATGCTGGGCTGTTTTAGAGAAGAGGAAGAGTTGTTGTAGTAGAGTTTTGTTGCCATGCCGTCATTTTACGCCAGATTGCTTCGCAAATGAGGCTCAATTCAGTGCTGGATTTGCACAAAAGATTAAAAGATCGACTCCACAGCAACTACATAAATTTATCCACTAAACATTCAGAAACGTCCAGTTTCATTCTAAAAGTTGTAACTTCTTCCTGAGTCTCTCCATCAGTGTCCGACACAATGTAAGGCTGAACAACGTTACTCACAATCCTCATTTTGGCTGCGTGAGATTCTCCAGCTTTGTTGTTGCTGTTGAGCAACCGAAACACGAGCTGCTAAAGCTCTGCCCTTTTTTGTAAAGGGGGCCGGGAGCAGCAGCTCATTTGCATTTAAAGGGACACACACAAAAACGGCGTGTTTTTGCTCACACCCAAATATGAGGAAATTTGACAAGCTATAATAAATGGGGTATTTTAAACTGAAAATTCGCATGCCCGTTCTGTGGACTCCACAGACTTATATTACATCCTGTAAAAGGGCCATTATCAGTCCCCTTTAAAACAATGATTATACTTCCATGTTGTTTTAATAAATCTATTGATGATATGGATCAATGAAAGGATCATTGACACAGTGCTGTAGTATTACAAATAGGTCCTGCACTTACAACCTTCACAGAGAAAGAGAGAAAGATTGATTTGTCAATGTGTCTTCTAAAGAGAATTCAATACATCGATCACACCTTGGAAACTTGATACATGTGTGCAAGAGTGAAGGATTTGTCTTGTCTACATTTATAGATTCTGGTAATCTGGGTCTGTCGTAATGCTGATGTTTAGAATAATTATTTATCTGTAGCTCGTCCGCTCAGCAATACAGCAGTCTGTGTCCCATCGGTTGAGTCGCAGTGGTTCTCTTATCACAGAACGAACAGTGTGTATTTCTGCTAATTAGATCACATTGAAAACACCCTCTTCCTCCTGCTGTTATGCACCCATGGTTATGTACAAATGCATGATGGGCTTTTACTTGCATTCTCATTTGCACGGCCCACTAAAAACTGTTTATCCACGCATCGTTTGACTGCGGCTCTTCACACTAGATGTCAAGGTTTAGCCTACGAATGCTTTGGCTGTATAAAAATGCCCTGTTGTTTGCCATGCTGAAAAAGCACACTAAACAAACTACAGTCTGTGAGGATAAGAAAGTGGCCTCCATCACCATCTTCTGTGCTTCACACAATGTGACAGATCTGAACTGCCAGATATTTGTTGTCCCCTGTCTGAAGACAACAGATTGATATAAACAAGAAGGATTACAAGGATCATCTGCCAGTCTGGTCATTAGCCAACTGAACCAGTTGTCGCCATTTATTTTTATTTGGGTGGCATAACAGAGCTGGTAATTTGGCATGGCTGCCATAAAAGCAAATTGCAGCAATTATTTTAATATAATTATTTTTTATTATACACTGCTGACATGTCTGTGCAACTTCTGTGCATGTTTCTTTGAGTGTATTGCAGAATTAAAGACCCATATTTTGTAGTTTTGAAGCTATATACAGTATATCAGCCCCATATCCAATATTCGAATTTTAAATTAATTTAAAAGTATATAAATACTATTTTTTTTTAATTCTATTAAAAATGATATTAACTGATATTAGATATTTAATTGTACATGCTCATTTTCTCTATTTTTATTACCTTTGGTGTCATCTAACATTCACTTAAAGTTTATTTAATAACATTAAAGTAAAATAAATCTCAAAATGAGCATCAAATTTTCATCTTTTTCTTTATAATGTGAAGCCTAAATTCACTTGTAGCATTTAAAAGGATTAGCTTTATATTAAGAATATTTATGAATTAAAAAATACAAATAATTCTAGATTGACTAATTTAGATTATAAATTATTAATAATTATATAAGTAATAATAGATTTTTTATTTACTTTATTTTATTCTAAATAATTAAATTGTATTATTTTATTTTATATTATTTATTCTTTCATTTAAATAAGAATAATTATGAGTAAAAATGAATAATTTAGATTATAGATAATAGTAAATATATTATATAAATTATAGATTTTTCTTTCTTTTCTGGTTTCCACTCCCGTGTGTTTGTGTGTTCTTCTTGCCGTTCAGTTCAGAGAGATTTGAACTCCCATTTGAACCTCCACTACTTTCAACATAAATACGTCAGAAAACTCTGATCCAATACCCAATTTCAATCTGACATCCAATGAGCATCTGTCTTAGTAGTTTTCTACCAACTTGACGATTGTACTTAGGCATGACTTCAAAGCCAAGCAGCAGAAAGAACGGACTCTTTGAGCCCGCCCAACAGGACGCAATCTTTAACTGGTGAAAACCAATATGAAATCATTATGAAAATGATCCCCGTAGTACATGAAATAACCTAGTTAATGGTGTAGCCTAGCAACACAGAGCTTTGGGTGTGCTCGCGAACATGTGTGCGGAAGAGCATGCTTTCATGGGCTTCGTTGGCTTTGATGGCATGAATCTGAATAGCATAAGATGGTCCGATTCCATCCCCCACCGTCACAGATGTGACGTGGCTCAACGGCCTCGTATGAGCACAGCTAAACGAGTGTTTGCTCAGTAAAGCAGTCAGTAAAAAGAGCAGAAGGCTGTTTAAATCCCTCTCAACCCTCAGTTCCACTCACAGTGCTAATGGTGCACAGGCCCGTAACATGAATAATGAGCATAACATCCATTAACACACGAGCACCTGGGCTTATTGTACTCTCTGGGCTGGGTAACAGTGAGTGTAAGAGAGATAGAAAGGAAAAGAATGACTGAGAGGATGAAAGAGATCGTGTGTGTATGAATATTCAACATATCTTCACCAAAGCACTAGCCTAGAACAGGCTAATAGATCAAAGAGGGTAAAACAGGCCTCTCACATGGTTGTGGGCACGTTCGCTAGTCTCGTCACATCATGTACTTTGCAATTTTGTATCTTACTTTTTGCAGCTATAGCGATTCATTTCTCTTTATAGTCTCACTGAGGATAAATATTCATAAATATCAGCAGAAATGTGTGATTTTTCTATTGTAAGTTTGATATCAGCCACAAATCTCCATGCTGATGTAAGTGTGATATCATGTTCCTGTTCCCAATCTTTTCACTGTATTCTCCCTCCATTTTCCCTACGCCTAGTTTTTGACCTTCCATTTTGTCCTTCAATGTCTTCCCGTTTTTCTTCGGCAGCCTTGTCTATTCTCTCTCCCGCCGCGGGTGAGGTACCGGAGGGGGTTGGGCGTGCTCTTTCTCTCTCACACCCTTTCCCCTCTTTTCTCTCCGTCTTTGTCTCTCTAGAAAAGAAGAATATGTTTGTAGCTGAGTTAGATACAGTATTTTATAGAGTAAGGGACTGAATTAGTCATGTGAAATGGTGAGACGCTAGACTTCAGAGAAGCAGAAAAGTTCACTTTTTTCCCTTCACTTTGATAGTCTGCCTGGAGAATGATTGATAAATTGCTCCATCCTCTCTCATATTGAGCTCTGGGCTGCCGATGACTCGAGGCACTGAAAGATGAAGAGGAGGAGGGGAGCTGCTAAGAAGATGGATCAGTTCTTTGAAATTAAAAACATCTTTTTTTCTCCTATTTTTAGATGTAAAAACTGGAGGGTTTGATGTTTACTTTGCCTGTATTGAGAGAATGCTCACTGTTTCAATAGTATATCGACAAGGTGTACTTTTTTGTGATTTTAGTGTAAAATGATCACTTATTAACCTTTTCTGTGTGAAGTTCTTCCAATTTAACAACTTCTTTGCCATGATGTTGTCACACCATAAACGCTAAATCCTTAAAATGACTGGTAAAGTTATCACTTAAAGGGGACCTATTATGCAAGATTCACTTTTAAAAGTTGTTTGAACTGATGTGTGTCTGCAGTGTGTGAGGACAACCAGCCTATAATTGTAACAATTCACTCATTTTGTTTTCTTTTTTGAATTTCCATATATCAAAAGTGAGCTGATTCAGATTTCCCCTACAATGATGTCACTGTAAGGACACAATCTGCCCTATTAGCATAGAGACAGCCTTGAGTGAGAAGCACAGAGTCCGCTATTTCCGTATCCTCACTGTAGCAGCTGAGGCTGCATTACATATGTTGTGTTTTGGGATGTACCAATGCACATAAGAGTCTCCATAGACTCCCGCCATCTGAGTCACAGAGGATGTCGGGGTTAAATTTCATTTTTGAAGGAAATGTCCCGAACACAATTGGTAAAGTCTTTTAAGTTTGAGCCAATCATACTGCACTGGACTATTTTACCAACAAGGGTCTTTTCAAAAAGGTTGATTCTGAAAGATGGGTCAATACTAACGCTTTGTGCGCAAACTTCAGATCCAGACAAAGTATCTATCACACGTCATATGTTGTGACTCCTTCCAAATTACCTTTCAGAAAGAGCTTGTTGTCACTCTGTATGGCTAATGTTGCTAAAGCTACCAATGTCTCTGCCTATTTTTATTGTAAATAAGAGTTAAATATAAGAATGAACACAACTACTGACAGTTTCTGACATTTTAAGTGCGTGACTGTTTGTACTGTTTTGTTGTTGCTGGAGCTTTTGAAGCTCCACCCCCTTCTTGAATGGGAGTAAGACACTCATTTGCATTTAAAGGGACACATACACAAAAACAACCTGTTTTTAGTTCTCCATATGTTCTCCACCGGAGTTACTCCCGTCAGTTTTGTGCTGAACATGCTCCAGTCCGATATAAGAGCTGTTGTTGGTTAATGAAGATATGACGAATTAACTTGCAACTCCATTGGACTCTTGTCGTCAAAAGTGATAAGACTTTTCAGTTTTATGGACGTCGCCATATTTGATATTACCTTAGTCACGGCTGGTAAGAGAACACTGGCTTGACTCCCGTTGCACATTCATACAGAAGCTATTTGAGACTCTACTATCTAATTTGATAAGGAAAAGTAAGACTGATTGCCCCTTGGCTAACTGCTAGTTGCTAGTTCTTAAGGCACAGTTTTAACATAATGGCTGTGTTTATGCAGCTGGCCTCTGTTTTGAAGTCAGAATATTCCTTTAAATCCTACATCCTGATTGATTTCTCAAAATATGTTGCAATCAAGAAAGGTCATGTGATTCAAGTCCTTTATCTCTTTGATTTTTTATTTTGATCATTCACAATCATACTCTCTTCGGGATTGCTTCCTGGATCTTCCTGGGAAGGACAGGATCTTAAAACCTCTCCTTCTCGGGAGCAGCCAGCCTCACCTGTAGAGAGGGAGAAGAAAGAGTGGGAGACGCAGGAGACAGAGAAAACTGCCCTCAGGGTGTGAATTCTCATTTATCTGTTAGTGTCCATCTCTCAATGCTGGAGGTGAAGGATAGAGCAGGCCGGGGAAGGGATATGAGGCAAGAGCTTATCTCTTTGAGAGAGGGATTTAGAGAGAAATCATATCAAAACTCTTCACCTGTGAGGAGTATATGCGTGTAATGGTCTGACTTGGTCCACACACAGTGTACAAGTACATTTGGATTTCTATGTGCACAGAACTGATGAATTCTGTCATCATTTACTCACCTGCATGTCAATCCAAACCTTTTTTTTTTCCTTATATGTACTCTGTAAAAAGGTGCTACCTTACAGAGATTTTTCTACCTGATATAGCCTGTAGATTTTGTTTTCTTGGTGCAACCTACTGTATTAAGGTTGATTCTTTGATGTTTTCATTTCAAAAAAAGTCTGCAAAGTTACAAAGCACAAAGTCACACCAAAGGAAGTTCTCTATATCAGTAAGCACTGTTTCTGAACTCCCTGAAATGCCTTGATTGTAGTCTTCCTGGAACGTTCATTTCACAGTATTCCTCATTTAAATAATTCCTGCCAAAGGCTTACGCAAAATAAAGGGGTCAAGGCTTGGTTACGTTAGTAGTGTGTTGTCGCCATGTCCAAGAGACACTGTTTTTTCCATAACATGGTTATGGAAACGGGTGTGACATTTCCGCGGTTCACCAATCACAACACACTGTTCCAGCCGACCAATCAGAGCACATTCCTCTTCTTTGGAAGGAGGAGCTTCATAGTGATAGGAGCTAAACAGGGGTGTGTTTCCCATACAAAGATGTAACTGCTATAGTACGATGAATTGTTGAAGAAATCAGCTAGCTAATCACGACTTTTTCCCGAAACCGCTTTGTTGCAAATTTACAAAACTACATTGGTTAATGATGTCACACAGGTGATGGAGTAATAACTTCTTTCAATGAATCTGTTTGAGAGAATTAATGCCAGATTTTTTGCTAAAATTACAGACATGGCATCTGAGGACTAATTCTCCTTTTTCTCAGTTATTTTGCTTTATTTCCAGATTCAATCATAGGCTCGTTCTTATGTGCTTGAGCACACATACACGCACATTCAAAAATGACTCATTAAATCTCTTGACAAACTAAAAGATGTAAATGAAATTAAGTCCACGTCATACAAAACTATGCTTCTAGATTGAAAGCTGTCATTCCAACCACACAACTTTGTGATGCTGTTTGTATATGTTAGTTGGAACTATGGTTTCTGCAAACACTGACTACAATATGCTAATATCGACAGAACTTGCGACCATAGTTGGCTAACAATGCTTTTGGGAAACACACCCCAGAGCGTTACTGACAGACTGGGAAGAGAGATGGTGCAATAATGTAGAAAATGTGAAAATAATGTGCTTTTTGAACATTAAAGCATGAAAACCTATTCTAGTAGACCCCAAAAACAAAATCAAGACTTTGAAAAATTGCATAATGGATCCTGTTTAAATAATCTTGAATAAAATTCGATGTTACCACATGCTGCACTTACTTTAAAAACACATAAGTATTTCATTCCTTAAAATAAAATGAAAATAAATGACAAAAAATAGCAAATTCATATGAATTAATCATGGAGCTCGTCAGATGACTACCCACATCTTTATTTATTGTCATTATGTAGAAAACAGTGGTCAGTACTTTAGAACAACATGAGAGTGAGTAATGATGATGATGATTTTAATTTGAGGGTAAACTATCCATTTTAGGAGAAATTGATCTCTAAACACTGCCGTGTTTCCAGCCTAAAGAACACTTGTCAATCACTGTAGCCTAACTGCAGTCAGAACTTGGAAATCAACACACATTAATACCATTGCATGGCAAAGGCTACTGGAATTTGGCCCAGAATATACTCATCATCCGACTTCCCTCGTCATTCTCTTTCTATCTCTATGGTGCTTCTTTGCATTTTTCATTAGCTTGCCCTGTAAAGACCAGCTATCTTTGACTAGAACTGGGTTACAAAAGCATGTTCTGAATAAAATCTCATTCAAAATGTATGTAAAAGCTTCCAGTCCTTATAACAGGAAGGGAATATACATGCGTTTCTAAACCATGAAATGCAGCCATGCATTTGTTTATTTTCCCCAAGGGCTGGAGAAACATTTCACTGCAACTAATCACCGATTGAATTGACGTCTTATGAGAATTTAACATACAGTGTAATGCATCATAATTTCCATTAGACTGAAAAGATGTGTACCACTTCATCCATAAAGTCAATAATTCATCCAATCGTGTTTGTGAAAAGCATGCGAAAATCATTTTTTTGGATGGCGCTGGGGTTTAAGGATGCTTTTGCTGTTTTAAAAAATAAACTAAATAAAATCTCCTGGGCAAATAATGACCATTGCAATGTTTCCCTCTCCTGTTCTTCCTCTACTGTTTTACAGGCGTAAAGTAAATCCAATTTTCTCCTATCTGCTCTGCAATGTTCTCACATCCGTAATGACAGCCTCCCAGTTCAATTACGGAAAATTAACGAAGCCTTGTTGAACAATTCTAAATATTTAACGAGAGAGATCTCTACATGCTCCTAGGCCTGAATGGTGCCATTGCTGGGAGCAGATGTGCATAAGGTTATGTGAGAATAAGATAACATTCTGGAAAAACCTACGACGTATCTGCTCTTTTGTATCAACGTGCTTGATTCAGCAAAAGTCGCCGTCAGAAAAAAAAAGACACAATGGCTGGAGCTATTAAGAGGACATTGTATGCATTCTTAGCTAGCTGAGCGGAAGTCTCACATCACTAGCATTGTCTCTGCATTGAAAGAGTTCAATTTAAATGACATCCACCAACACAGATGGCAGAGTTTGGAATCTCCTCATGTATTTGTAATAAAGACCAGTACCAATGTGCTGCTGCCTGATATTATTGTTATTATTCTCATCACCATTGACCCGCAAACAGTATTTTGGCTTAGTAGGATTCCTTTCTGGTTGTTTTATACTCAAGCCAGACAACAAAATGAGTTCTTTTTTACTGGCTTGGCAGAACCCATACATTGATGCTATAACTGACCACATGAGGAAGAATAGACTAATATTTGCCCACAGGAGGACACAAAACGGAATTTAAAAAGAGGGTGAAGGTGAACATAATCAAACAATCAATTAGAAACCATGGAAACAAACCAGTGGCGGCAAAAAGGGAACAAAGGAAACGTCCATTAAAAACAAAACTCAAACTCCGATCCCCTAACAACATTTAAGTACTGAGTAATATTAATGAACTACATTTACTAAAGGGATAGGATTATGTTTGGTTTAGGGTTAGTTGCATGTAATTATGCATAGTTTATATTTATTACTATAATAACTACCTGTAACGTGTAACAAGAACACTGTAAAATAAACAGCGTTACCAAAAAATCTCCAGTAGTGGCCGATGACTGATATGGTACTGATATATTGTGCAGTCTCTGTTTTTGTTTCAGCTTTAAAGTCCCCCTGAAATGGAAGTTTTTTATCTTTTAGTATGAATATTTTAGCTTTAAGGTTTTTAATAAGCTGGAGTGTTCCAAAACAATGACAAAATTCACATTTAGGAGATATAAGCATTCAAAACTCCGCTTAAATGGATCACCGATTGCCATGACATCACTACAGACTTCAGCTTCTCATCAAATCTTCTGTCCAATCAAATGCTCTCAAGAATCTAAAGCGTCCCGCCCCATACATTATAAATAGACGCTGAACCTGCGGCTGAAATTGGTCACTTGTTCATACATTTACTATTTTCTACATGGTGAATGGCACATAGTGCACTATATAGGGGACGGGGATTGATTCAGACAGCGTAAATATGCTTTCCATTGAGGCGAATGGAGTCTGGTGTCTCGCGAACTGCAGCACACACAGTCTGCTCTGGTCCAGAGACACAATAGCACAGACCGGATCATAAAAAACAGAAAACCTATCGAACTCATTTGAATTCTGCACAGAATGCTATATTTTAATGCGATATGGAGGAGAAGCGGTTAGAGGTTTATAGGAAACTGAGGCTTTACCGAGCTTAACTGCTCCGTCTGAGCTGTGATATAAATGAAACGCTATTGGCTATTTTCGATATTGTTCGATATGTCCCACCCCATCTTCCTGTTTAAGGTGAAATTACATCAAAACATTGAATAATGTAGTGCTTTCCAGTGGGCCTTTAAGCCTATAAAGCTATATTAGTTCTAGTTCACTGGCCTGTAATGGTTGGAGAAGTGGTTGTTGTAGGGTGTTTGTTTGTGTTTATATGTGAATGGAAAGTTTTTTGATTGCTCCATATGGCTAGCCTTTGCTTGTATATTGGCAAGACTGTACCATAAGGCTGTAAGCCTAAATAGCGAGACAGAGACACATAAAGATAGACAGAGAAACAAATAAAGAGACTTATAGTGGCTTTCAAGCAGCTGGCGATGAAACAGACAGACAAGCAGCCTCATAAACGAGTGAAAGAAGTAGGTCAGAAGCAAGAGAGAGAGTGACTAGAGAGACTCCGAGCTGGTGAGGAGAGGGAGGATGGAAATGATAGCATGGGTTTCATGCCCTCTTTTGTTTTCATCTCCATTTTCATCTCGGGTTCAGGGAGGAGACGGTGTGATGATGCCATGGGAGGCAAACGGAGACCAGCTGGCACCTGAAGTGGCGTTGAGCGACATTGATTGACAGAAGCTTCTACTAAATTACGGGAAACACCAGACTCTGTGTTATTCATGCTGTGAGATGTGACAGCACCATGCAACTTGATGTACATTGTGAACGTTTGTTCTTTCAGTATTCACACACACAAGCATGTTGGGTTTCCATGTTTTCATGGGGACTTTCCATAGACATAGTGTTTTTTTTTTCCGGCCAAAATGTCCTCACTTTTCTCTCTTTGTCCTCGCTCCGATGGTCTAAAACTCAAACCGATCCTCACAAAGATAGTTGTATAAGCACACGCACACACACACACACACACACACAGAGGTTTGTTTTGGTATAGTCCGATTGTTATGTTTTGCTTGGTGAGGACATTCCATTGGCAGAATGTTTTTTATACTTTGCAAACTGTACATTCTCTCCCCATACACTACCCCTACTCTTAAACCTACCCATCACAGAAAACATTCTGCATTTTTACATAAAACATTGTTTAGTATGTTTTAAAGATAAAGATAAATATGAGGACTCATGAAATGCCCTCATAAAACGTAAAATTACGTTGTAATACCAGTGTAATACCCATGTCATTATACAAATTTGTGTCCTCATTAATCATGAAAACAAGCATACACACACACACCTGCTTCAGAAAACCTTCAATAATGCAATCAACAAGACTTCTATGTGATATATTTATACCATAATGTTTGGAGCATTTTGTGATCATCGGATATGTATTTATATTCTTGTTACATCACTACTACTACTGTTACTACTTGAAAAATCAACCTTCTAAGTTGGCAAATAGGTCTAAATCAGGCTTATTATAATTTAGAACTTTGAATTTTAGTGTTGTGGGATGGCCAAAGTTATTGTGCAAACTGATTAATATTTAAGAATATTTAGATTTTTTTATACATTTTTAAATAATAGAATATTTAAAAATGTATTTTTTTGTCACAAATTTTAGTATTTTTAGTATTTCCCAGTTTTTATTTTTATTTCAATCAAATCGAATTTCAGTTGAGTAGAATTTTTACTTTAGTTTTCATTGACTCTATGAATTGGTTTAAATCCATAATGAAGCAGTTTACCTTTAGCTATGGCATTCACTGAAGGCCGAAATAAATTAGTAGAAACAATGTGAAAAATACAATTGCACAGACATTTCTTAAAAGAACCCATGAATTGATCAAAAAAAAAAAAAACAGTTGGTAATTCACTCTAATTTTTACAAAGGTTGTGTGGGAAAAACAAAGACGTGTTCAGAAGTGGGACTGAAATCACAATGTAAAGTGCACATTTTACATGACTTCCTCAGGGAAAAAATAATGGCCTCTCACGCTGGTGTACAGCATTCGATATTTAACAAGAAGAGTAAGCACCGTTCTGCTATTTTGAGCTCAGAGATCATGACACAAAGGATCAAGCTAGATGTGCAAATTTAGCTCATTAAAAGTAACAGGCTAATCTCCATCTAATGATCACCTCAACATCTGTCAGCAATAGCTCGCGTTTGGAAACGCCACCTGCTTCAAAGACCAGACCCATATGAACGGCAACCACCTGACAAGCACAAGCCATTTTCATTTCGTTCTGTTTCCTTTCAGGCTTTTTGCCCATTTTATCTTTGAGCTCACTAAATGGGCGCAGATTGTACTGTAAAATAATAAGCAGATTTATCAGTAATGAACATGAACTAGATTAAAGGTTGAATTAGCAGAGAATCATGGCCTGCTCTGCCAAATGAACAGATTTTGAGAGATAGTGACACAATGACTCAATCCAGCAAAGAACCTAGAGGGAATCAAATGAAAATAAAGAGTCATTTTTCCGCAGCGTTTGCCTACACTCACTCATGTGTGTTCAGGGTCAATGGCAGCGCTGCTACGGCAGAAGGATCGGAGAGTGCTTGTTCTGCATTGTCAGCTGTCTGGTTGTAGTTGTTATTGGAATACAAAACAGCACATCGCTGAAAAGGAAAATGATATAATTTGCTACAACACATTGTTCTCAAAATGTGTTGATTTTCCAACCTTGGATATTTAAATGTAGTTTATTTGTCTCCCATAAAAGTTCATGGTAAATATGTATTAACATTTTGACATCATAACCAATCATAGATGACAGCTTGACTTTTTTACCCTTTATTTTATTTTATTTATCAAATGAAGAAAGGGTTGGAATACCAGTGACAACTTTTCATAATTTTTTTTTAGATGGTGTCAATATAATCGCAAAATTTATAGTTCTAATTAGACTAAAATCAATAAAGATTCACATTTAATCTTTTTTTACACAAGCAATCTTTTTTTTAAAGTGCAAAATAGTATAAAGTCGAACCATTTCACCTTATTTAATATAATGATAAAAATTATAAGATAATGCCTTTTATATGGAGTTTCTCCTCTTCATTTGAAATCTTGAATGTCTGAGTAGTCAAGTAACATGTTGGTCACCATATTTTGAGAATAATGCTAATATTTATTGTACTATATGCAAAAGTGTTCATTTGTCTTATCAAAATGATTCCTTTTCTTTCTGTCTCTATAGTTGACTCCGGCGCAGCCCTGTCGCGCCCGCAGCGCCCCCTCTCGGCCCGGGCGGCCCACCATGCCCCGGCCATGAAGGGCTACCAGGTGAGTCGCAGTCTGTCGCAACACTCCTCTGGGCCTTGCTACTGCATGCCTGAGGACTGCGACACTGCACGGGACTACATGCACCACCCCGACCACTACCAGGGGCACAATGACCACCCCTACTACCCGCCTGGTGGGCCCCCTGAACACCTGGCCATGGTCCCATCTGGTGGAGGCACCTTCCCTCGCTCACACCCCAGTCAACCACAGCTCTACGACTCTTCATGTGAAGAGTGTTTATCTTCTGCAGGGCATGGCCATGGGGGAAAGATGCACCGTATCCCGCCTAACCTTTTGGATCAGTTTGAGAAACAGGTGCCCTTCCACCCTGATGGCTTCCACACCCTGCAGTACCAACGCACAGCCAGCGGGGAGCAACGCAGCGAGAGTCCGAGTCGCATACGGCATCTGGTGAACTCGGTTCAGCGTCTCTTCGCCAAGTCTCATTCTCTGGAGACGCCCTCTAAACGAGAGTTTAACGGCACCCGTGGGGGAGAGTATCGAGACAGGGATAGGGGGCACCGCAGTGGTGGTGAGGAAAGTGGTGGACATCATTATTCGGGAACACACCAGTCTCGCTCTGCCCGCCGCAACAAGAGCCGAGAACGAAGCAAGAGCGGAGACTCCCGCCACGAGTCTAGAAGCTCCCGCCACCGCAGCAAAACGGCTGGCTGGTGGAGCTCCGATGACAACCTGGACAGCGACAGCAGCTTTCTGGTAGGTGCGGGCAGAGGTGGCCGGGGTTATCCCACTGGACATGAGACCCTAGATGCTGCAATCCAGGAGCTTACCTTAAGGAAAGCTAAGGGTCCACCTCCAGGAGAGTGCCTGGCTTGCACCAACATAGCCATGACAGGGGACAGTGGACACTCTCTGAAGAGGAGCACATGGTCAGCCATGACGGTTAGTCAGGCTAGAGAGGTCTATCCAACTTCCCGTGGAGGTGGAGGTGGTGGAGGAGGTGGAGGAGGAGCAGGACGAGGTGGAGGAGGATATGACAAGGCATTGGTTCCTCTGGATCCTAAAATGAAGGAACGATCACTCCACTATCTGCAGGCAAGTTCTATCTATCTATCGATCTATCGATCTATCAGTCACTCAATCGATCAGTCAATCAGTCAATCAATCGACCAGTCGACCAGTCAATCAGTCAATCAATCGACCAGTCAATCAGTCAATCAGTCGATCAGTCAATCAGTTGATCAGTCAATCAATCGACCAGTCAATCAATCATTTCAATCAATCAGTCAATCAATCAATTCAATCAATCGGTCAGTCAGTCTCTCTGTCTGTTGTTCTATCAGGCCATAAGGTCCATCTGCATTTGGAATTTATTGACATTGTCAATTCATTTCTGAATGCTGTACAACCCAGTATGTAAGTGAGACAAACTTTCACAATATGTGAGCCCATTTTCAAGTCAGTGCAGTGACCCCAAATTAGCTCCCACTGAGATTTCAATATTTATGTGCAGTCTGTTCTCAAATACAATCAGTCTGCTGTCCTTATTGACTTGCAGATTCATTTCATTGTCAAAAGAATTAATCTGTCTGCATAGATGGGATCTGCACTAAATGACAATTTCTGTGAGAGAAAGAAGAAAAATAACTTGATGATTATGTTTGTTATCAGCTGCTAACTGTGAAGAATGGAGGCTGATGCTATTTCCAGCCTCTGTCAGCTCAGTGTGAAAGGGTGAAAAACAGCGTCGAGAGATACAGGAAAACAACACATTAACCCTTGGCCTTTACAAAACCCACTGTGAACACTCACAAACGCTGCTATTGATATCAGTAGTGAGCTGTGTGCTCCATTTCTCCTACTCATCTGCTCAATTACACACACATCACTGACATCCTGCTTTGTGATATTAAGTGTCCTAGAATACAGGATACTTCTTGGCATCACAGTTCAGTTGCGTATGTGGTTTGAATAGCAGCTTTAAAAGAGCAAATGCATCATAAATTCATTGTTCTCACACACATATACTACAAGTAAAAAACAAACTCACTTTGTTACTTACCAGTGTTCGGGGTAACGCAATACAAGTAATGCAAGTTATGTAATCAGATTACTTTTTTCAAGTAACTACTTACTTTTAACTTTACAACTAAATATCTGAGATACTTTTTCAAATAAATAACGCAAGTAATGCTTGATGAATGCGCAGCACATACTGTAATTGAACTCAATTACTGTTTTCCTTTCTGTCTTTCTCTTTCTTCTCACATAAAAACTCTTAGACTGTTATACTCAACCACTGTGAATACAGTTATTTATGCTACTACACACTTATTTGTGGACACACATACAAACGGGGAGGAAACTCTATCTGACATGACAACAGGTTAAATGAGGATAATTGTTCTGAGTGCCTCCTATGCACTCACACTTCCCATCGAGTGTCAGCATATGGTTATGTTTCTAAGGTAACAGGACAGAGCTCTTGGAGGTTACACTGCTTTCTAGGTATAACATTGAGCCACAGTTGAGCACCACTTATAAAATACTAGAGAGACTACAAATTCACACTATCCCTGTGCAAATCCTGCTGTTTTTTAGCAGACACCAGTGGGAGTTCTGGCTCTATTGTTACCATGGGGAGATTTAAAATAAAAAATAAAAAGGTGTCATATATTGTGACATATGTATGAGTTGAATGGCTCCTCAAATGAGGAAAAAAAATTAGGACGGCACTTGTCTATCAAGAATTGATTTGATTTTTTGCTATTGCTGTTATCTCATGTGACTGATAGAATATCCCACCCTCATGCCAGTAAACATGTCATCAGAGAAGAATGGAAGCTTTATATCTGTCAATTCTAACATTTTTTATGAGTTTAAATCCTGCAGTTATGACTTACTTTCTCAGAATTGTGAGATATAAACTCAGAATTTTGAGTTATGAAGTCTAGACTTTTTGACATTTTCTTACAATTGTTAGTTTGTATCTTGCAATTATGATTTTATAACATGCAGTTGTGAGTTTATAACACACAATTCTGAGAAAAAGAATCAAAATTGTGAGATTAAAAAAGTCACTAGTACCTTTTTATTTTGTTATTCAGTGCCTGAAAAAGCTTCCATAGAGGAGAAATGTCATTACAAGGGGGATGAGAAGATATTTTTTAAATACCTAAATTACAAGAGCTCAATTTGTTAAATCTATTGGTAAATCATTTATAATAAACACCGAAATATTACATAAAAATAAGAATTGTCAATTTTGATTTCATGTTGACTTATATTATATTATATTATATTAATAGATTAATTATATATAAATACTGATTAATTATTTTAGTTGTACTAATATATATATATATATATATATATATACATATATATATATATATATATATATATATATTTTTTTTTTTTTTTTTTTTTACTGCATGGCACTTCAGTCCTTATTGTGGTAGCGAAAGAAAATATCAGGCTGTCAAGGGGAAGTGAAAGGTCCAATAGTTTGTGACCTGGCAGTTATCATTTTTGTTACAGCCATGTGATGTCACATCATGCCTAGACTTCAAACACCTGGTGCTTGAAGGAAAGAAGACCAGTTTCAGCAAAGTATAGACCGAATAGCAGCTGTGAGAAAGCACAATAGGCATCAGGTGCTCCGCATGTCATTGCTGCTCTGTCCCCGGGCTCTTGAGTGGGAGAAAGAGAGAAAAGTCAATACATTCTGACGGACATAACCAACTGTGCCGTCTCCTGCATTCTCTGCTATTGTTGCCCAGGGCGACAGGAATGTGCATGGAGGCCTCAATCTGACACTAATTTAACTTCCTGTAATATTAGCACTTGCAAACTCCAATTACACAGAACATCAACTTCAACGTGATAGAAATACATTTGGTCAGTCGCCACTTTTGTTTAGCTAATTTGTCACAGCGAGACAACCAATCAGCTTTCATACACTCACTCAGTATGGCACACACATATATCCGATCTTTCAACGGTCACTGTGTAGTACATACATTGTCATAGCCAGCAGTGTAGGAGAGTAACGAAATACAAGTAGCGATGTTAAATCATTATTAAATCGTGTGATAACATCTCGGTTATCTCATGTGTAAGCAAGACAATTACTATTTTGCTGTTTTTGTTCACATTGTGTTGAACAAAACAAGCTAAGAATCAAACATGCTTTCTTAAATGTTCACTTTCTCTATGTGTAGTGTTGGGAAGTCTAAATCACTGTAGAGAATTGCTTTGTTTTGAATGGTCCAGGTGAGTGAATAGGTTCAATGATTCATGATTCACTTGATATAGTGAGTATATATATGTGACTCTGGACCACAAAACCAGTCTTTTGGTCCTCAAAAAACGTATTTATTCAGCTTTGAAAGTTGAATAAGTAAGCTTTCAATTGATATATGGTTTATTAGGACAATATTTGGCCCGAGACACTATTTGAAAATCTGGAATCTGAGGGTGCCAAAAAATCTAAATATTAAGAAAATATTTTTTAATGTTGTCCAAATGAAGTCCTTAGCAATGCATATCCACTCACAAAAATACATGTTTGATATATATTTTGATTGGAAATTTACAAAAATATCTTCATGGAACATGATCTTTACTTATTATCTTCATGATTTTTGACATACAAGTAAAATCAATCATTTTGACCCATACAATGTATTGCTGGCTAATGCTACAAATGTTATGTGACGTGTATCCAGGAAAGCGCAGAGATGAAAGAATGCATATAATAAAGTCGTTTAATGAAAATGAAGTCAGGGAGAACACAAAACACATCTTTACTTAAAACAAGATCGGACAAGGATGAGGGAAAACACAGGGGTTATATACAGGTGCAAACAATGGGAGAAACAGGGTAATTAATTAACTGTGTAATTAACTATTTAATAGCTTTAATGTAATTAGTAACTTTATATTTGTAGTTTGTAGTGTAGCTAACTACTTTTCACCCAAGAGTAGCTTAACTGTAGTTTGACTACTTTAAATCATGAATAGCTTGTAGCTTTGGAAGCTACTATTTTAAAGTGGCTTCTGGCATCCAGATAACCCGCATATAGTCCTCATCAGTGCTCATTCTTTGTTCCATCATGAAGAACAACTGGTCCAGAGAAAACTGAGTCCAGTCTTACAGTGATAGCTGAAGGCAGAACAGCTGACTCAGCTACCCTGAGCCTCTGGGGAGGAAGAAACCCAGCTGTGGGCTCCAGCTCAGTTGGGGGCTCATCGAGGGAGAGCAGTTTTTTGATGTGATCTGATCTGAAGACATGGGGATAAACCAGATGAATCCTCTGTTACGAGTCAGCCGATCTGTGGCGCAATTAGCAAGGGAGGGGAAGGAAGTGAAATGTGTCAATATAATGAGTACAAACCGGGGGCTGTGGGGCGAAAGAAAAGGAGGATGAGAACAATAACACAGGTTGCAAGGTTCCTTCAAGGAGTGTGTGTTTGTGGGTAGGGGGATGAGGGAATCTTAAAGTCACCTTGAAATCAAAGATGACAATTTTTGTTTTTATGGAATATTATAGTATTTATTTGATGTATCCATGCATATCATTATTTATTATATATATATATATATATATATATATATATATATATATATATATATATATATATATATTTAATTCATATGCCCTTGTAATCTTTAAACAGTGTTTACTGATGTGTTTCAAGTGGCGGAAGTGTGGGAAAATCTCATGACAATTCATAACTCTTTTACTTTTCGGCGATAATATGTATGAATTTGTACGATCTCACCCATATGTGCTCATACGATCTGCTTACACCCTAACTGGTATATTTAGGGGTGGACCTTCATGCTTTTTTCTAATAATCGTACGTTTGTGTATGATTAACTTTGAACGAATTCATACAAAATCATGCCATAGTTACGTTTTGCCGTGAGATCAGGTTGGTCACAAAATGATCCAATGATCCAATCAATTCCCTTTGGACAAAATCAAGTTCTGCCGTTTAAGAAGCTGTTTCACTCAGATATGCATCATTACAGGGAAGAAAAGACTATCGCAGCTTCTGTTTTAGACTATTTTAGCTTCTAATTTTAAATGAATAGTTTACCTGTAAATAAAATTGTCATTATTTACTCATCCTCATGTGGATACAAACCTGTTTGACTTTCTTTCTTCTGCAAAACATATAGGAAGAGATTAGTTTTGACAGCTGTTTTTTCCCATATAATGAAAGACAATGGCAACACAAAACAACATTGTATGGACAAAAAATGCAATGACATTCTTCAAAAGATGATCTTTTATGATCCACAGAAGAAAGAAAGTCATACAATTTTGGAAAACCATCAGGGTGAGTGGATGACAACAGAATTGTCATTTTTGCATGAAACTATCTCTTTTCATTATTTACTCTCCTGCAAGTAATTTCATGAACATACTGTACAGTATGCTGTTATATTTCCCTTTCGAAAGGGAACTCGTGCTGTGTCCCCTAAGGGTCGCTATGCAGAGGCATTCCCCATAGCGACCCCTAGGGAAAGCAACGTCTCGTTCCCTATTCTCCAGGAAGCATGGTTACATGTGTAAAGAGAGACATTTTTCACTGAAAAATATTTAGTGAACTATTCAAAACGGTCAGAAGGAGGGCAATTTTGTGAAAGGATGGAAGTCTGGGGAAAATAAAGAGAACGGTGGAGATGCTCAAACCAAGGATTAGAAAAATTCTCAAGAAGAGGCCTGTTGAGGTCCTGATTCAAAATTATGTTTGTGTATGGGTGTGTTTATGTGTACATAAGTACACATGTGTGTATTTGAAGGAAGATTGGAGGGGGTGGAGACAAGAGAAACAAAGATGGATAGAGAGATCATCCTTTGAAAGAGAATGACCTTTAAATACCCCACTGAGTGGTCAATTGATAGATAAGGCATTCCTTATCTTGTGAGTGTGTGTGAGAGAGAGAGAGAGAGAGAGAGAGAGAGAGAGAGAGAGAGAGAGAGAGAGAGAGAGAGAGAGAGAGAGAGAGAGAGCATCTCCCTTGATCATTTGGGGGGTGGAATTATCATCTGATGTCAGTGAAAAAATAAGAATAATATATATATATATATATATATATATATATATATATATATATATATATATATATATATATATATATATATATATAATTGTTTTGTATGTCTATATTTTTGAATAAAGGTACAAAACGTATATATACATTTTTATATTAAAATTAGTGGCGAAAAAAAAAATTGTGCCTTTAAGTATGCTAATCATATTTACATTTTTTATTAAAAAATTCAATATTCCTGTGTCCTTACAGTGAGAGCTAAATCATAAACAAAACATGATACCCTGAGAAAATATATACAATAAAACATTGAGGAGAGTAGCCCCTTGTCAAACAGAAAATTCTCACTTGAATTGAAAGAGTTATTGGTTCTGTTATTAAATGTCTAGCCACCGAATAGTCACTTGTAAGACAGGATTTTTTTATTTTATGTGTACAAAATATGTGACAGAGAGCAAATGCGCAGGTAAAAACAGCAATAATACACAGCGATGCTATCAGAAAAGTACATGGCTCTGGAGAGCAAAATTCATGAAAATAAATAATCTTACCGCTCCCCTCCATAACCTGCTATCTCCCTACATCTGCACTGTGTCCATGCCCCAGCCGAGGGGCACTCTTGAGTGTGATGACAGCTCTAAATGTACAGCTGGTGCCTTTCATCCCTGTCAACCAATCAGATTTCATTTTACTCAGCTGCCCTTAGTTCAACCCTTTGTTCCCCCTGGTCATGCTGTGGCCAGAAAGCCACAGATATAGCAAGGTTGTTTTTTCTGATTGTGATGGGTCTCCTGTTACTCCTTCTGTGTCGGCCAGTGGGTGTGGCAGGGAGACTCATTTGGTCATTGTGAGAATTTCGTGCACCTGTGCTTTCCTTATATCTTTCCTTATATTCTTTACATAAACCTTTAGTTACATTATCATTGCATTTTCTTTCATATCAGGGGTATATATTTATAGAACAGTAAGTTTGGGTCCTCATATTTAGCAATTGGGGCATTTTTTTTTTATTTTTATTTACTCTTCCTGCAAGTTACATCGATACACCAGTAGTTGGAAACAAGTGACTTTATCATATTGAGATTGAATCATTTCAAACACTGAAATTATGTAAAAAAACAATGAAACTAGTGACTGTCTATTTTAGCAAGTCATTGAATCATTGACTTATCTGATTTATTCAAAACACTGATTTGTTCAGGTATGAAACAAGTGAATGGCTGCATCCGAAATTGCTACTCCCCTAGTTTGCAAAAACAGTAGTATGTCAGAATTCTTATTATTTATAAAACAGTAGGTGAAAAGTATCTGGATGACTTAATATTGCCTGCAATATTTTGAAGTGTGTGTTGAATTAATGCTGATGTAGTATGTCCAGAATTTCTTTTATACCACACACATTCATACTATATATAACGTACTTTTTTAACAGCTGCAAAGTAATTGCTTTTTCAAATTTAGTACCTACTCAGAGATTATGTGATTTTTGGATGCAGCCATTGTCTTAATGAGTCATTTAATAATTCACTCATCTGATTTATTCAAAAACAGATTAATTCAGGTACGAAACAGGTGACTGTCTTACTTTACCCCCCGTGGTACAAATTCCAATCAAAAGAGACCTTAGGTATGCTAAGGGGTCAATGATTGAGTCATTGAATCATTCACTCAGCTTATTCATTCAAAAACAAAGATACACTCATGGAAGAAACAAGTGACTGTTTGAGTGAGTCACTGAATCATTCCATCAACCGATTCATTCAAAAGATTTAAAGAAACTGCCAATATTGTGTCTAAAGTGCAAGTTTATCAATATTAACTTCTGTTGATATAGAACAGCCTCATCAGTTTCATAAGTAAAGGCCAGGCTGACAGCAAATCATGTGTCTCTTGCAGGTGCCCTCAGATGACTGGTGTGGTGGAGGTCCATCCGACAGTGGTGGGGAGATCCCCTGCAGACGTATGCGCAGTGGCAGCTACATTAAGGCCATGGGGGATGACGATAGCGCTGACTCAGACACCAGCCCCAAAGCCTCACCCAAATCAGCACTCATTGCCCAGAGAGAAGCCTTCCGCCGGTCTGTCAGCATGGACCAGCGCTCCTCCACCACATCTAAGTCAGTAGTCACTTGGTTTCAGTTTGTTGCCGTTTTGACATTTGTATTTGCCGTATTAAAAAGTAGCACATTTTACATAAAAGAGCCAGCTGAGGCTTTAATGGAGTACTCTTCTCCTCAGGTACTCATGTAAACAGTGTACCGACGTCTACCCGAACAGCCGCACCACGCCTAAAGGACACCCCCGCTCTCGCAGCTATACACGCTCTCTGACCAGCGCTCAGGTATAACACACTCAGACATTGTTTACATCACATTTAGTTATCCAATCTATTTTAATGTTTTAATTTTCCTTAAATAACCAATTATTAAAATAGAAGTGTTATGAATGTTGTAATGCATTGCTAGGATGTTTTACTCGTTGCTTGGAAGGTCCGGGTGGTTGCTGGGGCGAAAATAGGTGATTGTTAGGGTGTTCTGCTGCTTTGTTGAGCATAACTTGGTAGTGACTTGGGTGTTCTGATGATTGCTAGATTGTCCTGCTAGTTGTTAAAGTATAAATAGCTAGTACCTATGGAGTTCTGGGTATTAGCTAAGGCATAACTAGTTCATTTTTAGGGGGTTCTGGGTGGCCACCAAGGCGTAACTAGGTGGTGGCTTGGGTGTTCTGTTGGTTGCTAGGACATGACTAGGTGCTTGTTCTAGGTAAATACTGATTGGCCCAAGTCAAAAGAGCACACTCCCTCAGCTATGCGTATAATATTCTGGTCACTAGATACTGTATAACCCTAAGTCAGAGCATAATAATAATGTCCCAATTAGTTGATACATGAACAATGTCATTTATTAAAGAGATTCACCCCAAAATGAAAATTATGTCGTGATTTTTTCAAAGTAAAATAAGGCTTAAGGGGGAATAAATCATGGGATAATTTTCATCTTTGGGTGAACTATTCCTTTAACTGAACAGTTGCATGAACAGCCCGAGTTATATGCGGAAACATGGATCTCAACCTTCATTGAAACATGGTCTATGTGTTGTTAGCTGAGCGACTCTCTGAACCTGTTTGGAGAGATGGAATCACAGGCCGTTGAGGCGCTGGATCTACCTGGATGCTTCCGCACCCGTAGTCACAGCTACGTACGGGCCATCCAAGCTGGTTGCTCCCAGGACGATGACTGCCTGTCTGTCTTTTCCATGTCGGGCCCACAGGGGAGCGTGAAGGGCGAAGCAGGTGAGTCATCAGCATGTGTTTATGTATGTGTGGGTATACCTAGTCTCCATGCTGTCACAGGGATTAGATTAGAGACTTAATGAGTTTTTGGATCAGTCTCAAAGGAATTGCTGGAGAAACACGCTTCAGCCAAGGGATTTAGATCAAAACTGCTTTCCTTCTATCTCTCGGCTCTCAGTATATCAAGAATGTAAACAAATGTTACACCATAAACACTGTAAAATGCTCAAATTCCCATGTGACCGTCTGTCTCCTTGACTGTCTCTTGAGTTGTAGTCAAGATTATGGTGGCAGTGTTAATCTCATCAAGGAATTACTGAAATTAATTATTGTGACAAAAGCCCAAAGACAAAATCTGTGTAAAAAAATAACGCTGCATGGTCGTAATTGCAATATTTTCTTCTCTCTATTATTTGGATGACTTTCCATCTTTATTTTCCATTGTCCCTTATTCTCTCGTTTAGAGTTGAGACTCTCACGAGAGATTTATTAAAGCCCTTGTGAAGTGTCAAAAGCATCCATCTGCAGTTTCCCAAGGCAACACTCATGACACACACCGGAGTGTGAGTGTTTTTAAGAGAGAGGGATGAGGAGAGGACAAGAGAGATGGAAGGAGGGCTTAGGCATGCTTTTTTAAAACTCCTTTAATCTCTGAGTGTGTCCCACTGAATTTCATGTCTCCACTCTAAAGAGCTAGTGTGTGTGTGTGTGTGTGTGTGTGTGTGTGTGTGTGTGTGTGTGTGTGTGTGTGTGAGCGGATGTTACTTAAGCCATGAGGATGTGTCTAAAGCTTTTCAGTGATGACTCTCGAGTGGGGATTTTTAAGCTGTAATGTGTATATGTACATTTATCTATGTTTCTGTCTTCTCTATATAGAAACTGCGTTCAAATCTCACAATTCTCTATTGTGTAAATCGCAATGCTCAGTCTCAGTCTTCAGAAGCCATATTATAGTTTTGGTTGAGGGAAAAAAAATAATATCTGCATTTGAAATTGTGCATTTGGTTTTTATATTGAAATCGAAGGTTTCAAAAATAGGTAACATTTTATTTTGATGGTCCCTTTAAACATTGCTGACTATAAGTAACTTTGCAACTACATGTCAACTAACTTTGATTTGAGTATTAGTAGACTGTCTGCTTAATATTTGCTAACACTTTATTGTGATGCTCCTCATGCTCAGACATTATACTGACTATAAGTAACTTTGCAGGTGCATGTCAACTTATTCTAACCCTAACCCTGCCAGTCTCTCAAGTGAGAGTTAGTAGACATGTAATGTGCAACATTACTTATACAGTACATTTACATGGACAACAATATTCCGATATTAACCCGAGTAGGACAATACTCTGATTAAGAAACTACCATGTAAATTTTCTGATTCCCTTAATCCGGTTAAAGTCATACTCGAAGTAAACAAATCGAATTAAGACATGTGGAGAATTCTTATTTTAGTCTTATCAAAGTGCATTATAGACATGTACACACCTTAATCACACTTACACACACGGCAGTGGTCAACCGTTTGACGGCAAACAATAGCTTCGAGTAAGAAGGCACAAATCAAATTCCTTTTATCACATGTCATCTCTCATCTAGTACCTCCGAGTTTGTTTCTGTGGCATGAATGAAATGTTGCCAAATGGAAGTACAGAGGAGGCCTGTTGCTGGAGAATTTGTATCCGCCGTCATCTATTTGCACGTAAAGCATGACAAAATAAATAACTGCATTTGAAGCTTTCGTAAAATTAAAAATGAAACGCCCAAAACTGTATATAGTACCATAATGAAGACTAACTGCATGTTGATAAGTGAAATTCTGGAGGGAGCGTCGGACAGCGTGGCATGGGAATGTAATGACGTGCCATTAATCAATCTATGTTTTATAACATGTAAAATGGGAACATGAAAGGAATACTCTAAAAACAACTCATGTAAAGACCTTAATCAGAATATGGTCTTATTTTGAATAAGGTCAGTAATTAGATGACTGCTGTCCATGTAAACATACTCATGGTCAAATGGGATCATCAAAATTAAGTGATAGCCAAAAATATTCGTACTTATGTTTTAGCCAATATTGTACGGTTCAGCATACATCAAAATGTGCAGAAATATTATTGTATATTTTATGCAAACATTTCTAAGAATGCTAATGAGACCTAGCATTTAGATTTCAGAAAACATTTTTTTTCTTTTGCATTATGATCAAACGAAACTGAAAGAGTGGGGAGGATGAAGTTTTAAACATCGTGTTCCTATAAAGGTTCCATTTGCTTGTCATGGTTGTATTTTTTTTCCATCGTACTGGAAACATGTTTGTGTTTGTCTGTGTGTCCATGTTTTGTCTCAGCTAGAAAAAATGGGCCTAGGACTTTTGCTGGAATTATACTGTTGTAAATCTTTGCATCCTCACCTTTCTCTATGTTTTCCTTACTAAGGATTCCCATCGTTCAGCAGAGAGTTAACTCAAAGGAAGAGTATGTTTTATTGTTTCTGTAGTGACTGTTTGGAGTGAACATTCATTTTTCAAATGAGTATGTTTGAATGCAGGTCTCAACAAATCCTTTCCATCTTTGTCGATTTAGTGTTCCCATACAGGAAAGGACCCCCTCCTCTTCCCCCTCGCATGTCCAAGCCAATGATATCTGTGACCGCTCAAAGCAGCACCGAGTCCACTCAGGACGCTTACTTCCAGAGTACAGGACAGCCCGTTCTGGTCCGGCCCAGGCAGCACAGCAACTCAGTGGACCTGACGGAGAGCAGCGGCCGTACCTCAAGAGGTGGGCATTACCTCGGCGGGAGCACGACGCGGGTCAGACAGAGCAGCAACTCTGCAGAGAGTCTGAACGGCAGGGCCCTTCAGAGCATCGGCTACCCTGGTGGACCTGGTCCAATGAAACCGAAACACAGCAGCTCGGCCGATAACTTACTGGAGGGGCCCAGGGGATCCAGGGACCGGCCTGGAGGCAGCCTGGGAAAATCGGCCTCTCTGCCCCAAAACAGTATGTCCCTAGCTAAAGCTCTAACTGGAGGAGAGGAGTTCAAACAGGAAGGACGAGTGAGGAAATGGAGACCCTCTATCGCAGTGCAGGTATAAGAGGGGACTATCCCAGGAGAGATTCAGACTGATCTGTCTCTCCTGTGCAACATTTTGTTAAATGTCTTTCTGTGTGTTTTCCAGGTGGACAGCTCAGAGACATTGTCTGACTCAGACCCTGAAGGCAAAGCACTGAGAGAGGTGCACTCCATAGGGGTTCAGGTGGAGGATGACAAGAGGTAGAGCTTGTTTCATTTTTCTCAATGTCTGAAGATCCCATAATATTTTTGAAAAGGCATGAAATAGCATGTGTTATGTGTTTGCAATTGAAAGAGTATTGAAGGGCTCCACACTTATTTTAAATAGCAAAAAAAGTCTTTCTTCACATGACAGCCATGAATCACGATGAGTTGCTATTTGCTATTGCTGGTTAGTGGCAGCTGTTATTAGTGGGAAGGACATTTCTCATTCTAGACCGCATTTAATTATTTTTTAACACTCTTGAGTGCAATATGAGTCACATCCATAATATTTCCCCTAAGAGAAAGAGAGTAAATTTTAAATATGCATATTATATATTATTATATTGTATATTACAATTTTCTGTTTTGAATATGATAAAAGGGTTGGAAGCTAATAACTGTTTCAGGAATGTCGGGAATTGTTCGATTTAAAAATAATGAATAAATAAATGGTGTTCTTTTTCAGGAAACAAATAGACACACAACTAATCACTACAGTTACTAACTGGTTGTTTATATGACAGTGTGTATTAAAGATTATGGGTTTTGTCAGTAGCATTTTATCATATTAATGAATGAAAAACATTTTCAATTTTTTTTTTCGGGAGAACTATATATTAAACAATACTAAAATTGTTATATTTTGTTTAATATAAAGTTCTCCCGAAAAACGTTTCGAAAATGTCCGCGTTCCCTTGAGAAACTTTGTTCTCTCACAAAGAACACAAAAGTTTTGCGAACGAACGTAAAGCTTCTCGCGGGAATGCAAAAGTTTTGTGAGGGAATGCAAAGTGTCTTGGCGGAACTTTTTGCAATCGAAATGCAAAAGCATTGAAATATTTATTTTTTCTCCCATCTCATATATTTTCTATCACTGTGTCCCTTTAGTGGCTCAGTAGAATTGTATTTTTTTCTAAAATATTTTATTTATTACAAGTACTAAAAGAATGATTCCCATCCCATATATACTAAATTAAATGTGTTGTCAAGATGCACTCTAAAAATTGGACATAACCAGCATTTAGATTGTTTGACCAAGCAGTTGGGTTAAATGCGTGACCCAACTTGATGGTAGTTTTATTTAACTCAACTATTGTTTACAAAATCACTATAATGCTCACTGAAAATGAACCCAAAATAGGCAGGAAAATAACATTTATTAATATGTTTATTAATAATTTTAATAAATAATGCTTACTAACTCATGTTCAGCTTTTGATTATTATTGTTGCCTCTAGTAATTTTGACTGATTTTTAATTTCCAAACTAATTTTGGTTCCTTTTAAGCCAGCCATTTAGTCATTTTTAATCAATAGTTCAGTTAAATAAAACTACCCAGGTTGGGCAAACATTTAACCCAACCGCTGGGTCACTGGGTTTGTCCATATTTAGCCCAACTTGGGTTGTTTTTAACCCAGCATTTTTTAGTGTGTTTGAAACAAAGAATGTTGTTGGGACGATGCAGTTTAAGGTAGCATCAATACATTCGATTGTTTGATTTTAAGAACATCTTTATGTTGGGTCCCTACTTAATGTCCAGTGTAAAGTCTAAGCAGTTGAGAGCTTGTGCATTAGCTTATAGATTAGTTCAAATCTAACAGTACTAAAACTACAGACATGGACTAAAAGCTTTCATGGGCTTTTTAAATATCTCTCTTTCCTTTCGTTCTCCTAATTGGTGAAAAGGTTGTCAGGGGTGGTTGGTTTATTTCTGAGGTGGGGAGTGTGAATGTGTCACAGTGTTAGATGAGCAAGAGGTGCAGGTGCAAGGTTCACACACACGCAAGCAAACGCACACGCAGTGAGTGTACGTGCTAGGAACACGGAGTGAGGTGAGAGGGTATAATTAGGCAGCCGTTACGCAACACGGCAAAACCTGTGAAGTGATGTCATTGTCACTCATCCACGAATTAGCTTTGTGCCTTTTGATCATTCATTACCATTGTCAGCCTCTGTCTTGATTTAGCAGAAACTCTGTTGGTTTGAAGTCATTCGGGTCATGTATTTTTGACATTAAAACATTTATTATAGGAATGGTCTAGGTTTAGTTGTACAAGCTCAACAGTATATTTGGCATAATGTTGATTTCCGCGAAAACTTATTTCTGTGTATGCTTCATTTTCCTCTAAAAAAAAAAAATAAAAAAATCTTTTTACAGTTACAGCACTTACATTAGAAGTGATTGGGACAAATGCTGCTATGACCGTGAAATTGTGCAAACCTTGAAAAAAGCTCAAATAATTCACAAATTTAACAGAATTATAAATGCTTTTGTAGATGTAGGAGCTAAATCCTTGATAAATTTACCCCATTTACTTCCATTGTAAGCGCCTCGCTGTAACTTCAATTTTTGTTTAAGAAAACAAGGGACATGTTGAAGCTATTTTGTGTGGTAGTCAACATTATGCCATTAATGCGGTAAATATTATCACGAGACGAGACACGAAACACGAAACGAGACAAGATTTTTACACAGTATGTTTAAGAAATCCTCAATGACTAGAAAAATAGTCTGCAGGTGCATTTGAAATGTTTTAACTAATCCTGTAATGAATGTAATTTCAGTTCTACTTTCTGAGTATGAATTATCTATGGCAACCCGTTTTGACTTGTATTCATTTTCAGGATATGAACTTTCACTAGTTAAAATGTTAATTCTTGATATCAGGAATTAGATTTCCACTAGTAACAATGGCAATTTTTGATATCAAGAATTACATTTCCACTAGTAACAACGTTAATTCTTGATATCAACAATTCAATTTCCACTAGTATAAACTATAATTCTTGATATCTGCAATTGTATTTTTACTAGTGAAATCTCGTCATAGGCTGCCATTCAAATTCAATTGTTGATACCAAGAATTCATTTCTTACTAGTTGAAATTCCAGTTTCACATATCAGGAATACAATTCTTACTAGTAAAAATGTTCATTTCTGATATCTGAAAATGAATTCCTGATATCAAAATAATTTCTGATATCTAAAACGGCTTTCTAGTAACTAGTAACAATCACATTCATGATATCAGAAATGAACATTTTTACTAGTAGAAATACATTTGTTGATATCAAGAATAGACATTTGCACTAGAAACAGTGTAATTGTTGATATCAGAAGTTTGCATTTTTACTAGTAAGAATTGTATTCCTGATATGTGAAACTGGAATTTCAACTAGTAAGAAATCAATTCTTGATATCAACAATTGAATTTGAATGGCAGCCTCTGGCGAGATTTCACTTGTAAAAATACAATTACAGATATCAAGAATTATAGTTTATACTAGTGGAAATTGAATTGTTGATATCAAGAATTAACGTTGTTACTAGTGGAAATATAGTTCTTGATATCAAAAATTGCCATTATTACTAGTGGTAATCTAATTCCTGATATCAAGAATTAACATTTTAACTAGTGAAAATGTAATTGTTGATATCACAAGTACATATCCTGAAAATGAATAGAAGTCAAAACGGCTTGCCATAATTATCATGACTAAGAATCAAAGATTATCATATGCTGTATGCTCAATATTCAAAGTGCAAATAGAGACCAAATTTTTCTTCAAGCATGATACGTTTGTCAGATGCTTGTGCAACAAATCTTCCACCATGGTCTTGTCAGTCATCTCGTCACCTACTCTCGTCACATGATCAGTGAACTCTGATTTTTGTTGTGCTACGTATGACTCTGTAGCTTGTGTTGGATGAGCTGGATGCGATTGATGTGACCATTATCCAACTGAATTAAATGGTTTTTATTTCTATAAAAAGCAAAATGACAGTGTTTCGTAGCGGTGGCAAATTCTTGCCTAATTTAACCCTCACACTCCGTCATGGCTATATCGCAAGACTGCTTTTCACCTCGATGAAATCTCATCACATTTTAATCACAAGATCTCATCACACCCCTACTAAATCAGTATTTATAGTTATATCGGTCTACCACTACATTTAAGTTTAATTGTCCTGTTGTTGTTTGCTCCAGACGAGCCCGTTTCAAACGCTCCAACAGTGTGACAGCGAGTGTCCAGGCTGACCTTGAGACAGAGGGTTTTGGTGGGCTGACTGTCCCCACTCAAGACAAGGGCCTGCAGTTTGGCTGCTCATTCCAGCGCCACTCGTCCGAACCGGAATCAGCCGGTCAGTTTGCAGAGTACCGCACAGTGCACACACAGGGCCAGTGGGCCTACCGTGAGGATTACCACAGCGGTTACACCACCGAGCCTGGCCCTCCAGAACTGAGGGCCCTGCCCCGCTCTCACTCCCCTCTGCCTCTGGCCCCCGAGCGCGGAGTGGGAGGTTGGAGCGAGGGCCCACGGAGCCTCCCGGATTCGGGCCGAGCCTCACCGTGTTTACGGGATGGAGAGTTCTTCCTCCGGCTCCTGCAGACAGAGGTAGAGAGGATGGAGGGATGGTGCCAGAACATGGAGAGAGAGGCAGAGACGAATGAACTGCCGGAAGACGGTGAGTGAGGAATAACAGAAGAGATGGTTGGAGCAGACCCGACATTGACTAAAAGCCCCAAAACGCTTAATTTGATTTCATGGGGTCTTGCATCTGTTGTGTTTTGCCCACTGTTCTTTCTGTCTAAATGTTCCCCCCATCCCTCCCCTCTGATTGGTTTGTTTTGTGGTTCAGTGCTGGAACTCATCAGAGGAGCTGTCGGCAGTGCTCAGATGCTCATGTCACAAAGAGTCCAGCAGTTCTTCAGGATGTGCCAACAGAGTGTGGTGAGTGCTTTGTAACTCTTTCTGTTGTGGATAAAAGGGAGGACGTCCTTACTTACCTTTTATCTTTATCTTATCTTTTTATCTTAATATAACCACCATAAAAATAAAGGTGGTAGAACAAAAAGCAACATGATGAGAGATCATTGTCAATTTGACGGTATTATACAGTATTTTATATATACAGTATTTATATTTTACTGGTGAGTGATAATCACAGTTCATTAACTGTTTGAATGAACGGCCATACACTTTAGAGAAGTATATTTCTCTATAAAGTCTTTCTCGGTGTGATTTCTGTAAAAAAGAACTGCAGAAATTACTTATTTTACTAGGCCCACCCAGACATTAGCATCACCCTGGTTTCCTCAACAAAAAACGAATAAAATTTTTCTAAAAAAAAAAAAAAAAGAAAAAGAAAAAAAAAGCCCTGTGACCTAACAAGTTTATTATACTTACCTCTCTTGTTTAACATGATAATATTCACAAATGAACTTTTACGAAATTTGAAGCTTAAATACAATCAGCTTAAACTAAATCTAGGCTATAAACTAACTAAACCACTGTCACATTATTTCAAACTCTGTTTCCAACAACCTATTTTATGCACATTTTGGGATTTCACGATTTTTGTTGCATAACAATAAATGCTGGATGGAAACGCCACGATGAACATAAATTCTATAAATGCACATAAAAAACGTATGCGCTCAATTGAGATGGATTTTTTTTTGCACATAAACTACAATGGAGCACATTTACCATATAAATCTCTCAACAAAAAAATCACGTGACTTTGTCTCAACAGTGGATGTAATTGGATAACAATTATATTGTACAGCATTTCAGATGTTAATTTGATCCTTCTGAAGTGCCTGAGCCAAAATCTGTCATCAAAATGATTTGGTATAATGACTTCCCAAAAGTCTCTCACATGATTGAGTTCCCAAACACCAGGAATCTGAACGCAAGATTACATGACAGCGTTTATTGCGTTCCATCAAAATAGTTTATGATGTAAGAGCCACAGTGGCTTCTCCGATTGCAGCAACTTTCATTTTTATTATATATATATGTTGCACCAATTTCCCAGGAACTGACAATTTTGTTCACTTGAACACATGATGGGATGGAAACGCTGTATTACTCTCAATTTTTTTTATGAGATATTCCAATTTTGAGCACAATTTAAATTGGGGCATAGACTGCCTTTGCAACTTGATCTTTGATGTCAATCCATATGAATCAAGTGGTTTAGTCCAAATTTTCTGAAGAGACTCTATCACTATATGATGAACAGATTGAATTTAGGCTTTTATTCACATATAAACCTCAGATCAGTGAGCATAAACAGATGCTCAACCAAACATCAATGATGCTCGAGAACAAACCTCTTTCGGAAGCTCAAACGTGTCTGTTTATGTTCACCAATCAATGTTTATAAGTGAACAAAAGCCTAGATTAAATCTGTTCATTATAAAAAGCGACCGATCTCTTTATAAAAATTTGAACTAAACCGCTTAATTCATATGGATTAGTTTTCCGATCTCTTCATGAACTTTTTGAAGCGCCAAAGATCAAGTTGCAAAGACAGTCTACCGAGAGACAAGATCTTCATTTGTGTTCCGAAGATGAAAGAAAGTCGGGTTTGGAACGTCATGATGGTGAGTAATTAATGACAGAATGTTCTTTTTTCAGTGAACTATCCCTTTAATGTCCCTGACAACCTCTGTAGTCCCATTTAGCCACTTGTCAGCAAATGCCCTTTTCAAGACTAGGATCTTTTTTTTAAAAATCACAAGGAGATAGTCCTGATGTATTCTATGCGGTAGAGTAAAACGTAAGAATATCTTGATGTATTTAACGAAAACTAACTCAAAAGACGATGGAACCGGAAGTGCTGCAATACTACTAAATCATTTCCTTCTTTTGGCCTACAAAAGTATGTGATCCCTGCAGCACTCTATAATTACCCCCCCCCCTCTCTCTCTCTCTTCTCATAGGATCCTTCATCATACCCTCAGCCCACCACTCAGGATCTGGCCAGTTATTGGGACCTCCTCCAGCTAGCCATCGAGGACGTCAGAGTGAAGTTTCAGGACCTCCAGCGGCTGAAGGACTCGGGCTGGCGGTTGCCTCCTGAGAAGAAGGTGAGAGTGGAGATCCGCTCTGCTCCAGTCACTGCACAGCTCCACTCCAGTGCCAAAACAGTGGGCAGGAGAAGCGCTCATGTGCTGGGCCCCAGCAGCTCTATGCCAGCACACAAACACCTGAGCAAGAAATGGAACTAGAGAGGGAAAAAGACATGCATGTTCTGGAATAACAGCTGAATTACTGCCTAAAGACCTGTTCATTTGCTTTGAGGTATTAAAGCCTAACAAATATGTAACTAATATCTCTGTTTTCTTTCTTTTTACTGTCTGCTGCTTCCACAATTTCATGCCTCATCCTAAATACACTAATCCAAATCATTCTTATGTTGCAACTTCATGGTGCCGTCCCTTCTCCGTATATGTCCTGGTCTCCATCCTCTCTGACATATGCTTGTACGTGTGCGTTTTCGGTGTCCTTCCCCGCGTTCCCGTCCATCCCTGCATTGGTCATCCATGCTGTCACGCCACTCCCCCGCTCTTCCTCTCAGGAGGACAAGAAGGTTCCACCTCCATTACCAAAGAAGCCCATCGGTGGCGTAACGGGCAGCCTGAGAGCCGATAGCACAGCCGAGGCCGGAGGCATGCTGGTGGTCTCGCGCGGACGTAGCGTCCCCGAACGGGAAAAAACGCTGGACGTGGGCGAACGGCAGAAGCTGGAGACGCGGCGCAGGCTGCTCCAGACCAAACGCTCCGCCTCTTTCCGCCAGAATTCTGCCACGGAGAGCGCTGACAGCATTGAGATCTACATCACAGAGGCTCAGACGAGACTCTGAATCAGTCAGACCCCTCCAGACCCCCGGAAACAACCACTACGGCTCTTCTCTGGCCCTCTGCACAGACGTCCAGAGAGCGAGCGCAATCACTCACTTTAGTGTTGATAGAGAACTAGAGATGGCCTACTAGTATGCTGCTGGCTTTTGGATGTGAGCTTACAGATTTGATTTTATTTTTTGTTGAGCAAGTGTTATTATTCTCAGAAAAAGGGCTCAACCAGCACAACCAAGTGTTACAAGATTGAGACTTTTGTAAGTCCACAAAATATATAAAAATCTTAGGACTGTTTTAATGAACCACGGCAACACATACGGGTGCAATATCACATATTAAAAGGATCTTATCTTGTTATTTTAAATAATAGACATTGTTTTGATATAATCTTGGCTGTGTATGTGTTTCTTAATTGATTCCACAGTGCGGCGGTCGTAGCCCCTTTCACTGTGACACAAGCGCACTCTTGTGGCCAGAGTAGAGCAATGCACCCTGATGTAAATTTGGGCCTAAAACTGAATGTCTTAGCAGTGCAGTAGTAAAACTCAACAACGTTTGCAGTAAAGATAAATGCCTTTTTTTAAAGCCAGTTATCAAATTTTCACAGGGATTCGTCTCCTGTATAGTGCAATATCACTTTGCAATTGCATTCAAGCTTCTCGCGAGCCTAGTGAGAAGACACACTCCTTAAAAAAAGATAACAGTCAAGCTCTGAGGCAACAGCCATGCTTCCCGAAACAGGACTGTCTTCATCACAATACTCTTCAAAAACAGCAGCGGTTGTCCCAGGGGTGCAGAAGACAATCCTTAATTTCACACTTGACCTGCACACTGAAAAATGATCAATCAGAGGGAAGGGGAAGCATCTTGTTCATTTCACCCCTCTGCCTTTTTTGTAACAGATGAAAAATGTGAAATCAATGTAGCTTCTACATTTTGCCTGAGTGCTTTAATTTTATTCATTTTTATTATTATTATTTTTATTTAAATGATTTTTCCCCTCTTTTTGGGGGGAGATATTAATCAAATCACGTTTTCTGATTAGTTCCAGTTTCATTTTCCCGTGGTCTGGCTAACAACTTATCTCATTTAGGGCACGTTTACACGACAACGATGGACTAAAAATGTTTTATCTTTGTACGACGTTGATGACAACGTTATTAAAATTATTCCCGTTCACACGTATCTGCGAAAATGAATAAAAACGCTGTATTACGTATGCCAGACAAGTAGTTGGCGATGTCACTTTAGCTGTGTCCGAAACCGCTCCCTATCCACTATATAGTCCACTGTATCGGGTGTCGACCATTTTGTAATGGTGTCCGAATTCTGAGTGAACGACTTCATTCCCTACATTTGTTCACTACTTTATACCCACAATTCTCTCTGATTTCAAGTGATGAAGCACTATTTCCCAAAATCCAATGCGGAGAGGACTGAGAGCGCGCGTTAAAGAATTGACCCTTCGCAAAGACCCGCCCCCTTTAGTTACTGTTGCTTTGTCTGACAAGCATACGCTCTAATGCCACACATCATGTTCTCACGTTGTGAAAAATAAATCCCGGAGCAAAGAGAACACTGTCAACACGTCGACAGACATATGAAACAGTTTTATATTTAATATATCGTAATTTTTTAAAGAACTTTAAACTATAAATACCGTATAGAGTCTCTTTAATGTGTCGTGACAGATCGCTGTAGCTCCTTCAAGCGGCTCGTGAACCGATCATCTCTTCATACTAGTTCATTTATAGCATCAAATAAACATGAATGGACATCAGAAGGAATGTTGTTTCAAGCGTGGAAAGACGTGAGTACACACAATTTCTGAAGTTCAAGTTCACCAACATTAATCTACTAACTCCCCTGACTGCTTTGTCGGACAAAATGGCGGATTCAGGGATATGATTGGTCAGATCGCCTGTCAATCAAACTGTTTGCGAAGGGTCAATTGCGAGCGAGTGTGAGAGATTAATTTATTATTTCTGCTTTAACATTTATTTCATGTTGGTTCTGTTGTTGTTGTTCTATTGTTTTGTTTTTATTAATCATTACTTGAATAAAACCTACAAAAATATAGAGACATTATTATATAGATGAATTTTAAAAATGAAATTATATTAATAAGGTAATTAAAAATATATATATATAGACATTAACTTACTAACAGCAATGTGTTTTAATAATATGTGGCATTGTTGTTAACTCATTATACTTTAAGAGATGATCATTTATTGGATGATTTAAAAAAATATTCGTTAATCATCGGAGCGTATTCATTAATAACGGTCACCTGAGCGCGCTCAACGATCACGTCATCTGTGGACGTGAGAGTTTCTAACCAACTAAAAATAATTATACAATCGACGAAACTACAGACGAAAACTACGACGAAAAGTTGGCAAGGAGGTAGGTGTGATCACAAAACAAAGTCATTGTAATTCTTATTGTTATTAACATTATTTTATAACGTAAGTAACATGAAGGATAAAATAGTTTATCATGTCTCGAGCCGTTTCTGCAACAGCTTTCCGACGCAGAGTTTATACGTCAGCGTCGTTATTTTCCCATAGCAGCTAATAAATCTCGCACATTCACAGAAAACACCTTACTTTCGAGTTCAAACATAGGGTGGATAGACTATTAACACCTGGCCTGCACTTTGAAGCCAGTTTTCAGGACACAAAAACGCCGTTATCGTGTGAATGAACGCATTAAAAAAACCGGTGTCGTGTAAACAAGCCCCGTAGTTTTCATTTCTTTTTCAGAATTATTGTTTTGGTAATTCCCTCTTTAATTTTATCTGAGGCTCAACACTAAAATAATATACTTTAGATTGTTTTAGAAATAAAGTCTGTCCACTTTACACCAAAAGTAAAAAAAAAAAAAAAAAAAATGCTATGTTAGTTTAAGTGGTAAAGTTGTGTGTTTTTATGAAAGAAAAGAAACAATGATGAACATATAATATGATAGAAAGAATGGATTGTGTGTTTGTGTGCATTCCGCTTTAAATTTGGACGAAAGCAAACTGGAAACCAGATCACACAATCATTCTTGCTAACTCTCACCATTTATTGTCATACTTTGTTTTTTAAAAAAGAAACAATGTTGATTGCATGAACATTTTTTTGTTTGTTTGTTTGTTTTTGGTATGTTTAACCATGGAATAAGATGGGAAATATTTTATTGGGAGATGTATATTTTATAAAGTACATTTTTAGATTAGCAGATGAACATTTGTTGTCAAAAGTGGTGTTAAAATATGTAATACAAGTGTCTACGAATTTACACGTTCGGGTCGTGACAGCTCTGTGGACTTTAAAGAAGACTTTAGGCAACTCACCGTTTCAAACAGAACCGTGTTGCGTTCCTCTTATTTATTTTGTCAGTCTTGAAATGGACTGGTTATAGACTTTTGACAAAAGAAGAGATGACAGCCACTGGCCACGTTGTCCACGAGCGAAAGATATAATCTGTTTTCTATGTCTTGACTATCTACACGTGCCTAACAGCACTATGTGTGGCTTTTTTAAAAATCTAACTATTCAGTATTATATTCAATACAAAATATATAACTCACACAATATGTATTGTTCTAATTGCTTTGTTACACCTCATCCAGCTAATAACCACCTCACACTGGATGTTTCTATGTAACCTGCATGCTTTTATTAATCCATGAAAAAAATGAACAAACTCTTCTATCAAAACTGTAGATCTTTTATCCCCTGTCTGTAAAAAAAAAAAGGCAGGAATATTTATCTATTTATTTACAATAACAACACACACATTACTGTAGCTAAACTCATTAGATTTTTAAAATCAATTTCAACAGCTATTTCAGACATTTGCAGTGTTTTTTTATTTATTTACTGTTGCCTATCATCTCATTTTTATTTCTATTTATTTATTTATATTTTATTTATTTATTTTATGGATAAAATATCCATCACTTTATGGATACATATTTTTTTTTTACTTCAAAATGGTTGTATTTACAGTCAACTTACACATGTTTCGAGTCTAAGATGACAGAAAAGCACAACAGACTATTTCCTCTTCCACTGTGAAGGACTTCCTGCCTTCTCAAAACACTGAAAGACTATGTACGACTTGCCGTTGGGGTTTCCAGTGCGAGAAATAGGATGATCTCTTATCAGGGCCATATGTTTTTGATATACCAACGAAACTTAATTTCAAGCAAGACTGACCACACTTTCCCCCCGCCAAGTCGCTTGCCTTTTCAGGCACTGACAGGAATCAATCTGATGCTCAAATGGACTGCTCAGAAAGACTATTTTTGATGGCCTTTCTATTCTAACCACCATTTCCAACAATGTAAAATGGATTGATGGAACCTAATCAAATACAATATTAATGGCTGCGTCTCTTGCTGCATCATGTAAAGCTTCCCCTGTCAACACATGACCCGATCGGTACGTTGATTGACGCTTCTAGAGAGACACTCGATCCGGTGTCTCTTAATTGGTCGGAACGGATGGCTGAAACTCTCTGCCATTGCTCCTTTAAACTGAAAAACGAGTCTAAAAAGTGTTGGCGAAGCCTCTGTATATGCCGTAAACAGATTTAGCTAGAGTAAGTGATGAATATTTCTTCGTAGCACAGAGGAGCTTGTAGCAGTGTGACGTAGACGTTACGTTGGATTCTATACCACATTACTGATCACTGGAAATTACATGGGTCATAGACTTACAAACAATTACTGTGTAATTACAAATACCTTCTCAGTTCCGTTGTATTATGTACAGTAAATATATCTGTTGCAATTGAAGTTGTTCTTATTAATATTCAATGGATTGTTATGATTACTGGTATTATTGATAATTTCATATATAATGAAAAAATGTTATTGCAGTTATGACTATGAGAAAATCTATTCTGTATTCTCCAGGGTGTTCATGTGTAAAGAGCCACCCGGTTTAGATTTTATTCTTTTTGTTTGTAATTGCTGCTAATGTAGGAAATAGACGATATGAGAGATTAAAAAAACAAAAAAACTATCAAAAAAAACAAAAAACAGCTAACGTAAGGCCCATCTCTTCTAGCATTTGTGTGTAAGAAATGACAGAAAACCTCAAGTGAACATGCAGATCTGAAGACTAAGAATACTTCCCCTCTCTAAATGGAAAAATAATTCATAAATGTTTGGGCAGTTTATGATGTAGCAAAACCATTCTTTTCTTATTTTAAGTGGTCATTGAGTTACTCATAACAGAACATTGTGGAGAATTTGATTTATAGCATTATCACTGTTTACAGTTGTTGTGTTTTTTTTTTCTTTTCTTGTTTTTTATTATTTATTTGTTTGATACAGTGCCAAGGTAAAATAAGTTGATTTTGTATCTATGCTTTCTACATTGTTTTACCAAACTGCAATAGCTTACTGCAACTTCACCTTTTTCAATATATTATTTCCAGATTTGAAATAAATCTGAATCTCTTACCGGTTTGTGGAAACGAAAGGGTGGAGGCCTTATGGTGAATAATGGCACAGCTGAAAAATTCATGGATCATGTTTAGTCTTTGTTCTCTCGCCACTGTACAGCTCAATGTCTACTAGCATTAAATCGGAGAGATGGCACACTGTGATGTGGTAAACCTAAACAGAATGTAACATTGTCAACGGTTGTTAACATTTTCTAAAAATTACTATAAAGCTATTTTAGCAAGGTAAAATAACTGCTGTCCACTTATGTTATTTTCATCATGTTTCACACGGTATTTTTCCTAGATGTTTACATGAACGTTTTGAAAAATCTGTTTGAAACGTATTCACATTAGAAGAAGCCTCCGTCAAGGTCAGTTCACATCATGAACAATATTAGCGTCCACACCAACGGACGGTGTTTTATGCAGTTATTGTCTGTTAAAGGCTGCCCGTAAGATAATTCCCTCGGAAAGTCGGAAATTGGATATATAAACGTTCTCTCAAATGGAATTTACTACTGGGGAAACTCGGAGATGATTTTGAAACCTGAGTTTCACAGTTTAAACATGGTGGAGGGAGAACGATTTTTCCACAACAGCTACATCTCTTTAAGTGCATAATTATATAAATTAAAAACAATTTATTATGCAAATTATATGTTTTATAGGCAGCAGAAGTATATATGTGACCGAATCTTCAATACATTTTTGCTTTAATAAGATTTCCCCAAGAAACATAAGCATAAACCTGGTGTCCTCCATGATTCATTTTCTTTCTGTCAAGCACTAGAACGCGATGAGTGTGAAGTAGGAAATTTCCAAAAGTATGTGAACACATGCTCGAGCTCTTTAAAGCCGGGTGGATTCTGATTGCCTGTCAATGTTTTTATCATTAACTAGAATAAGTGTTCTGAAAGTTATGCCAGTGATATTGTTCCTGTGTCGCTATCGATATACCTGTGGTGTGGACTTCCATAATTTATTTAGTCTTTTGTGGGAGCTGCCCTTTAGTGGACACTTCTGCTTGTGAAGGAGTCATTGAATCACTTAACCACTTTGCTCATACCTTTCATTCACCACGACTAAGCTAAATTTTTAAGCTCGTTTTTTTTTTTCCACCGCATCGTTTAGAACCATGATGGTGGATCATAAGACAAATTAACTGGCAAGATTGTTAAAATGTAAGCTCTCAATATTAACTATTTTTTAATTCTTGTATAAAACCTCATAACTTGTTGTTGGTCTGAATAACAGCACATTCTGGTGACATTCGGAACAGCAGCCCTTTTGGTTTCAAAATATTGCACCCAATGACAATTCTGTAGTTTACTAAATTAAACCCGTTAATCTTAAGGCTAATGAAAAGACTGAATTGCTTAATTCACATATCACGTCGAGTAATTTTACAACTTCTGTCCTTTTTGAAAATTTTGATTACATGGACTTCTATAAAAAGTTTAACGATAAAAGAATTTAGATTTTTGGCTAAACTATCCCTTTTAGTATTTGTCCAAGATCAGTGGGTGGTCCAAACTACGACACCACATGGTAATAAGGAAAAAAAGATCGCAGACAGATAGTACAAAGTAGAAATAAAAACTTTAATGGATTGAACAGTGATAAAAATACAAACGAAAAACAAAAGGAACCGAATTAAAAGTAATTTCAACTCCCCTTCCTCAACATAACCGTATCAGAATGTTCTAAGGTGAGAAGACAGAATAGTGGGACATTGCCTTTTGGTCCTTGTTATAGCTGTGTGCTGTTTACTACCATGGCTTTTACTCAAGGAGGTACAGAAACCAATGTAGGGGACTTCTGGGTAAAATTTATAGATGAGAAACAGATCTCTAAAAAAAAAAAAGACAACAACATAAATACAAATGACCAGGCCAAAACATTGTCAGAGACCACTGCATTACTCCTGCGTCTCCATGCTTTCATCTTCCCCTTCTCCGCCTTCCTCCAACGCTTCATCCTCCTCTTCCTTGCGCTCTGGGGGTTTCTCATAGGCCTTCTCAGATGGGGTGACGATCACTCCGTCCCATGTAGACATCTCAGTGGTGAGATCTGCAGATGAGCATTACAAACCATTGTCTTAATGACACAGAACATACATGTTGGTATTGTATAAATCAATTTAATCTGGAATAAACCTCAAACACTCACAACAAGCATCTCCTTCAAGACCCAAGATCTTACGGTATCCTCCATGAGAGAGAACCCTCACCAGCGTTTGGGCTGTGAAACACACCATGTCCTGCAGAAACAAATTAATCAGATTCTTATTTTTTATTTATTTATTTTTTTCACATTACCTGCTGACTCAAATCTGCATTACCTGCTGCTCCAGCGTCATGACAGTGTGAACACGGAAGTTTCCACTTTCACACGGATCAGTGATTCCAACAGAACCTGGCAGGAAAAGACCCGCAGCGAGCATCTGAAGACAGCGCCTGCAATACATATGCTCATTTTACCCCAAGATCCGAAAAAAGATTGACGTCCATAACCACAAGCAATTGGTTAACAACAAACAGGAAGTTCCGACTTACCTGTAAGCGACATTGAGCGGCAAAGGCTGCCTAGAGGGGTTGTTCATGACAGCAGAGTGTCCCTGTGAAGAGAGCAACATTACAGTGGTCAAACCAACTGGTGTAAGTGCAGAACTCTAACTTAGACTGATAATGGTGCAGACCAGCAGATCCAGAATCCAGGGCGTGAGAGGCTCAAATCCAGGGAATCGGACGCGCAGGTCTTTCAGCAAGCGGATCAAAACTTTTACACTGAATCAACATAAAAACCAAAGTAAGCCACAGAACACATTTGATTAATTAAAGCCATTAAGAGACAAGTGTCCTTACGTTGACTGAGAAGCGTTCTCCTCAAACCAGCGAGCGTGACGAATGGCTGCTAGAGCACTTTGCAGAACCTTGATGTCCACTGTAAAAGGAATAGGAGGGAACTGCTGTTAAAATTCAGGCTGATACAGATTATTTTGTGTGTTACGGCCATGATTGATTCATGCCCGATGTTAAAGCTACAGTTCACCCAAAAATGAAAATTGTGTTATTTATTCACCCTTAACTTGTTGCAAATCTGTCTGAATTTCTTTCTTCTGCTAAACCGATGATGATACTTTTTAGAATGTGGGTAACCAAACATTTGATGGGTCCCACTGACTTCCATGGTACAGAAAATAACGCTTTTGAAGTCAATGGCTACCGTTAACAGTTATCCACATTCTTCATAATATATTCAGCAGAAAAAAAAAGCATACAGGTTAGAAACAACTTGAGGGTGAGATGACTTTTTTTTTGGGTGAACTATCCCTTTAAATTCTGCACAATGTAGCCTAAATAAATAAAACAATTGTTTTTGATGATAGAAGTTAGATATTACTAGTATAGATATTTATTTTGAGATTTACTAAAAGATTACAGTTAACATTGTTAAATTATTCTTTTAGCATTAGATAATACAAAAGATAGTCAAATAAATAGGCTTAAACCAGTGTGCACAATTAAATATGCAATATAGACAAAAGAAAGCTAATTTGTACGAAAAACACAAAGCAAAGTATTTGAGTGCACCCCGTTTTCACAGAATTGTAAATGCAATGCAAATTAATTTATTCATTTTTAGCATTTAGTAATTTATTTGTAATACACATTTTAAGTAGGCTAAAAAAAAAAAAAAAGTTATGTTGAATTACGCATTTTAAAACATACGTGACATCATATTGTGACTGTTGCAGTTTGAGTAGAAAGATTTTGTCCGCTCTACTCCTGAGCACAAGTCCACCTTCAGTGTTGTGTAAGGTAGACAGGTTGCATTCATTCTTATTTTCCGTCACTGTGCAGGCTCGTTTACTGTATATGATCATGCAAGCAGCTCAATAACCCTATTATTTAAACGCTTAATTTATGTCCCATAGACTGGTCGGTTTCATTACGACTGCAAGCAGTATATAAAAAACTAATATGCAGTCAAACGTCCCCATGCGTATGCGGTTTAAACAAGCGTTCTCACTGATGCGCTTATGCTTCGTGGAGTTTTTACGTGCTTTATAGACTCAATATTGTTTCTTATTTAAATGTGGCGACTCCCCCAAACACACAGAAGCGTCAAACCTAAAACATCTTACTGCTTCCCTGTTTGCGTGTGACTTACAGTGGAGCTCTGGGTCCAGCTTGCGCAGGTTGGGTGGGACTGTGGTGATGAGGATTTTCACCGTGGCATCAGCAGAGCTGATCTCAAAACCTGTCTCGTTGGTCAGCATGGACAGTACTGAAGAGAAAAGAGGACCATATTTAATTGAAAACGTAGTCAAAGTTATTCGACCCCCAATTTGGATTGCAAATAAGTTCTCTCTCTCTCTCCAATCGGCTTGCCAGGTTCAAGTCAATACTCACCCTCAGCAGGGTCCTGTGTACGCAGTGTCTCAACTACTTTGTTTCCCAAGGCAGCAACAGCTTCCACTATACAGATACAAAAAATTAATAGGATTGTGAATAAACCACGCAGACTTGGGCTAGAAGTGACTAACTTTTTATACAGCTGAACAGAACAAGACAAAACTCATGAAATGAGACTCACGGGTGGGTAAGATCTTCAGGATAACCACAAGGTCGGCTACATTGTGTCCTGTCGTCATGGTGCCCTTTTTATATGATCCCACTTGTCTTACTTCCTCAATTTGCTGCAGATGGGATTGTAAGACATTAAGCATTTAGTAACGCAAAAGTTATATAGGGGAAAGAGGAGAATATTGACTTATTGAAATGCCTTCTTACCACTTCAAAGTTTCCAGGTGCCACGATTAGGTTGTCAATGACATTGTTAATCTTAGTCACCAAGGACAAAATGGAAGCCTGCAACAGAATGAATAAACATGAGAACAAATTATTTAAACTAGCACAGCGATAATCCTAAAATATAATTTTAAAATGACTATGGAGAATGATTAGGCTCAATCATTTGCTGACCTACGGTTTAACCTGCGTTGGCAGGACTCATTTGAGTGTCTTGGCCATTTATCTTAATAGAAAATCTTGGTACCTGTTCAGAAGGGGTAGGAGTGAGATCTTGGTTCCTCTTCAGAAGACACTCGCTGAAAGCGGTCTCATCAGGAGCCGGCTTCACACGAGGAAAGGCCATCTCACACTGTAACACAAGCCATTCGTGAGCTGGAGGGTTAAATGTTTGTTTCATAGAGCAAAGTAATAGTGTAGAGAAATACACTTACAACATAGAAGTCAAATGGTATGTGAGGGACAAAAGGCCGATACCTGAGAAACAGAAGACAGACAATAATATTAGACCAACATCAACAACTTAAAGTTAAGTTAAAAAATAATAGATATGCTATAATATATGCGGTGTATGTGTGTAAAACCCTCACCCTTGGACTAAACCTCCACGGGAGCCGAATCGGCCACCTCGGCCCCTGCCACGATCTCCTCTGAGAAAAACAAACAGTCATTTCAGTATTAAAGGAAAATAATAATAATAATAATGATACAAAAATGCAAATGCTATTCCTTTTCACAAGCACATATCATTCAGCAAAATGTCAATTCGGTGTCAAAGAAGCTAATCTTCGAGCCAAACAAAATTAATCAGGTAAAAAGAAAAGGGGGCAGCATTGTTCATGCGAATGCTCGATTCTTCATTCATTCGTTCATGAATGAACGAACGAACAATTTCATTGACAGAATACATAGCGTATTACAATCAACAAAATAAAGTGTATTAAATCCAAACGCATACTTAATACGTTTTAACGGACGCGTTCAAATAATAAACACTTTATTTCTGTTATCCATAAGACGCAAAGCACAGCTAGCAGAACATGCTAACAGAACCAGGCTAGCATAGAATCAAAAATAAAAAAAAAGAATGCAGCGATTTGATCAATGTCGGTTTGTAACTTAACGTTAGTCAAGCAGTAGTTATAACAGTAAAAAAAAAGGAATAAAACAGTTTGTACCTCATTGCGTAAGACGTTTTGTCAGCTTAACAGGAACACGCTGATGAGAAATGCTCTGCCTCCGTCTGCAGTTCACCGCCGGTGTCTAAACGGAAGTTCCTTTTCATAATAAAAGTCCACGATAACAGTATACAATTACAGTCTATATTAGTAAAAGTCCCAGTCGAACGAATAACTGGCAAACTGAAAATGTGATTAATTGAAGAAATGTTTTTGAAATGGCTATTAAATCTTCAAAAAAGAAATCTCTTTTCTCCAATTGGTCTGTTGATATCATTTGTAATGAAAGAAATACATTAAATTAGAATTAAGCAAAAAAACAAAAAAACATTAGTACCACATTTTTGGACCCCATTATATGTCTCATTTAGCCTGTTTGCATGGATTTTATGCCACTCTATTGAGCATGAATTTCATGTTTTCTTTCCCAAACCAGCTAGTACAAGTGTGTGTGTTGCAGCTGGTCTAGATTGTGACACCATATCAAGGGTGGACCTGTACAGTACGTACACTACCTTTATCAGACAAGACCAGGCAGAAGATATTTGCCACCCACAGCCAATCCAACGCATGGTAATCCAAAGCTGTGCCATTTTACGTAAATTACGTAGACATTATGCATGTGCTGAAGTAAGATAAGATTTGTTTTTGTCAGATGTCATAGTCACTTTCACAGTTATTTCAGCAATATGCCACCATCATCAGACCACAACAATTTACAGAATTAATTGAATCTAGTGATAACACAGAAGGTAAGAATCTTTGTAATAATTTTATAAAAAATAATATAAATTCATTGTTTAAGTGATATGTCTTAGCTATTCTGGCTGGTACTTTGATTATGCGTGTGCTTTCTTGTAATTTAGTTTAAGGGGAGAGGGTTCTGTTAGAGAGCGGCATCTGTAAGAAATTATACTAATACTATTTTACAATACTATTTCTACCTCTTAATTCTCATGTATAAGCAACATAGTATTACCTTGACTAAATAAATTTAATGCTTTATTTTTTTTGTCCATTTCACACGAGTTAAAATTTTTGTCAAACTGTAAACACTTTGACACTCAAAATAACCTCACCTTTACATCACTATCCACTTACTTTTATTTTTTATTGTTAATATATAGTGATTAATATTATATTGTTTATTTTTTCAATAATGTAGTATATTATGTACTGCAAATAATTTGTATTAATTTTCAGATCACAATTCACACACCACCATCTAATAAACCATGTAGCAAGCAGCCATGGCAGAATCCAGAGACTACGGTAAACTGCAACACTTCATTTTATTTAATTTAAGTTTTTTGTTGTTGTTGTTGTTGTTGTTTTTTTTTTTTGTTGGGGGGGGGGGTGTCGTGTATAGTTTATGAATGTTCTCCTTCAAATCTTTTTCCCCCCAACAGTTGGAGATTTCCTGACAGAATTCAAGGAGCAGATAATTACGAGAGCGACTCGGGTCAGTGACATTGCTGAGGCTGTTATCTCCCAAAGTCTGATCCATGAAGCGGCAGCTCAACAAGTGGAGGCTGCTCCAACCCAGCAGGAGGCAATGCGGCTCCTGTTTGAGGCTTTGGAAAGAGAGCCAGCCCGAAACAGAGTATCCTTCCATCTCATCCTGAGAATGACAGAGCCTGAACTCATTCACGAACTAGGTTAGAAAATATAATCTTCATTTGACAAGAACTAGATCTGTCTGATTTGTGAATTCTTTTCAATTGACAGGTTAAATCATTCATCCTTTTCAGCTAGTCTCTATAAACTCTAATTAAGTGGTATGAAAAAAAAGATGCATAAAGATTCTTAAGGTAACATAAAATTAATGTAATTATTTAATGTAAATTTTTATTTTGCAGAGTGGAGACAACGCAACAGCAAGCACACGCAAACAGAGATAGGCAGTCCACCCAGTCCTCCCAGAGAAAAAAGAAAACAGGATGACAAGAACGGGCATACAAGAGACATTCAGAAGAGAAAAGACTCACTAAAAAGGCGTAAGCTGGAGACGATGCGTGCCATTGAGCAGATCGAGAAACTTTGGGAAGGAACCAAGCAAGAAAGGACTGAGATAGACAATATGAGGCAGAGGATTCAGCGACAGCAAGATGAAATAACTAGGATAACCACAGAGAAAAGTCAACTTGAGAGAACTATTACTCACATGAAAGCCGAGATGGACCACATCCGTGAAAGAATGGATCAGAAAAAAGAAGAGGAAAACAGAGAGAGGGAGAGGATTGAGCAAATGAGATCTGACCTTCAAATCGAGCAAACCACCCTGGAGCAAAAACGTGATGATATCATGAGAGAGAGACAGAATTTGGAGATGATCAGATATGAAACTCTGAGACAGAAGGAGGAGCTGGAGAGCAACCGTGAATGCACCAAGTACGAGATGGAGCGAATGGAACAAATGAAAAGTGCCATACAAGTTCAGATTAATGAGATAGAGATGAAGATTGACGAAACACAGAAAGCAAAGGGTCAGATGGAGCAGATGAAAGCTGAAATAGAGAAGGAAAAAAACGAGTTGGAAAGAAAGAAGGATGACATCAAGAAGCAAAGAGAGCAATTTGAGCAGATTAAACTTGACATACAGCAAGTAAAGATGGAAATGGAGCAAAGGTGGCATGAAACAGAGAATGAGGGGCTGGAACAGAGAGCTATAATTCAAAGAGAGAAAGATGAGCTGAAATACCTGCAAGATGAGATTCAAAGAGCAAGAGAAGAGGTTGAAAGAAACAGAGCGTTTTCAAAACAAGAGAATGAGAGAATAAACCAGCTGAGAGCTCAAGCACTTATAGAAACCAACCTCATTGAAAAGAAATGGCAAGACGTCTTAAGAAAAGAAAAAGACCTGGAAGAGATGAAACATGAAATTGAGAGAAGTCGAGAGGAGTTGGTGATGAATGGAGAGTTGGTCAAAAAGGAGTCGGAAAAGATCGAACAGGCCAAAGCGGACGTACAAAGTCACATGATTTCTATGGAGGGCAAAGTTGAGGAAGTAAAAAGAGAAACTGAGAGGCTGAAACATATGAAAACAGAGATGCAGAGGGACAAAGATATTCTAGAAAAACAGAAGGATGATACACGGAAAGCTAAAGAAGAAATGGAGAAGAAGAGATATGAGATAGTGACAGAGGAGCTAGAACACAGAGCTCGACTGCAGAGAGAGAGAGACGAGCTGGAGAGTTTAAGAGCAGAGATACAAAGAGCTAATGATATGGAGAAGGCAAAGATACTGAAAGAGAAGGAAGAAAGTGTTAAGATAAGAGAAGAGGCCAGACAAGAAAGAGAAATGACAGAACTGATCAGAGCAGAGAACAGGGCCGAAAAAGAAAGCTTGAACCGAAGACAAGATGAGATGCTCAGGGAGAGACAGGAGTTAGAGAGAATTAAACATGAAACGTTCAGAGCCAAAGAGGAGATCGAGAACACCCAAGAGGTTACAATCCGGGAAAATGAGAAAATGGAAAAAATGAAAGCTGAAATTCAAGGGCAAATTGAAGATATTGAGAAGAAGGTTGAGGAGATTCAAATAACTAAAGAAAAAATGGAGCAAACAAAGGCTGAGTTGGAGGAAGAGCGGGAGGACCTGGAAAGAAAGAGAGATTTGGTGAGAAGACAGACTGAACAGTGTGAATTCCTCAGAAGTGAAATCCTCAGGGTAAAGGAAGAAATGGAGAGCAGGTGGCATGAAACTGAGACAGAGGAAGTTGAACTGAGAACAAAAACTCAGCATGAGCTGGAAAGACTGGAAAAGCTAAGGGACGAGGTCCAGATATCCCAGAAAAACATTGAGGAGAGCAGGATGGAGCTCATGCAGTGGAAGGACAGTCTTGAGAAAAAGAAGGTTCAGGCAGAACACGACAAACATGTCGCTATCAAACAGATGGATGAGGCTAAAGTGAAGGGAGAAGAGTTGAAAAAAATGATAGAACAGATAGAGAAAGAGCGAGAAGAGATTAATAACAACAGAGAAAAGGCTGAACAAGAAGCAGGTGAAATCACAAGCATGAGAAATGAGCTACAAAGACAACAGATAGAAATAGAGAACAGGATTAGAGCTGCAAAAAAAGAAAAAGAGGAGGCAAACCAAGCTAAACTTGCAGTCCAAGAGGCTGAGATGCTCCTAAAAAAGCAAATGGAAGAGTCAGAAAAGAGACGGTATGAAACCATAACAGAAGCTTTGGAGCAAAGAGATGAAATACATAAGAAAACAGAGGAGTTAGAACAAATAAATGAAGAGATACAAATAGCCAGACATGAGCTAGAAAAGATGAGGCATTCTGAAAAAGAGAGTCTGCAGAAGATGTTGGAGGAGACACAGCAAGAGAGAGAGTTCATTGAGCAAATCAGAACAGCTGTGCTTAAGGACAAGGAAGATCAGGAAAAGCGTTTAGTTGAGATAGAAAATGAGAGAGGGAAACTTGAACAGATTCGATTTCAGGTCCAAAACGAGAAGAAAGATCTAGAAAAACAAAGGTATGAGATGATGAGATATGCTGTAGAACAGAGTGCTCAAGTTCAGAGGCAAAAAGAAGAACTTGAGAAGATCAAAGCTCAGCTAGATGTTGACACAGAGACCATGAACAGAAGCAGAGAGTTAGCGAGACAAGATAGAGAGAAAGCTGAACGTCTTATGATTGAGATCCATGAACAAAGAGAGGATTTGAATAAAAGGTTAGAGGAGACAAAACGACGAGAGGATGCTTTGAGGCAGATAAGGGAGGACATGGAACACGAGAGAAAAGATCTGGAGAAGATTCGCGTGGAAACGCTGAGAGGGAAGGATGCATATGGAGAGGTCAAGGAGGAGATTAGCAGAGTAAGAAAAGAAATTGAAAGGTTGTGGGATGAGGTTGAAAAGGGAGAGCAGGAGGAACGTGAGAAGATGAACAGGGAGAAGGAGGAGATAATGAAGAGGATGGAAGCTATGAAGAAGGAGGTTGATGAGATTGAAGATATGAAGGTAGAGTTAGGGAAACAGAAGAAGGACATTGATGTAAAGATGGAAAAGGCAAGGTCAGAAATGGCTAAACTTGAAAAGATGAAAGCAGACCTCCAGAGACAGAAAGAAGATATTGAGCATCAGATGATGGAAGCAAAGAGTGAGAGATACCAGATGGAACTGATGAGGACTGAGATCCTGAAACAAAAAGAGAATGTTGAAAAGAAAATGGAGCTAGCAAAAGCAGAGATGGACAAAATGCAGCATGTCAAAAAAGAAATACAAAGACAAAAAGAAGAACTGGAGGAACGGATGCAGAAAACCAAACGAGAGATTGGAGAAATGGAGCTGATGAAGAGAGAAATGGATGGGAAGAAGAAAGAACTTGACCAAAGGATGAAATTGACCATGAGGAAGAAGGATGAGATGGAACGATTGAAGATGGAGATACAAAGAGCAAAAGATGAGATGGAATGGAAAAGAATGGAGACAGAGAGGCAGAAGTACGAAATGGAGCAAGTTAAAGCTGAAATCCAAAGAGCGAGGGAGGAGTTTGAACTAAGGATGGAGGAGAAAGATTTAGAAGAAGAGAAAGGACAAACGAATCTCACAATAATCAACCTTATTCAGCAGATCGAGGCAACGAGAGAAATGGTGCGCAGAACAAAATTCCAGATTGAAAACCGAATGGCAGGAAGCCAGATGGAGACATCAGACAAAGAGGAGATGAATGCTGAGATGCAGAGGCTCATTCTGGAGATCGAACACATTCGGGAAATGCTGCGAGGTCTTAAGGGTGAAGTGGAACACAACAAGGAAATGATGAAAAGAGACAGGGATGAGATGAGGCTGTTGAAGAACGAAATTCAACGAAGGAGAAGAGAGATTGAATACAGAGAAGAAAAGATTATGAGAGAACGAGATGAACTAGAAGTCATGAAGAATATGATGCAGCGGCAAAGAGAGGAGCTGGAGGAGAGGCTTGAGGAGACCATTAAAGAGAATTATAAGGTGGAGCAGATGAGAGAAGATGTGAAAAATGCTTTGGTGGAGATAGAACAGGCAAAGGAAGAGATCAAGAGACAGAAAGAACTCATTGCTCAAGATAAGAAAGGCAAAGAAAAGGTAAGTCATAATTTACATGCATTTGACAGATGCTTCATAATATTATCTGTATTATCAATATTGTCAGCAGCAACTGGACTCTTTAAGTCAACATGAACCCATCTTACTTCCATAATGTAACATAATGTAGTTAAACAGGACATTCTTGAGTAAAACGAGAAAAGAAAGCAAATGAAGACCTCACAATGAATCATACAAAATAAGATCAGACACATGTATTAAGAAAGTTAATAGGGACAATTTTGATTTCATGTTGATTTTAAAACAAGTTTGAAGAACATTTCGAACATTTCTTTTTCTATTTGAAATACAAGGGGCTTTACATTTAAAGTGTACAAAAATGGTGAAAAAATATTAAGAACTGTGCCCAGTATAACTGTATATCTAAAGAATATTGAAACAAAGAGATGCAATTGCAAACAAGGAGCATTTATTTCAGGTTCAACCAGCCATCATTGCAACCAAGAGCCCAGAGTATACAAAAACAGAAGAACCAGGTGCCATTGCAAGAGTTATAACGGAAGACTTTGAACTCAGTATATATGAAATACAGAAAGAAAGACAAGAACTGGAACAATATAAAGAAATGATTTTAAAAGAGAAACATAAACTACAGAAGACACAGGAGGATGTGGAAGAGAGGATGAACAGACTGCAAGAGGAGGAAAAAGAGATGGGGAAAAAACGAGTGAGTCTACAAAACTGGGAAAGACTGCTGCAATCAGAAAGAGAAGAAAACCAAAAGAGTTTAGAAACAATACGTAAAGAGAAGCAGCAGGTGGATCAACGAAAACAAGAACTGGACACTATGGAAAAAAATCTACAAAGAGAGAGAAATGAATTGGAAATCCCAAGAATGATGGAGATTAAACAAGCTGATGTTCAAGTCCAAACTGATGTGATGGATGACACAGGAAAATCTGAGATTATCCTGATCAAGGAGGAGCTGGATAAAGAGCGGCAAGCTCTGGAGTATTTCAAAGAAGATTTACTCGCGCAAAAAAGTACAGTGGAGAGACAACTGGCAGAAATAAAACTAAGTGAGGATGAACTTTTGCTCAAAGAAGCCGCACTGCAAACTGCTACAAAAACTGCAGCAGACATGGAGTTACAATTAGAGCTGCAAAAACAGGAGCTGGAACGAACAAAAGATGAGCTGGAAAAGACTAAACTAGAAATGCAGAAAGGATGGGATAACCTGCAGAATGAGATTGCAGAAAGCAGAGAAAAAGAAGACATGATAAGAACAGAATTAGAAAAAGCAAGAGATGTCCTTAATCACATTAGACAGGATATAGAAAAACAAAAGCAAACAATGGAGGCTGATCTGAGAGACACTTTTGCTAGAGAACTCGAGGACATAGAAGCTCAAAGAAAAATGATCAAGGACGAAAAGCGAACATTAGAGAGCATGAAATATGAGCTGCAAAGAGAATCTGGTGCTATTGAGAGGTTAAAACAGGACATGCAGGAAGAAAGACAGAATATTTTCCTCACCAAGGAGAAGTTGGATAAAGAGCGACAAGCTCTGGAGTATTTCAAAGAAGACTTACTCACACAAAAAAGTACAATGGAGAGACAACTGGCAGAGATAAAATTGCGTGAGGATGAACTTTTGCTCAAAGAAGCTACACTACAAACTGCAACGAAAACTGCAGCTGACATGGAGTTACAATTAGAGCTGCAAAAACAGGAGCTGGAACGAACAAAAGATGAGCTGGAAAAGACTAAGCTAGAAAGCAGAGAAAAAGAAGACATGATAAGAACAGAATTAGAAAAAACGAGAGATGTGCTCAATCACATTAGACAGGATATAGAAAAACAAAAGCAAACAATGGAGGCTGATCTGAGAGACACTTTTGCTAGAGAACTCGAGGACATAGAAGCTCAAAGAAAAATGATCAAGGACGAAAAGAGAACATTAGAGAGCATGAAATATGAGCTGCAAAGAGAATCTGGCGATATTGAGAGGTTAAAACAGGAGGTACAAGAAGAAAGACAGAATATGGAGAAATTGGCAGAGCAGCTTAAACAAGACAGGGCGAAACTAGAAAAGAAAATGTGTGACATGCAACAAAAACAAGGAGAGGTAGCAGGAGAAAAGAAAGATGGAGAAAATCTGAGAGAGGAGAGTGAGCTGCAGGAGATCAAAGCAGAGAGAGACACTCTTGAGAAGATGAATGAACTCATTTCACTACAAAAACATGATATTGAGAATGAGAAGGGGGAAATAAAGAAAAGAGAAATGGAACTGCAGCAAATGCAGGCTGATCTTAACAGACAACAAAAAGACATGCAGGATCTCCAGAATGTAGTTTCCATGCAAAAAAGTCAGCTTCAGAAAAGCCAAGATGAAATGGCCGAAAAGCTAAAACAGTTGGATGACATCATGCATTTCACACAAAATGAAAAAGACAATCTTGACAGAGAGAGGGCGGCTCTAATGGAACAGAAGCAGCAGATGGAGAGCAACATGACAAATGCATTAAACAGAGAACTTGAAACGGTAGAGCTTGTGAAAAAAGAGGTAGTAAATGAGAAGCGACTTATAGAGGACTGCAGAATAACTTTAATGAGAGATACAGACGATCTGGAGCAAAAGAAATTCGATTTGGAGAGACAGACAGAGGAAATAAAACTGCAAAGACAGGGTATCGCAGGAGAAAAACAGAAGTTGGAACAGATTAAATCTATGCTTCAAAGAGTAGCAGAAGATACTGAGAATCTAAGACAAAATACACTAGCTGAAAGACAGAAACTTATAGACACTGAAGCACAACTCCAAAAAGAGAGAGATGCCATTATGAGTCTTGCAGAGGAGACAAAAAGAAAGAGAGAGGACCTGGACCAAATGCAAGCTGATATAGAAAGGCAGGAAAAAGCATTTGAGATATTGAAGGAAATGAAGACAGAACTGCAAAAAGAAGCAGGCGTCATTGAAAATCTAAGACAAGCTGTTCAAAATGACATGCAAAATGTAAAAGACATGAAAGACCAAATTAAAAAAGAAAGAGAATACACTGATAGTCTAGTTGAAGAGATTCAAAAGAGGTCAAAAGCTCTGGATGAGATGCAACTAGAGATTGAAAAAGAGAAGCAAGTCATTGATTCTGAGAGAGACTCACTAGAACAGGAAAAGTCTAGGCTCAGAGATCTCAAAGACGAATGTGCTCAGCAAAAAGAACAGAACAGTATTACACTGGCAGAGATACAGAAAGAAAGAGACAATCTTGAGCAGATGAGTGAGGCCGTCTCAAAAAAAAGGTCCATTGTTGACAGTGATAAAGAATATTTAAGACTGAGAGAAAATGAACTAAAACAAAAAGAAGCTGAGATTGAAAATAAACAAAAACAAATGGGTGAGATGAGCAGTTTCAGGATGGAAAACATTGAGCAGATACAAGCTGAACAAGAACAACAAAGGACAGTTTCATATGAAAAAATAGAATATGTAAAGACTGCAAGAGATAGAGGAATGGCAGATCTGGATGAAGCAAGACAGGACATAGAGAATTTGAGAGAAGAATTGAGGACAGAATATGAAAATGTGGAGCTCCAAATGAAAAAATTAGTTGAACAAAAAGAATTATTTGAAAGCCACATGAAATCATTGGAAACTGATAAGGAAGACATAGAGAAAAAGCAAGCAAAACTGCACAAAGAGTTTGAAAAGTTTCAGTTTCAGAGGCAATGTTTTGAGAAAGAGACACAGCAGGTAAGAACTGAGCTTCAGAGAGAAGCTGAAAATATTGAGAAAATTAAGAAAGATGTGATGGATGAAAAACAGAGTATGAAAAATATGGTAGACCAAATTCAACATGAGGAAAATAACCGGAAAGAAGCTCTGGAGAGGATGCGCCTTGAGCTAGAAAAACAAAAGCAAGTCATCGAGACTGAAAAAGATATGCTAGAAAAGCAGAAGTCTGAAGTGGAGAAGAGCAAAACAGAGATAGCTAGAGCAAAAGAAGATCTTGCTGAAATGAGAAAAAAGAACAATATTGATTTGTCAGAGATAGAGAAGCAGAGAAATTCTCTTGAACAAATGAAGATGAACATCTCACAAGAGGAACATGATATTAAAAATCAGAAAGACAGTTTAAGACACCAAGAAAATGAACTGAATATATGTATGTCACAACTTAATGCACAACAAAAAGAAACTGAAGAGATTCAGAATAATATCATTAAAGAGAAGAGTCAGCTCAATGAAAGACAGGCTGAAATGGAAAAGCAAAAGAGAGAATTAGATGATGCGATGGATGCACTGAAGAAAGAGAGGACTGATGTAATGGAAGAAAGACAAAGAGTGAATGCTATACAAATAGAACTGAAAAGGGAAAGTGAAACGGTGGAGTTGATGAAACAAAAAGTTCTCAAAGAAAAAGAATATATTGAAAACAGTAGGAAAATACTGAATAGAGATCTAGAGGATATGAAAGAAAAGAGAACCATCTTAGCTGAGGAGTTTAAGACCTTAAATGATCATAAACAAACAATTGACAAAGAAAAGCAGGAATTGCAAAAGATGAAAGCTGAGCTCCAACAAGAAACTGAAAATATTGCAAAACTAAAGCAAGACATAGAAAATGACAGGCAGAAGACTGAGGAAATGGCAATCAAACTTCAAAAAGAAAAGGATATAGAGACTTCTGTTCCCAGGATCAGAGAAGAGGAAGCAAATTTAAGAAAACAAGAACAAACGTTTAAATCTGATCGAGACACTCTTGAGAAGGAAAAAATTGACTTGGAGAAAACTAAGACAGAGTTAGCCAGAGCCGAAGAAGATCTTAAGAACCAACTTGAATCTCAGAAAAGGCTAAATGAGATAACATTAGCTGAGATACAGAAAGAGAGGGACATTCTTGAGCAATTGAGAAGTAACATATCAAAACAGACAGACGATCTAAAAAAGGAGAGGGATGATATTGAGCAGGAAAGATCAGACATAATGAATCAAAAGCAAGTGGAGGTAAATGTGAGGGAAGAACTGAAAAAGGAGAGGGAGACGTTGGAGTTGCTAAGAAAGGAGTTGCATGATGAAATGGAAAGAATTGACAATGGCAGAAAAAGGATAAAAACAGAAATGGATGATTTGGAACAAACAAAGCTAGATATAGTTAAAGGGTTGGAAAATAATACACTTCAGAAACAAATGATTCAGGATGAGAAGGACAAAATTGAGCAGATAAAAGCTGAGTTAAAAAGAAAAGCTGAAAATATCGAAAAGATGAAACTAGAGTCACAAAATGAAAGACTGAAGCTTGAGGAAGCAACAACCCAACTTAAGAAAGATAGAGACAATGTTGAAAGCCTTGCTGAAGAACTTGACAAGAAAAAATTGGGTCTAGAAAACAAGGATCAGGAAATAGAAATGCAAAGGAAAGCAAATGTGTCTAATAAACAGATGCAGGAAATGGCTTTGCTTGAGCTGAAGAAAACTGTGACAGACATAGCAAGAGCAAAGGAGGATCTCGAAAACCAGCTTGTTGAAGAAAGAGAAAAGAACAAGACCACACTTGCAGAAATAGAGAAAGAAAGAGACATACTTCTTCTATTGAGAGACAGTATTTCAGAGCAACAGGAAGACATTGCAAATGAGAAGAAACAAATGAGAGTGAGAGAGATTGAACTTGAACAACTCCAAGCTCTGATTTATAGACAGCAAAATGAAATGGAAGCCACAAGGAAAGCTCTCACAATGGAAAAAGAGCGACTTGAAGAGAAGAAAGCTGATATAGATCAAGAACAGAGAAAAGTAAATGAAATCATGGAATTTGCAACAGAAGAAAAGGCTAATCTTGAGAAAGAGAAGTCTGAAATGATAGCGCAAAAACAAAAACTGGAGATTGAACTGAATAATGAAAGAGAATTAATTGAGGAAAGGACCCAAATGTTGAAAACTAATGAGGCTGAAGTGGATGAAAAAAGAACAGCTTTAGAGAGAGAGATAGAAGAGCTCAGATATCACAAAAAAGCTATTCAAGCTGAAAAAAATGATGTAGAACAGATGAAAACTGAGCTGAAAAGAGAAGCTGATGACATCAGAAAATTAAAAGTAGAAACACAAAATGACAAAGAGGGTTTGGAAAAGATGGCTGAAAAACTTCAGAAAGAGAGAGAAGATATTGTTCATCTTGCTGAAGATACGAGGAGAAAGAATGAGATCCTGGATGAAATGAAAGCTGCAAATGAGTCTTCACTGGCAGATCTACAAAGAGAGAAAAACAATCTTGAGCAAATGAGAGTGAACATCTCCAAACAAACAGATGATATTGAAAAAGAAAAAGAGAAAATAAGACGCAAACAAGATGAACTAGAGCAACTGCAAGCAGAGATTCATAAACAACAAAGCGAAATGGAAAAGGAAAAGAGCAAGATTGAAGGTGAAAGAGCTGAAATGATCAGGGAAAAACAGGACATGATGACTGAACTGAAAGAGAAGTCTGAAGATATTGAGATCCAGATGAAGGCAGTTTTCACTGAGAAGGAATTACTGGAAAATGACAGACAACTGCTGAAGAGAGACGTGGAAGATTTGCAACAAAAAATTATGAATGTAGACAGAGATTCAGAGAGTCTGAAACTTGAGAGAGAAGCTTTTGAGAATGAGAAACAATCCATGAAAGAGATGAAAACTGACCTGCAAAGACAAGCACATGAGATTGAGAAGATCAAACTAGAGACACAACATGAAAGACAAAGGCTGGAGGAAATGACCGCTCAACTCCAGAAAGAGAGAGAAGACCTCAACAATCTCATTGAGGAAACAGAAAGAAAAAACATGGTCTTGGATGAAATGAAGAAAGATATTGAAGAGAAAACTGCAGCCATTCAATTTGATAGAGACATGCTAGAGAAGGAAAAACATGATCTGGAGAAAACAAAAAGTGAACTTTTAAGAGCCAAGGAAGATTTTGAAACACAAAGAGAAAAACAAAGAATCACACTGGTGGAGATACAGAAAGAGAGAGACACCCTAGATGAGATGAATGAGAACATCACAAGACAAATGTATGACATTAAACAGCAACAGGAACAAATCAGACAAAAACAACATGAATTTGAGCAGATGAAAACTGAAATTCAGAATCTGGAACAGGAATTAGATAATGAGAGAAGCTTTGTAATAAAGGACAGAAGTCAGCTTGATCTGAGACAATCTGAGCTGGACAAACAACAGACAGAAGTTAATGAGTTTATGGAAATAATGAGGAATGAGAGAAGACGACTAGATAAAGACAAAGAAGAGATGGAAGAACAGAAACAGCTAATGGAGAAAGAAAAATCTGACGTAGACCAAAGCAGAAATATTCTGGATGAAGACCAAAAAATGATGATTCTACAGAAACAAGTGCTTGAAGATGAGAAGAACAAGTTAGAGCAAATGAAGATTGAGATGAAAAGTGAAGCTAATGACATCAGAAAACTAAAAGAAGAAACAGAAAATGAAAGACAGAATTTGGAAAAGATGGCTGAAGAACTGCAAAAAGAGAGAGAAGATATTGTTCATCTTGCTGAAGAAACGAGGAGAAAGAATGAGATCCTGGATGAAATGAAAGCTGCAAACGAGTCTTCACTGGCAGATCAACAAAGAGAGAAAAACAATCTTGAGCAAATGAGAGTGAACATCTCCAAACAAAATGATGATATTGAAAAAGAAAAAGAGAAAATACGACAGAAACAAGATGAACTAGAGCAACTGCAAGCAGAGATTCAAAAACAACAAAGCGAAATGGAAAAGGAAAAGAGCAACATTGAAGGTGAAAGAGCTGCAATGATCAGGGAAAAACAAGACATGATGACTGAACTGAAAGAGAAGTCTGAAGATATTGAGATCCAGATGAAGGCAATATTGACTGAGAAGGAATTACTGGAAAATGACAGACAACTGCTGAAAAGAGACGTGGAAGATTTGCAACAAAAAGTAATGAATGTAGACAGAGATTCAGAGAGTCTGAAACTTGAGAGAGAAGCTTTTGAGAATGAGAAAGAATCCATGAAAGAGATGAAAACTGACCTGCAAAGACAAGCACATGAGATTGAGAAGATCAAACTAGAGACACAACATGACAGAAAAAGGCTGGAGGAAATGACCGCTCAACTCCAGAAAGAGAGAGAAGACCTCAACAATCTCATTGAGGAAACACAAAGAAAAAACATGGTCTTGGATGAAATGAAGAAAGATATTGAAGAGAAAACTGCAGCCATTCAATCTGATAGAGACATGCTAGAGAAGCAAAAACATGATTTGGAGAAAACCAAAAGTGAACTTGTAAGAGCAAAGGAAGATTTTGAAACACAAAGAGAAAAACAAAGAATCACACTGGTGGAGATACAGAAAGAGAGAGACACCCTAGATGAGATGAATGAGAACATCACAAGACAAATGTATGACGTTAAACTTCAAGAGGAACAAATCAGACAAAAACAACATGAATTTGAGCAGATGAAAACTGAAATTCAGAATCTGAAACAGGAATTAGATAATGAGAGAAGCTTTGTAATAAAGGACAGAAGTCAGCTTGATCTGAGACAATCTGAGCTGGACAAACAACAGACAGAAGTGAATGAGTTTATGGAAATAATGAGGAATGAGAGAAGACGACTAGATAAAGATAAAGAAGAGATGGAAGAACAGAAACAGCAAATGGAGAAAGAAAAATATGATGTAGACCAAAGCAGAAATAATCTGGATCAAGACCAAAAAATGATGATACTACAGAAACAAATGGTTGAAGATGAGAAGAACAAGTTAGAGCAGATGAAGACTGAGATTAAAAGAGAAGCTGATGACATCAGAAAGCTGAATGAAGAAACAGATAATGAAAAGCAAATTTTGGAAAAGATGGCTGAAAAACTAGCGCAACTGCAAGCAGAGATTCAAAAACAACGAAGTGAAATGGAAAACGAAAGGAGCAACATTGAAGGTGAAAGAGCTGCAATGATCAGGGAAAAACAGGACATGATGACTGAACTGAAAGAGAAGTCTGAAGATATTGACATCCAGATGAAGGCAGTATTGACTGAGAAGGAATTACTGGAAAATGACAGACAACTGCTGAAGAGAGACGTGGAAGATTTGCAACAAAAAGTAATGAATGTAGACAGAGATTCAGAGAGTCTGAAACTTGAGAGAGAAGCTTTTGAGAATGAGAAACAATCCATGAAAGAGATGAAAACTGACCTGCAAAGACAAGCACATGAGATTGAGAAGATCAAACTAGAGACACAACATGAAAGACAAAGGCTGGAGGAAATGACCGCTCAACTCCAGAAAGAGAGAGAAGACCTCAACAATCTCATTGAGGAAACAGAAAGAAAAAACATGGTCTTGGATGAAATGAAAACAGATATTGAGGAGAAAACTACAGCCATTCAATCTGATAGAGACATACTAGAGAAGGAAAAACATGATCTGGAGAAAACCAAAAGTGAACTTGTAAGAGCCAAGGAAGATTTTGAAACACAAAGAGAAAAACAAAGAATCACACTGGTGGAGATACAGAAAGAGAGAGACACCCTAGATGAGATGAATGAGAACATCACAAGACAAATGTATGACATTAAACTTCAAGAGGAACAAATCAGACAAAAACAACATGAATTTGAGCAGATGAAAACTGAAATTCAGAATCTGAAACAGGAATTAGATAATGAGAGAAGCTTTGTAATAAAGGACAGAAGTCAGCTTGATCTGAGACAATCTGAGCTGGACAAACAACAGACAGAAGTGAATGAGTTTATGGAAATAATGAGGAATGAGAGAAGACGACTAGATAAAGATAAAGAAGAGATGGAAGAACAGAAACAGCAAATAGAGAAAGAAAAATATGATGTAGACCAAAGCCGAAATAATCTGGATCAAGACCAAAAAATGATGATACTACAGAAACAAGTGCATGAAGATGAGAAGAACAAGTTAAAACAGATGAAGATTGAGATGAAAAGAGAAGCTGATGACATCAGAAAGCTAAATGAAGAAACAGAAAATGAAAAGCAAATTTTGGAAAAGATGGCTGAAAAACTAGAGCAACTGCAAGCAGAGATTCAAAAACAACGAAGTGAAATGGAAAAGGAAAAGAGCAACATTGAAGGTGAAAGAGCTGCAATGATCAGGGAAAAACAGGACATGATGACTGAACTGAAAGAGAAGTCTGAAGATATTGAGATCCAGATGAAGGCAGTATTGACTGAGAAGGAATTACTGGAAAATGACAGACAACTGCTGAAGAGAGACGTGGAAGATTTGCAACAAAAAATTATGAATGTAGACAGAGATTCAGAGAGTCTGAAACTTGAGAGAGAAGCTTTTGAGAATGAGAAAAAATCCATGAAAGAGATGAAAACTGACCTGCAAAGACAAGCACATGAGATTGAGAAGATCAAAGCAGAGACACAACATGACAGAAAAAGGCTGGAGGAAATGACCGCTCGACTCCAGAAAGAGAGAGAAGACCTCAACAATCTCATTGAGGAAACACAAAGAAAAAACATGGTCTTGGATGAAATGAAAACAGATATTGAAGAGAAAACTACAGCCATTCAATCTGATAGAGACATACTAGAGAAGGAAAAACATGATCTGGAGAAAACCAAAAGTGAACTTGTAAGAGCCAAGGAAGATTTTGAAACACAAAGAGAAAAACAAAGAATCAAACTGGTGGAAATACAGAAAGAGAGAGACACCCTAGATGAGATGAATGAGAATATCACAAGACAAATGCATGACATTAAACTTCAAGAGGAACAAATCAGACAAAAACAACATGAATTTGAGCAGATGAAAACTGAAATTCAGAATCTGAAACAGGAATTAGATAATGAGAGAAGCTTTGTAATAAAGGACAGAAGTCAGCTTGATCTGAGACAATCTGAGCTGGACAAACAACAGACAGAAGTGAATGAGTTTATGGAAATAATGAGGAATGAGAGAAGACGACTAGATAAAGATAAAGAAGAGATGGAAGAACAGAAACAGCAAATAGAGAAAGAAAAATATGATGTAGACCAAAGCCGAAATAATCTGGATCAAGACCAAAAAATGATGATACTACAGAAACAAGTGCTTGAAGATGAGAAGAACAAGTTAGAACAGATGAAGATTGAGATGAAAAGAGAAGCTGATGACATCAGAAAGCTAAATGAAGAAACAGAAAATGAAAAGCAAATTTTGGAAAAGATGGCTGAAAAACTAGAGCAACTGCAAGCAGAGATTCAAAAACAACGAAGTGAAATGGAAAAGGAAAAGAGCAACATTGAAGGTGAAAGAGCTGCAATGATCAGGGAAAAACAAGACATGATGACTGAACTGAAAGAGAAGTCTGAAGATATTGAGATCCAGATGAAGGCAGTATTGACTGAGAAGGAATTACTGGAAAATGACAGACAACTGCTGAAGAGAGACGTGGAAGATTTGCAACAAAAAATTATGAATGTAGACAGAGATTCAGAGAGTCTGAAACTTGAGAGAGAAGCTTTTGAGAATGAGAAACAATCCATGAAAGAGATGAAAACTGACCTGCAAAGACAAGCACATGAGATTGAGAAGATCAAACTAGAGACACAACATGAAAGACAAAGGCTGGAGGAAATGACCGCTCAACTCCAGAAAGAGAGAGAAGACATCAACAATCTCATTGAGGAAACACAAAGAAAAAACATGGTCTTGGATGAAATGAAGAAAGATATTGAAGAGAAAACTACAGCCATTCAATCTGATAGAGACATACTAGAGGAGGAAAAACATGATCTGGAGAAAACCAAAAGTGAACTTGCAAGAGCCAAGGAAGATTTTGAAAAACAAAGAGAAAAACAAAGAATCACACTGGTGGAGATACAGAAAGAGAGAGACACCCTAGATGAGATGAATGAGAATATCACAAGACAAATGCATGACATTAAACATCAAGAGGAACAAATCAGACAAAAACAACATGAATTTGAGCAGATGAAAACTGAAATTCAGAATCTGAAACAGGAACTAGATAATGAGAGAAGCTTTGTAATAAAGGACAGAAGTCAGCTTGATCTGAGACAATCTGAGCTGGACAAACAACAGACAGAAGTTAATGAGTTTATGGAAATAATGAGGAATGAGAGAAGACGACTAGATAAAGATAAAGAAGAGATGGAAGAACAGAAACAGCAAATAGAGAAAGAAAAATATGATGTAGACCAAAGCAGAAATAATCTGGATGAAGACCAAAAAATGATGATACTACAGAAACAAGTGCTTGAAGATGAGAAGAACAAGTTAGAACAGATGAAGATTGAGCTGCAAAGAAAAGCTGATGACATCAGAAAACTAAAAGAAGAAACAGAAAATGAAAGACAGGATTTGGAAAAGATGGCTGAAGAACTGCAGAAAGAGAGAGAAGATATTGTTCATCTTGCTGAAGATACGAGGAGAAAGAATGAGATCCTGGATGAAATGAAAGCTGCAAACGAGTCTTCACTGGCAGATCTACAAAGAGAGAAAAACAATCTTGAGCAAATGAGAGTGAACATCTTCAAACAAAAAGATGATATTGAAAAAGAAAATGAGAAAATACGACACAAACAAGATGAACTGGAGCAACTGCAAGCAGAGATTCATAAACAACAAAGTGAAATGGAAAAGGAAAAGAGCAACATTGAAGGTGAAAGAGCTGCAATGATCAGGGAAAAACAGGACATGATGACTGAACTGAAAGAGAAGTCTGAAGATATTGAGATCCAGATGAAGGCAGTATTGACTGAGAAGGAATTACTGGAAAATGACAGACAACTGCTGAAGAGAGACGTGGAAGATTTGCAACAAAAAATAATGAATGCAGACAGAGATTCAGAGAGTCTGAAACTTGAGAGAGAAGCTTTTGAGAATGAGAAAGAATCCATGAAAGAGATGAAAACTGACCTGCAAAGACAAGCACATGAGATTGAGAAGATCAAACTAGAGACACAACATGAAAGACAAAGGCTGGAGGAAATGACCGCTCAAATGGACAAAGAAAGAGAGGATATGGACCACAGCAGAAAGAATCTGGATGAAGAACTAAAAATGATGATAATTCAGAAACAAGTGCTTGAAGATGAGAAGAACAAATTAAAACAGATGAAGATTGACCAGAAAAGCGAAGCTGATGACATCAGAAAACTAAATGAAAAGACGCAAAATGAAAAGCATAGTTTGGAAACAATGACTGAAAAACTAGAGCAACTGCAAGCAGAGATTCAAAAACAACAAAGTGAAATGGAAAAGGAAAAGAGCAACATTGAAGGTGAAAGAGCTGCAATGATCAGGGAAAAACAGGACATGATGACTGAACTGAAAGAGAAGTCTCAAGATATTGAGATCCAGATGAAGGCAGTATTGACTGAGAAGGAATTACTAGAAAATGACAGACAACTGCTGAAGAGAGACGTGGAAGATTTACAACAAAAAGTAATGAATGTAGACAGAGATTCAGAGAGTCTGAAACTTGAGAGAGAAGCTTTTGAGAATGAGAAAGAATCCATGAAAGAGATGAAAACTGACCTGCAAAGACAAGCACATGAGATTGAGAAGATCAAACTAGAGACACAGCATGACAGAAAAAGGCTGGAGGAAATGACCGCTCAACTCCAGAAAGAGAGAGAAGACATCAACAATCTCATTGAAGAAGTTAAAAAGAAGAGACATATTCTGGATGAAACTTATGCTGAAATACATAGAGAACAAGAAATAATTAAGAGTGACAAAAACTTGATTAGAAGGAAACAGTCTGACCTAGAGAAAACCATAGCTGAGATTTCGCGAACCAAGGAAGATGTTGAAAAACAGATTTCTGAACAAAAAACAAATATTGAGATCACACTGGTAGAGATACAACAAGAAAGAAACACTCTTGAGCAGATGCGTGAGAAAATATCAAATGAAAGAATTAAACTTGAAATTGAAAAGGAAGAGTTAAGAATAGGAAAGGAAGACCTCGAAAGAATGTGGGCAGACATTGAAAGACAACATGAATATATAGATCCCCTGAAATTTGGCATAACTGAAGAGAGTCTGCTTGAGAAGTCAGAGGCTGAAATGGTTCTTAAACAGAGTGACATGGATGTAGCCAAGCCTGTAACAGAAAAAGAAATGTCAGATCCAAATAGTCAAAGTGTCTTGATGGAGCAGATGCTGGGAATGGACTTGAGAGATGCATTAGAAACAGATATTGAGAGCCAAAAGTCAGACTTACCTGTAGTCGTGGATGAGATGAAGTCAGAGAAGGAGTTTAGTGAAAATGAAAGGGACAAGCTGGAACAAATGAAAGCTGAACTGCAAAGAGAAGCTGAAGACATTGAAATTAAAAAGCAAGAGATACAGAATGAAAGACAAAAGCTAGAAGAAATGGCAGCTCAGCTTCAGGAAGAGAGAAGAAGTATTGAATGTTTTAATGATGAGATTAATGTTCAGAAATTCAATCAACAAGAGCAATCCAAAGAATTTGAATTGGAAAAGACTGATTTAGAGAAAATCAAAACAGAAATTGCTAAAGCCAAGAAACATCTTGGAGAACAGCAGGAACAAAATGAGATAACATTAGCCGAGATGCAGAGAGAGAGGCACAAGCTTGAAGAAATGAGGGTGAACATCTCAAAACAAGTGGAGACTATTAAAAACGAGAATGAAAGTCTTTCTCGCAGAGAAAGTGAACTTGCACAGCTGCAGGAAGACATTTTAAAACAACAACATGAAATGGATGAAGTGAAGAACATCATCATGATGGAAATGAGTCAACTGGACCAGAGACAAACTGACATTGATCAATTACAAAGAGAGGTTGATGATCTAATGGAATTCACAAAGACAGAAATGACCAACCTAGAAAAAGAAAGAGTGGAAATGATGGCACAGAAGAGAAATTTAGAGAGGGATATGGTCAGTCTAAAGACAGAGAAAGAGACCTGTGAACAAATGAGACTAAAATTACATGAAGAAAAAGATCTGGTTGAAAAAGACAGAGAGAAGTTGACCAAAGATTTGGATCATATGGAGAGACAGAAAATGGATATCGAGAGAGAATTAAAGAATCTCAAAGTTGAGAAACAAACCATTGAAAATGAGAAAGAAGAACTAGGGAAAATGAAAACTGACCTTCAAATACAAGCTGAAGACTTGGAGACACTATCTGAAAAGACAAACAATGAAAGACAGAGGGAAGAGGAGATGGCCGTCCAATTTAAAAGACAAATCGACATCAGTTCTCCTCCTACAGACAACCAACTAATGAAAGAGTTCTTGGATGAGACAGAGAAGCAAGGGAGAGCTAAGTTGGCTAGAGACCTCCAAAAATCTCTTGAAAATGAGCAAGATGAGCTCCAAAAGAAGAGAGGGGATATTGAGAAGTTAAAGCTAGAAGTTCAGAAAGAAGGGCAGAGGGCTGCAAAAGAGTTAGAAAAAGAGAGGCAACAATTTGCTGAGGAGACCAAAATGAAAAATGACACCCTGGATGAAATGCAAACTGAGATAGAAAGACAAAAACAAGCTGCTGCTGTAGAGAAAGAGATGATTACAAAGGAAAGGATGGATCTGAAGAAGACCATGGAAGATTTCAAAAGACAATCCGAGGAGAGTGAGATCACACGGGCAGAACTGCAGAAGGAGAGAGATAGTCTTGATCTAATGAGCATGGAGATTTTAAGGCAAAAACATGACCTAGAGAGAGAAAGAGATGAACTGTTAGAGCAGCGGCGCCTGGTGGAGACACAAAAGAAGGACATCGAAAATGTGGAACAGCTGAGGCAAGACCTTTTGGATGAGAAGGCATTGACTGAGAAGAGCAGAAAGCAGCTGAACCAAGACAAAGATGAAATGGAACAAAATAAATCAAATCTGTATACAGAATTAGAGGAGATAAAATTCCAAAAACAGGATATTCGAGATGAAAGAGCTCAACTAGAGCGAATGAAAGCTGAGCTCCGAATGAAAGCGGAGGATATAGAAAAGACAATGCAAGAGATACTAAGTGAAAGAGAAAAAGATGTACAGAAAAAGTCTGAAGACAGCAAAATAAGAACAGACCTTGATAAAGCAAATACTGAGATACAGAAACAAAAGGAAGAGTTGGAAAGTTATGCTGAGCATCTAGAAAAATGTAGGCTTGAACTAGATGAAGCAAAGGCTGAAATAGAGCGAGTTAAAGAGGATGTTGAAAGACAAACAACACAACAGATGGAGGAACATTTCCTAAAGGAAAGAGACAATATTGAGGATATCAGAAGGAACCTGCTTAAAAAGGAAGAGGCAATTGAAAAGGACAAGGCAGAAATAACACTGAGATATCAAGAAATAGAGCTAATTCAAGCAGAAGTAGTGAAACAGAAAGAAGAGATAACTGTATCAGTACAAGCAATTCAAGAACAGCGAAGGAAACTACAGATGACAGAAGAGGAATGGAGTGTACGAATGGGAAAGTTGCAAGACGAGATAAACAAAAACAGTGCCATTAAATCTGAGATAGCAAAAGAAAGAGAAGCAAATGATGACCGGTTAAGAGAGCTTAAGAGAGAAATTGAGAAATATGAGGAGATCAAATCTAATATTATAATCCAAAAAGAGGAGTTTGAGAGTAAAAGGCAGTCAGAGGTAGAGGAGCTCATTAATATGAAAGCTGAAATACTCAAACAGAAAGATGAATTAGAGGACAAGATGCAAAAGACTAAACATGAGATGAAAGAACTGAAGCTTCTTCAGAATGAAACTGATGGCAAGAGGAAAGATCTTGATCACAAGATGAGACAGGTAGCAAGAAAAAGAGATGAGTTGGAGAAAATGAGGGCTGTTATTGAAAGTGCAAATGAGAAATTGGAAATGGACAGGGTCATGTTAAGTATAGAGCGTGATGAGTTAGAGCGAATGAAAGCTGAGATACTAAGAGCAGGAGAGGAACTACAATCTCATGTGGAAGAAAGAGGTGGAGAAATGGAAGAGAAAGAACATATGAACACCAAGATTCAGAGGCTTATTCAAGAAGCTGAAAATACTAGGGAAATGGCTTGGAAAACAAAACATGACCTGGAAAGAGACATGCAGAGAGATGTTAATGTTGAAGCCGATTCAGAGGATAGACAAGAAATGAGTGCTTACATGCAGAGGCTGATCCAGGAAATTGAGCATGTTAGAGAGGTCCTCAGAAGAATGAAAGATGAAGTCAAGGCTGCTAGAAAAGGAAGATTTGAACTGGATAAGATGAGGCTGGAAATTGAAGCCATGAAACAGAACTTGAAAGAAACTTATGAGCAGCAGAACAATGAGATACAAAAAGAGAAACAACAAATAGAGAATAGCAAAGATTGGTTGAGCAAAGAGAGAAGTGTTCTTGAGCAAATAAGAGCTGATTTGGAAAGACAAAAACAAGAAATGGCAATGGACAAACAAAAACTTCACGATGAAAATGAACTGCTAGAGAAAGAAAAGGGTGACATGAAGAAAAAATCGGAGATCCTTGAAAGCCTTTTAGAGGAGACAACTAGAGAAAGAACAGTTAAACTTAAAAGGAAAAAGAGAGGATTGAGGAGAGATTCAGAGGAATTAAGAGAGAAAATGGAAGCATTAAGCATGGACGACATACAAGAAGAGAGTGAGAGTGAGAGTGAGACGAGCGAAGTTAAGAGACAAACAGAGAAACTGACAGAGTTGAAGGCTGAGCTGCATCAACAGCAGGCAGAACTTGAGAAAACTAGAGCAGACTTAAAATATGAGATATATGAGCTGGAAAACAGGAGGTCTGAGATATTAAAACTGGAAAAGGACACTGAGAGTAAAACGAGAGAGGTGGAGCTGATAGATATACAGCAACAGAGAGAAGACCTAGAAAAAAAGATTCAGAAAATGACACATGAGAAGGGAGAAATGGAAATTCTAAGGTCTGAGATAGTCCTGGAAAAGAGAGAACTGGACCAGAGGATGAGACAAGTGGTGAGAAAGAGGGATGAGATAGAGAAAATTAAGACTGAGATAGCAAAGGCCAGAGAGGAGATCAACAGAGAGAGGCAGGAGCTGGAAATACTCAGGAATGATGTTCAAAGCACAAGAGAGGATTTTGAACTATTGGTGGAGAGAACTGAGAATCTAGAAGATGGAGAAAATACCAATGTTGACATCCAAAGATTGATTGTAGAGGTTGTGAAAATCAGGGAAATGGTGAGAAATCTGAAAGTTGACATGGAGAGCAGGATGGATGAAAGTAAGGCTGAGAAAGATGAAAAGGAAAACTTTAAGTCTGAGATCCAGAAGCTCATTCAAGATATTGGACAAATACGGGAAAATTTAGGAAGCCTCAGAGCAGAGATAGAAACCACCAGAAGAGACAAGAAGGAATTGGAGAAAATGAGGGCAGAACTTGTAGAGAAGCAACAGGAGGAAGAAAGTGTGAGAGAAATGCTGCATAAAGAAAGAAAAGAACTGGAACAGCTGAAGGATGAGATAAACAGAGAAAAAGAGGATGAGGAGACCAAGAGAGAGTTGGTTGAGGTAGAAATATCTAAAGACAAAATGGAAGAGTTTGGGGACACAAGGAAATACAATCAAGAACTGGAAAGGGTCACTGAGGAACTCTTAAGAAACAAAAGTAATCTGGAAGAGCTCAACAGAGATATACAAAATCTGAGGCAAACCATGGAAGAAATGAAAACACTGCATGAAAAGAAAAAGGCTGAACTAGAAGTCATTACTTCTGAGGTAAATAGGAGACAGCAGATACTGGAGAAGCAGAAACATGAGCTGGAGGAGAATGGTTGGATTCTTAAAGAAACAGAGAAGAAGAAAGACGCACTTGAAAAGGTCAATATGGAAATATTTAGAAAGAGAAAAGATATAGAAAAAGAAAAGGACAATTTAAGACAAGAAAAGCAAGAGTTTGAGCTCTTCAGAGGGGAACTACAAAGACAGAGAGATGGTGTTGAATCTTCAAGACAAGCTTTGATCATGGAGAAGGATCGGCTAGAAGAAGAAAAAGCTGAAATCAAACAACAAAAGCATGAAATGAGTGCTGCCATGAGGGCCAATGAGATGGAACTGAAAAATCTAGAAAAGATGAGGAATGAACTAGAAAATCAGAGGGCTAAATTTGTTGAAAACCTTCATGATACCACAAAAATGGAAGATAAACTACAAGAGATGATGAGTGAACTAAACAAAGAAAAAGAGCACGTGGAAGAAATTAAGCAGATGGTCAGCACAGAGAGAGCTTTGATTGACCAAGAGAAAGAAGATGTGAGAAATCAGACTCAACAGCTTGAAGATGGCCGTGCTGAGCTTCAGAAAAAGTCAGAGATCACTGACGGACTGATTCAGGAAGCAAACCGTGAGAGAGACAGATTAACAGAACTCAGTCTAAAACTTCAATGGGAAAAAAATGATATGGAGAAAATAATCACAGAAATGGAGACCACAAAGAAAGATCTCAATATAATGAGCACAGAACTTCAAGATGACAAGATACAACTAAAAAATGACAGGGATGCTTATGAAAGGGAAATGGCACATTTGCAGCTTAAGATGGAAGAGATGGTGAGAGAAAATGAGGACCTGGAGAGAAAAACCTTACAGCAGAAAAAACAAGATGAGATAGCAAAACAAGAGATTCAGAATCAGAGAGAGACTCTAGAGCAAATTAAGATGGATATTCTGAAGGAAAGGAGTGATATTGACGAAGAAAAGGAAAATGTACATTCAGAAAGACAGAAACTGTTTACACTTGAAGGAGAATTGCAAAGAAAGGAAAGTGAGCTTGAAAACAAAGTGCAAACTTTCATGAAAGAGCAGCAGGAGCTGAAACAAACTCGAGATGAAATCTTGGAGGTTAAAACTAATCTGGAAAGAAAGGAGGCTGAAATTGAAGAGGAGAGACTGCAGTTAATGGAAATGGATGAAACTATGAGGAGAGAACGCAATGAATACAGAAACATGATTGAAAAAGTACAGAAAGAAAAAGAGCAGATTGAAATGAGCAAAAAGTTGATGGATCAAGAGAAGAAAGATCTTGAAAATATGAAAAATGATCTGGAGAAGCAATTACAAAATTTGAGACAAGAAAAATTAAATGTACAAGATGAGAAAAATGCACTCGAACAGATAAGAGCTGAAACCAAGGAGATCCAAAATGTTATCAAAAAGGAGAGAGAAGATCAGGAAAAATGTTGGTTGGAGATTGAGGGGGAAAAGCAAAGAGTGGAGGAAGAAATCAATAAATTAGAGAGACAGAGGGAAGAAACTGATAAACTCCACAGTGAGTTACAAAAAATTAGAAAGGATATTGAAACTAGCAAAGAAAAGACTGATAAAAAAATGGAAGAATTATTGCAAATGAGGTTTGAACTGGACAGAAGTAAAGAAGAAATTGAAAAGGATACTCAAAAACTTCAAGATGCTAAATCTGACCTTGAAAAAACTAAAGCTGAGATACAGAGACAGACAGACAAAATGAAAGACATAATGGACACTAACTTAAAGGAGAAAGAAAGAGAAATGAAAATCCAAATTGATAGAGACAGAGAAGAAATTAAACGTTTGTCTGAAGAGACTGAATTGAAAATGAGGAGCCTTGATATGATGATAAAGGAGATGGAGAGACAAAGGCAAGAAACTGAGAAAACAAAAGTCATTCTTGAAAAGGAAAAGACAGAAATCGACAAAGAAAAGAAAGACCTGGAAAACCAAATGATGGATCAGACTGAGGAGATACAAAAGGAGAGGCTGTCCCTTGGTGAGATGAAGGATGAACTTCTTCGTGAAAAACAAGAAATGGAGGAAGAGAGGAATAACTTGATGACTTTAAGAAACACACTAGAAATGTTCAGAGCAGAGATACAGAACCAGCAGAATGAAAATGAGATTGTGAAGAAAAAAATTATTTTGGAAAAATCAAACACTGAGGAAAGGCAAGTTGAGGTACTCCACCAGCAGCGACAGAATGATCGAACCAAAGAGGAAAACAAGAACGAGAGAGAAAATCTGGAACAACAAAGGTTTGAACTTGAACAGCAGAAACAGATGTTGGAACTTAGCGTCATAAAAATGACGGAGGAAAAGCAAGACCTTGCTAATTTAGCAAAAGAACTCCAGAAAGCCAAAGAAGAAATGGAAAACATAAAATACATGACCAACAAAGAAAGAGACAAGGTTGAACAAAAGCAATCTGAGATACACAGTCAGATTCAGTCAAATGAGCTACAAATGCAAATCATCCAAGACAAGCAAAAAGCTCTAGAGGAAAAAGAGCTAATAATACAAAGGAAGGAAGAGGAATTAGAAAGGAGAAACATGGAATTAGATGGATTCGCTGCTCAGCTTCAGATTGAACAAGAACATCTAGATAATGTTCTTGAGGAAACCAATAACAGGCAACATGCCCTCAAAGTGATGGAGGTTGATATAGAATTGCATAAACAAAAAAATAATAAAGACTTTGAGTTACTTGAAAAGATCCGGCATGAAATATACAATGAGAAGTTAGAAATGAAGCAGAAAAAATATGATCTGCAGCTCTGGACTGAACAACAGAAAGAAGAGGCTAAAACCCAATTAGAAGAGCTAGAAAAAGAGAGAGAGAAACTGAAACTGATTGAGAGAGAGCTTTGCTCTGAGAGAGAAAAAACTGAGAAATGTAAAGCTGATTTAAATAAGATAAATGATGAAATAGAGACCATGAGACAAACAGTGATAATGGAGAAGACTGAGCTGGAGCAGAGAGAGAAATATATTACTGAGCAGCAACAAAGACTGGAAAAAAGTGTGAGAGAGATAATGGAAGAAAGACATGAAATGGATAAGATGAGGATTGCACTAGAGGCTCAGAGACAACAAATGGAAGAGGACATGAGGACAAATGCAAGGCAGGAAAAAGAACTTGCACAACTGAGAGATGAAATACAAATAGAAAAACAAGACATTGGTGACAACAAGGACTTGACTAACAAATTAATGAAAGATCTAGAAATTATGAAAACCAAGCTGGTGGAACCACAACAAGTGATCCAAACTGAAGCAGTCAAATCGCAAGAGGTGAGAAAATTTGTTTACCAGACAAAATCTGAGGTGCAGATTGATGCTGAAAATCTGACGAACATCTTAGAAGAGATCAAAAGGGAGCAAGAAAAACTCGAGATAAGGGAGGCCCACCTAAAACTAATGAAAGAGCAGTGTGACAATACCATGGAAGAAACAAAGAGGAAGAAGAGTGAACTGGAAAAGACTGTTGATGACATAGCAGAGCAAAATCAAAAGATTGACATCAAGAAAGATCTTCTGGAAAAAGAGAGAAAAGCCATTGAAACAGAAAGAGAAGAGTTACAGAGACAAGCTGATGACCTGAAGCTGCAAATGACAAAACACAGAGAAAAGGAAGAGATTAATAATAGATCGATGGATGATGAGAAAAAGCTTCTTGAGCAGAAGGCTGGTGAAATCCTGAGACAGAGAGATGAATTAGACGAAGAAAAAGAGGACATGGTGAAGAAGTGGAATGAACTGAAGGTTCTTCAGAAGGAAATACAAAAACAAAGAGACAAAATAGAAGAAATCAAATATGAGATACAGATCGAAAAGACTGAAATGAATCAACAGCAGCACAGAATAGAGGAGAGTTTAAGAGTCATGAATGAGGAGAGGAAAGATCTGGAGAACATGAGGAATGAATCTGAAACACACAGACAACAAATGGAAGAAGAAATGAGAGTAAAAGCAAAGACAGAAGGAGAGGAACTTGATCAGATTAAGGCTGAACTGGAAAGAGAGAAAACAAAAATAAATCATGAGCATAAAAAAATGGAAGATGACAGAAAGATGATTGAACAGGAAAGAAATGACCTGGAGAAGATGAGGTCTGAAATAATGACCCAAAGACAGCAAATGGAAGAAGAGAGATCAGAAATTGATCTAGAAAAATGTGACATTGAGAAGAACAAAGACATTTTACAGAAATTAATGGATGAGGTGGAGGAACAGAGAAATGGTATTAAACTTCAGAAAGAGGAACTTAGCCTTGAAAGACAAAAAATCACTGATGAAAAATATCTTCTGGCTCAAAGAAAGACTGAACTGCAAAATGAAAGTGAACGAATCAGACGCATGGAGGAGGAAATAAAGAGGAGGAGAGAAACACTGAAGGAAATGGAAGCTAATCTACAAAACGACAAAGAAGAAATTAAGAGTGTCATTGAAGAAACAAGGAGACAAAAAGGGTATCTGGAAAAGATGAGCAAGGACACAAATCACCAAAAAGAAGAGTTGAAGAAATACAAAGATCTTCTAGAACAAGAAAGAGAAGAATTAAATCAGAGATGGACACAATTACAACAAAGAATTGATGAATGTGATGCTCAAGTCAGAAAACAGAAGGAAGAGGATATAACAGAACAGAAGAAGATGGAAGAAGAAAGAAAACGTCTAGAAGAGACCAAAGTCGAGATCCTGGAGTTAAGGACTAAAGCTGAACAGGAAAATCATGATATAAACCTAAAAACACAAGAGTTAAACACACTGGAAGAACAGATTATGAAAGAAAAGGAAATGGAAGAAGACAACGGCAAGGCAATCCAGGCAATCCAACTAGAGAGATCAGCACTTGACCAGAAAACACAAGAGTTTAATCTAGAAAAGGACAACATTGAAAAGAACAAAGAAAAAATTAAAAAATTAATGGATGAGGTGGAGGAACAGAGAAATAATATTGAAATCCAGAAAGAGCAACTTGAGCATGACAGACAAAAGATCACTGATGAAAAAGATCTGCTGGCTCAAAGAAAGACTGAACTGCAAAATGAGAGTGAACGAATCAGACGCATGGAGGAGGAAATAAAGAAGGAGAGAGAAACACTGATGGAAATGGAAGCTAATCTAAAAAAGAACAAAGAAGAAACTGAGAATATAATTGAAGAAACAAAGAGACAAAAAGATGATCTGGAAAAGATGAGCACAGATTTAAATAAAGAAAAACAAGAGTTGAAGAACTACAGAGAGCTTCTAGAACAAGAAAGAGAAGAAATAAATAAAAAATGGACAGTGTTGCAACAGAAAATTGATGAATTTGATTTTCAAGTCAGCAAAATGAAGGAAGAGGATATAACAGAACAGAAGAAGATGGAAGAAGAAAGAAAAAGTCTAGAGGAGACCAAAGCCGAGATCCTGGAGTTACAGACTGAAGTTGAGCACGAACATCATGATATAAACCTAAAAACTCAAGAGTTGAACACACTGCAAGAACAGATTATGAAAGAGGGAGAGAAAGAAGAAATGAGAGAAAAAGAAAAGATGGAGAAGGAAGAACTTGATCAGATAAAGAGTGAACTGAAGAGAGAGAAAACTGAAATAGATCATGAGCAGAAGAAAATGGATGAAGACAGAAAGATGATTGAAAAGGAGAGAAATGACCTGGAGAAGATGAGGTCTGAAATAATGACACAAAGACAGCAAATGGAAGAAGAGGGATCAGAACTTGACAACAAAACTAAAGAGAATCATTTAGAAAAATGTGACATTGAGAAGAACAAAGAAATTGTACAGAAATTAATAGATGAGGTGGAGGAACAGAGAAATGATATTAGACTCCAGAAAGAGGAACTTGAGCGTGACAGACAAAAGATCACTGACGAAAAACATCTTCTGGCTCAAAGAAAGACTGAACTGCAAAATGAGAGTGAACGAATCAGACACAGGGAGGAGGAAATAAAGAAGGAGAGAGAAACACTGATGGAAATGGAAGCTCATCTACAAAAGGACAAAGAAGAAATTGAGAATGTATTTGAAGAAACAAAGAGACAAAAAGATGATCTGGAAAAGACGAGCACAGATTTAAATAAACAAAAACAAGAGTTGAAGAACTACAGAGACCTTCTAGAACAAGAAAGAGAAGAAATAAATAATAAGAGGACACAGTTACAACAGAAAATTGATGAATGTGATGCTCAAGTCAGAAAACAGAAAGATGAGGATATAACAGAACAGAAGAAGATGGAAGAAGAAAGAAAAAGTCTAGAAGAGATGAAAGCTGGGATCCTGGAGCTGAAGACTAAAGTTGAGCAGGAACATCATGATATAAACCTAAAAACACAAGAGTTAAACACACTGCAAGAACAGATTATGGAAGAAAGAGAGCAACTACAAGAAAGCACAAACAAGGTTTTGAATGAAACAGCCACTCTTGAGATTAGAGCTGTTGAGTTAAACCAACAAAATCAAACACTGGAAGAGAATCTGAGAGAGATGAGATATGAGAGAAATGAACTTGATATGATGCAAAAAGAACTTCAGTCTCAAAGACATCAAATGGAAGAAGAGGTGAAGCTCAAAACTAGTGAATTAAGTCAAGAAAATGAAAGGAACAAGAATATGATAAATAAATTTAGAGAAGAGATGGACATCATGAAAGTTAAGCTAGCTGCACAGCAAGAAGAGATGCAAGCTGAACAAGAAAAACTAAAAGAAGAGAGAGAAGAATTTGAGCAGTCAAAGAATGAGATTGAGAGAGAAAAACAAGAACTCAGTAAGAATAAAGACATCATAAATTCACTAAAAGAAGAAGTTAACCTGGAAAAGAAGAGGATGAATGATGAGAAGGAAGAGATTGATGTGAACAACAAGAAGATTCAATTACAGATACAGACAGAAAAAGAGACGATTGTGGAAATGAAGACCCAACTCCAAAGTGAGAAAGATGAACTTGACCATATCAGAGAAGAAACCAGAAGAAAGAGAGAAGAAATGGACAAAGAATGGGCAGCGATGGAAGCAGAAAGACAAACTCTACAACAAAACAGCAGTGAAATCTTCAGACAAAGGGAAGATATTGAGAAGGAGAAAGATAAAATCTGGAAAAAGAAAGACGAACTAGATCAACTGTATTCAGAAATCCTGAAACAGAGAGTTGAATATGAACAAGTAATTATGACCGAGAAATCTCTGCTTGAAATGTTAAAAAATGAGTTAGATCATAAGCAGCAGAAGATGGACAATGACAGGAAAGTTACAGAACAGGACAGAAAAGACCTGGAGAAGATTAACTCTGAAATAATGATGCAAAAAGTGCAAATGGAGAAAGATACAGAGGAAATCAAGGCAGAGAGAACAGGATTGAACCGGAAACTACAAGAGATTGATTTAGAAAAGGATGAAATTGAAAAGAACAAAGAAATAGTTCAAAAACTATTGAATGAGTTGGAGGAACAGAGAAATAATATTGAAATCCAGAAAGAGGAACTTGAGCATGACAGACAAAAGATCACTGATGAAAAACATCTTCTGGCTCAAAGAAAGACTGAACTGCAAAAAGAGAGTGAACGAATCAGACACATGGAGGAGGAAATAAAGAAGGAGAGAGAAACACTGAAGGAAATGGAAGTTCGTCTACAAAAGGACAAAGAAGAAATTAAGAATGTCATTGAAGAAACAAGGAGACGAAAAGAAGATCTGGAAAAGACCAACACAGATATAAATGTACAAAAGCAAGAGCTGAAGAACTACAGAGACCTTCTAGAACAAGAAAGAGAAGAAATAAATAATAAGAGGACACAGTTACAACAAAGAATAGATGAATTTGATGCTCAAGTCAGAAAACAGAAAGATGAGGATATAACAGAACAGAAGAAGATGGAAGAAGAAAGAAAAAGTCTAGAGGAGACCAAAGCCGAGATCCTGGAGTTACAGACTAAAGTTGAGCAGAAACATCATGATATAAACCAAAAAACACAAGAGTTGAACACACTGAAAGAACATTTTAAGAAAGAGGAAGAGAAAGAAGAAATGAGAGTAAAAGAAAAGATGGAGAGGGAAGAACTTGATCAGATAAAGAGAGAGAAAACTGAAATAGATCATGAGCAGAAGAAAATGGATGAAGACAGGAAGATGATTGAACAGGAGAGAAATGATCTGGAGAAGATGAGGTCTGAAATAATGACACAAAGACAGCAGATGGACGAAGAGAGATCAGAACTTGACAACAAAACTAAAGAGACTTATTTAGAAAAATGTGACATTGAGAAGAACAAAGAAATTGTACAGAAATTAATGGAAGAGGTGGAAGAACATAGAAATGGTATTAAACTCCAGAAAGAGGAACTTGAACGTGACAGACAAAAGATCACTGACGAAAAACATCTTCTGGCTCAAAGAAAGACTGAACTGCAAAATGAGAGTGAACGAATCAGATATATGGAGGAGGAAATAAATAAGGAGAGAGAAACACTGAAGGAAATGGAAGCTCATCTACAAAAGGACAAAGAAGAAATTAAGAGTGTCATTGAAGAAACAAGGAGACGAAAAGAAGATCTGGAAAAGGCGAACGTAGATATAAATGTACAAAAACAAGAGCTGAAGAACTACAGAGACCTTCTAGAACAAGAAAGAGAAGAAATAAATAATAAGAGGACACAGTTACAACAAAGAATTGATGAATTTGATGCTCAAGTCAGAAAACAGAAAGATAAGGATATAAGAGAACAGAAGAAGATGGAAGAAGAAAGAAAAAGTCTAGAAGAGATCAAAGCTGGGATCCTGGAGCTGAAGACTAAAGTTGAGCAGGAACATCATGATATAAACCTAAAAACACAAGAGTTGAACACATTGCAAGAACAGATTATGGAAGAAAGAGAGCAACTACAAGAAAGCACAAACAAGGTTTTGAGTGAAACAGCCACTCTTGAGATTAGAGCTGTTGAGTTAAACCAACAACATCAAACACTGGAAGAGAATCTGAGAGAGATGAGATATGAGAAAAATGAACTTGATATGATGCAAAAAGAACTTCAGTCTCAAAGACATCAAATGGAAGAAGAGGTGAAGCTCAAAACTAGTGAATTAAGTCAAGAAAATGAAAGGAACAAGAATATGATAAATAAACTTAGAGAAGAGATGGACATCATGAAAGTTAAGCTAGCTGCACAGCAAGAAGAGATGCAAGCTGAACAAGAAAAACTAAAAGAAGAGAGAGAAGAATTTGAGCAGTCAAAGAATGAGATTGAGAAAGAAAAACAAGAACTCAGTAAGAATAAAGACATCATAAATTCACTAAAAGAAGAAGTTAACCTGGAAAAGAAGACAATGAATGATGAGAAGGAAGAGATTGATGTGAACAACAAGAAGATTCAATTACAGATACAGACAGAAAAAGAGACGATTGTGGAAATGAAGGCCCAACTCCAAAGTGAGAAAGATGAACTTGACCATATCAGAGAAGAAACCAGAAGAAAGAGAGAAGAAATGAACAAAGAATGGGCAGCGATGGAAGCAGAAAGACAAACTCTACAACAAAACAGCAGTGAAATCTTCAGACAAAGGGAAGATATTGAGAAGGAGAAAGATAAAATCTGGAAAAAGAAAGACGAACTAGATCAACTGTATTCAGAAATCCTGAAACAGAGAGTTGAAAATGAACAAGTAATTATGACCGAGAAATCTCTGCTTGAAATGTTAAAAAATGAGTTAGATCATAATCAGCAGAAGGTAGAGAATGACAGGAAAGTTACAGAACAGGAAAGAAAAGACCTGGAGAAGATTAACTCTGAAATAATGATGCAAAAAGTGCAAATGGAGAAAGATACAGAGGAAATCAAGGCAGAGAGAACAGGATTGAACCGGAGACTACAAGAGATTGATTTAGAAAAGGATGAAATTGAAAAGAACAAAGAAATAGTTCAAAAACTATTGAATGAGTTGGAGGAAAAGAGATATGATATGGAAATGCAGAAAGGAGAACTTGAACTTGAGAAACAAAAGATCATTGATGAAAATGATTTTCTCACTCAAAGAAAGACTGAACTGCAAAATGAAAGTGAACAAATCAGATATATGGAGGAGGAAATAAATAAGGAGAGAGAAACACTGAATGAAATGGAAGCTCATCTACAAAAGGACAAAGAAGAAATTAAGAGTGTCATTGAAGAAACAAGGAGACGAAAAGAAGATCTGGAAAAGGCGAACGTAGATATAAATGTACAAAAACAAGAGCTGAAAAACTACAGAGACCTTCTAGAACAAGAAAGAGAAGAAATAAATAATAAGAGGACACAGTTACAACAAAGAATTGATGAATTTGATGCTCAAGTCAGAAAACAGAAAGATGAGGATATAACAGAACAGAAGAAGATGGAAGAAGAAAGAAAAAGTCTAGATGAGACCAAAGCCGAGATCCTGGAGTTACAGAGTAAAGTTGAGCAGAAACATCATGATATAAACCTAAAAACACAAGAGTTGAACACACTGAAAGAACATTTTAAGAAAGAGGAAGAGAAAGAAGAAATGAGAGTGAAAGAAAAGATGGAGAGGGAAGAACTTGATCAGATAAAGAGAGAACTGAAGAGAGAGAAAACTGAAATAGATCATGAGCAGAAGAAAATGGATGAAGACAGGAAGATGATTGAACAGGAGAGAAATGATCTGGAGAAGATGAGGTCTAAAATAATGACACAAAGACAGCAGATGGACGAAGAGAGATCAGAACTTGACAACAAAACTAAAGAGACTCATTTAGAAAAATGTGACATTGAGAAGAACAAAGAAATTGTACAGAAATTAATGGAAGAGGTGGAAGAACATAGAAATGGTATTAAACTCCAGAAAGAGGAACTTGAAAGTGACAGACAAAAGATCACTGACGAAAAACATCTTCTGGCTCAAAGAAAGACTGAACTGCAAAATGAGAGTGAACGAATCAGATATATGGAGGAGGAAATAAATAAGGAGAGAGAAACACTGAAGGAAATGGAAGCTCATCTACAAAAGGACAAAGAAGAAATTAAGAGTGTCATTGAAGAAACAAGGAGACGAAAAGAAGATCTGGAAAAGGCGAACGTAGATATAAATGTACAAAAACAAGAGCTGAAGAACTACAGAGACCTTCTAGAACAAGAAAGAGAAGAAATAAATAATAAGAGGACACAGTTACAACAAAGAATTGATGAATTTGATGCTCAAGTCAGAAAACAGAAAGATGAGGATATAGCAGAACAGAAGAAGATGGAAGAAGAAAGAAAAAGTCTAGAAGAGATCAAAGCTGGGATCCTGGAGCTGAAGACTAAAGTTGAGCAGGAACATCATGATATAAACCTAAAAACACAAGAGTTAAACACATTGCAAGAACAGATTATGGAAGAAAGAGAGCAACTACAAGAAAGCACAAACAAGGTTTTGAGTGAAACAGCCACTCTTGAGATGAGAGCTGTTGAGTTAAACCAACAACATCAAACACTGGAAGAGAATCTGAGAGAGATGAGATATGAGAGAAATGAACTTGATATGATGCAAAAAGAACTTCAGTCTCAAAGACATCAAATGGAAGAGGAGGTGAAGCTCAAAACTAGTGAATTAAGTCAAGAAAATGAAAGGAACAAGAATATGACAAATAAACTTAGAGAAGAGATGGACATCATGAAAGTTAAGCTAGCTGCACAGCAAGAAGAGATGCAAGCTGAACAAGAAAAACTAAAAGAAGAGAGAGAAGAATTTGAGCAGTCAAAGAATGAGATTGAGAGAGAAAAACAAGAACTCAGTAAGAATAAAGACATCATAAATTCACTAAAAGAAGAAGTTAACCTGGAAAAGAAGAGGATGAATGATGAGAAGGAAGAGATTGATGTGAACAACAAGAAGATTCAATTACAGATACAGACAGAAAAAGAGACGATTGTGGAAATGAAGACCCAACTCCAAAGTGAGAAAGATGAACTTGACCATATCAGAGAAGAAACCAGAAGAAAGAGAGAAGAAATGGACAAAGAATGGGCAGCGATGGAAGCAGAAAGACAAACTCTGCAACAAAACAGCAGTGAAATCTTCAGACAAAGGGAAGATATTGAGAAGGAGAAAGATAAAATCTGGAAAAAGAAAGAAGAACTAGATCAACTGTATTCAGAAATCCTGAAACAGAGAGTTGAAAATGAACAAGTAATTATGACCGAGAAATCTCTGCTTGAAATGTTAAAAAATGAGTTAGATCATAAGCAGCAGAAGGTGGAGAATGACAGGAAAGTTACAGAACAGGAAAGAAAAGACCTGGAGAAGATTAACTCTGAAATAATGATGCAAAAAGTGCAAATGGAGAAAGATACAGAGGAAATCAAGGCAGAGAGAACAGGATTAAACCGGAGACTACAAGAGATTGATTTAGAAAAGGATGAAATTGAAAAGAACAAAGAAATAGTTCAAAAACTATTGAATGAGTTGGAGGAAAAGAGATATGATATGGAAATGCAGAAAGGAGAACTTGAACTTGAGAAACAAAAGATCATTGATGAAAATGATTTTCTCACTCAAAGAAAGACTGAACTGCAAAATGAAAGTGAACAAATCAGATATATGGAGGAGGAAATAAATAAGGAGAGAGAAACACTGAATGAAATGGAAGCTCATCTACAAAAGGACAAAGAAGAAATTAAGAGTGTCATTGAAGAAACAAGGAGACGAAAAGAAGATCTGGAAAAGGCGTACGTAGATATAAATGTACAAAAACAAGAGCTGAAGAACTGCAGAGACCTTCTAGAACGAGAAAGAGAAGAAATAAATAATAAGTGGACACAGTTACAACAGAGAATTGAAGAATGTGATTCTCAAGTCAGAAAACAGAAAGATGAGGATATAACAGAACAGAAGAAGATGGAAGAAGAAAGAAAAAGTCTAGAAAAAACCAAAGCCGAGATCCTGGAGCTGAAAACTAAAGCTGAGCAGGAACATCATGATATAAACCTAAAAACACAAGAGTTAAACACATTGCAAGAACAGATTATGGAAGAAAGAGAGAAAGATAAAGAAATAAGAGTAAAAGAAAAGATGGAGAGAGAAGAACTTGATCAGATTAAGAGAGAACTGGAAAGAGAAAAAACTGAAATAGATCATGAGCAGAAGAAAATAGATGATGACAGAAAGATGATTGAACAGGAGAGAAATGACCTGGAGAAGATGAGGTCTGAAATAATGACACAAAGACAGCAGATGGACGAAGAGAGATCAGAACTTGACAACAAAACTAAAGAGACTCATTTAGAAAAATGTGACATTGAGAAGAACAAAGAAATTGTACAGAAATTAATGGAAGAGGTGGATGAACATAGAAGTGATATTAAGCTCCAGAAAGAGGAACTTGAACGTGACAGACAAAAGATCACTGACGAAAAACATCTTCTGGTTCAAAGAAAGATTGAACTGCAAAATGAGAGTGAACGAATTAGATATATGGAGGAGGAAATAAATAAGGAGAGAGAAACTCTGAAGGAAATGGAAGCTCATCTACAAAAGGACAAAGAAGAAATTGAGAATGTAATTGAAGAAACAAAGAGACAAAAAGATGATCTGGAAAGGATGAACATAGATTTAAATGAACAAAAACAAGAGTTGAAGAACTACAGAGACCTTCTAGAACAAGAAAGAGAAGAAATAAATAATAAGTGGACACAGTTACAACAGAAAATTGATGAATTTGATTCTCAAGTCAGAAAAATGAAGGAAGAGGATATAACAGAACAGAAGAAGATGGAAGAAGAAAGAAAAAGTCTAGAGGAGACCAAAGCTGAGATCCAGGATCTGAAGACTAAAGTTGAGCACGAACATCATGATATAAACCTAAAAACACAAGAGTTAAACACACTGCAAGAACAGATTAAGACAGAAAAACAGAAAGAAGAAATGAGAGTAAAAGTAAAGATGGAGAAGGAAGAACTTGATCAGATAAAGAGAGAACTGGAAAAAGAAAAAACTGAAATAGATCATGAGCAGAAGAAAACAGATGATGACAGGAAGATGATTGAACAGGAGAGAAATGACCTGGAGAAGATGAGGTCTGAAATAAAGACACAAAGACAGCAGATGGAAGAAGAGAGATCAGAACTTGACAACAAAACTAAAGAGACTCGTTTAGAAAAATGTGACATTGAGAAGAACAAAGAAATAGTACAGAAATTAATAGATGAGGTGGAGGAACATAGAAATGATATTAAACTCCAGAAAGAGGAACTTGAACGTGACAGACAAAAGATCACTGACGAAAAACATCTTCTGGCTCAAAGAAAGATTGAACTGCAAAATGAGAGTGAACGAATCAGATACATAGAGCAGGAAATAAAGAAGGAGAGAGAAACACTGAAGGAAATGGAAGCTCATCTACAAAAGGACAAAGAAGAAACTGAGAATGTAATTGAAGAAACAAAGAGACAAAAAGATGATCTGGAAAGGATGAACACACATTTAAATGAACAAAAACAAGAGTTGAAGAACTACAGAGACCTTCTAGAACAAGAAAGAGAAGAAATAAATCAAAAATGGACAGTGTTGCATCAGAAAATTGATGAATTTGATTCTCAAGTCAGCAAAATGAAGGAAGAGGATTTAACAGAACAGAAGAAGATGGAAGAAGAAAGGAAAAGTCTAGAGGAGACCAAAGCCGAGATCCTGGAGTTACAGACTAAAGTTGAGCAGGAACATCATGATATAAACCTAAAAACACAAGAGTTGAACACACTGCAAGAACATTTTAAGAAAGAGGGAGAGAAAGAAGAAATGAGAGTAAAAGAAAAGATGGAGAGAGAAGAACTTGATCAGATAAAGAGTGAACAGAAGAGAGAGAAAACTGAAATAGATCATGAGCAGAAGAAAATGGATGAAGACAGAAAGATGATTGAACAGGAGAGAAATGACCTGGAGAAGATGAGGTCTGAAATAATGACACAAAGACAGCAAATGGACGAAGAGAGATCAGAACTTGACAACAAAACTAAAGAGACTCATTTAGAAAAATGTGACATTGAGAAGAACAAAGAAATTGTACAGAAATTAATTGAAGAGGTGGAAGAATATAGAAATGGTATTAAACTCCAGAAAGAGGAACTTGAGCGTGACAGACAAAAGATCACTGACGAAAAACATCTTCTGGTTCAAAGAAAGATTGAACTGCAAAATGAGAGTGAACGAATCAGATATATGGAGGAGGAAATAAATAAGGAGAGAGAAACACTGAAGGAAATGGAAGCTCATCTACAAAAGGACAAAGAAGAAATTAAGAGTGTCATTGAAGAAACAAGGAGACGAAAAGAAGATCTGGAAAAGATGAACACAGATTTAAATGAACAAAAACAAGAGTTGAAGAACAGCAGAGACCTTCTAGAACAAGAAAGAGAAGAAATAAATAAAAAATGGACACAGTTACAACAGAAAATTGATGAATATGAGCAGTCAAAGACCATGAGGAACATTCTGGAAGACACCAGAAAGGAAGGAGAAAAAACAGAAATGGAAGAAAAACTTAAACAGGCCAACCAGGAATATGAATGTGTCATTGAAGAAACAAACAGGAGAAGGAATGAACTAGAGAAAATCATGTTTGATATATCACAGACAAATCAAGAGATTGAAACCAAGAAAGAGCTTTTGGAGAAAGAGAGAAATAACATTAAAAAGGAAAGAGAAGAGTTACAGAGACAAGCTGATGATCTGGAGATCCACATGACAAAATACAAAGAAAAAGAAGAGATGAGTAAAATATCAATGGGAGACAAGAAGAATCTTCTTGAGCAGAAGGCTGACGAAATCCTACGACAGAGAGATGAACTGGAGAAAGAAAAAGAGGACATGATGAAGAAGTGGAATGAGCTAGACGTTCTTCAGAGGGAAATACAGAAACAAAGAGATGAAATGGAAGAAATCAAATATGAGTTACAGACTGAAAAGACTGAAATGAATCAACAGCAGCACAGAATAGAGGAGAGTTTAAGAGCCATGAATGAGGAGAGGAAAGATCTGGAGAACATGAGGAATGAATCTGAAACATATAGACAACAATTTGAGGAGATAAGAGTAAAAGCAAAGGTGGAGAGAGAGGAACTTGATCAACTGATAGCCAAGGTATTGATAGAACAAAAAGAAACTGAAAGGAACAAGGACATGATAGAGGACCTTAAGAAGGAAATGGAGCAAACAAAAGCCAAACTCAGTGCTCAAGAGGAGGAAATCCAACTGGAAATGCAAAAAGTGCAAGATGAGAGGAAAGATCTGGAGCAGTCCAAGGCTGACATAAAAAGACAGGCTGATGAAATAAAGACCATGAAGGAGCAGACCCATGAACTAGAAAAAGAGAAAGAAGCATTTGAAAAATTAAAAGAGGAACGTTTACCTAAACAACTTGCTCAAGAGAAGAGAGAAGAAATAGTCTCACAAGGAAGACGCATACAAATAGAAGAAGTCAACAGACTCTTATCTGAGATTCAAATGGAAAGGGAGGAACTTGAAAAAAACAAAAACATATTTGAACATCAGAGAGAGGCACTGGAAGAGATGAAGAGTAAAGAACCAACAAAGAGGCCAGAAGTCATTTTGATTAGTTCTGCAACACAAACATCTGATCTACATGACAAACCTGTAGACATTTCAGCCCCTCAGGAAGAGATTGTTGAGGAACACATAGACATTCAAAAGCAATACACAACTCTCATAACAAAAGGGAAGGAAGATGAACTAGAGAGAATGAGAGATCAAGAGGACATGAAATACAAAATGAGAAGTGAAGAAACAGAAATGGAGCCAAGCCGAGATGACATTACACTGAAAAGGGAATATAAATATGTACCAGATCCATCCATGGTAGTAAAGCTGGAGTTCGATAAAGATGAAACCGATGGCCTTGCTGAGATGCTGAAGACTGAGAGAAGTGAACTAGAGAAGACAAGACTTATTTTACAGAGAGACCAGAATGAGATAAAGAAAATGAGACAAGACTTTGAAAAAGAGAAGAACGATCTAGAGAAATATAGAGCTGCTCTTGAGAAACAATATGAAGAGATGGAAATATGCAGACAGAATATGGAAAATGAAAGATCTGAGTTAGAAATTGCTCAAGAAAAAATTGAGATGGATATGAAAAATATTCTAATGGAGAGCAAGAGCAATCAGGAGAGAATAGAAAACATGGAAGTTCAACTTCAAGAAAAGAAGAGAGAAATGGAAATCATTTCAGATGAGATCAAACAGAGACAGGAGGAGTTGGACTTCATAAATACAGAAATAAAAAGAAAGAGATGTGACATGGAGGATGCCAAAGAAATGAAGGAACGTGAGTTCACTGACATTCTTTCAGAAAGAGAGGAGACTATAAAAAGGCAAATGGAGGAAATACAGAACCAAAAAGAGGCATTAAAAAAGGAGAGGGATGAAGTTGAAAAAATACAGGGTGGGCTGCAGAGGGAGCAAACGGAAGTTAAGGTGTGTCAGGCAATGCTGAGCTCAGAAAGAAATGAGCTAAATAGAATGAGAGTCGATCTGGAGACACAAAAAGAGGAGTTTGAGCTCATGCAAAAAAACATAGAGACTGAAAAAGATGAGCTGGAATCAAGGTTAAGGAAAGCAGAGGACACAGAGAGCCTTTTGGAAGACATCCTTAAAGAAAAGGAAAGGGTAGAAAAAATAGCAGCCCAACTTTCCAAAGAACAAGAAGAGTTCAAAATTATTATGAATGAGACAAATAAATGGATGGAGGAGATTACACGGATTGAGGAAGAAATTAAAACAAAGCAAGCAGAAATAGAGCACATCGAAGAACTGAAACAAAAAGAGCTCGATGAACAGAAAACCATGGAAGAGAGTGAAAATCAAGAGCTTCAGGAGAGGAGAGCAGAACTTGAAAAAATGAAGATTGAAATTGACATTGAAAGAGGAGAAATTATGAATATACGAAAAGAGTGTGAGAGAGAAAAACATGAACTGAAGCAAATGAAAACAGACTTGCAGAAAGAAGAACCACAGAAAACAGACGCAGAAGTGCAATATGATGAAATCCTAGATGTTACGGACTCATTAAAAAAAGAGAAAGAAGAAATAGAAAGGATGAAAGATGACCTCCAGAATGAGCAGAGAGAAATTGAAACCATGTGGGACATTATTAAAAGAGAGAAGGGTGAGCTTGAACACAAAAAAGCTGAAATGACTGCAGAGATAAGGGACAAGGACAGTGACAAGAACTTACAAGATGAAATGATGAAGATTGAAGCAATCCTCAAAGAAACCAAGAGACAGAAATATGACCTGGAACAGATGAATGAGAATTTGATCAGGGAAAAAACAGAGATGGAAAGCAATTGTCAGATACTAGAAAGAGAAAAAATAGAACTGAAGACAAAAATACAGGATTTGGTGAATGAACTGAATATTAAGTTGAATGAATTAGAAGCTCTTCAAAAGTCCCAGATGGAGGAGAGAGAGATGAAAACTCTGGAGAAAGTGACTATGGAGAAAAGTGAGCAAGAACAGCAGAGGTTTAAAAAATACAAACTAGAACAACAACTGGAATACATTGGGGAAGTTTCAGAAAGGAAGTGGGATGAGACACAAGTATTCACTGAAAGGACCAGAGATGACGAAGAGGACTGGCAAATTTTGAAAATTGAGAGAGAAGAGATCGCACATCTGAAAGATCAATTACTTAAAGAGAAAGAGGATGCTGAAACCACCAAAGAGAGATTTAACAGAGAGATGGAACGTATCGAAAAAATGCAAACCCAGTTAGATGACCAAAAAGAAGAAATAGAGCTTGAAAAACAAAAATTAGAGGACATAAGAACTGAGATTCAAGACAAGACAAATGTTCTCGAGAAAGTTATGCAGGACATACAAATAGATAGGGAAAATCTAAATGCTTTAGCAATTCAACAACAAAAAGAAAGAGAAGAGATGTATATACTAGCAGAAGAAAACCAAAGAAAAGAAGAGCGTGCAGAAGCTGAGATTGAAAGACAGCTGGAGGACATTGGAAATTTCAAGGTTGAGTTAGCAAAAGAGAGGGAACAAATTGATCTGATGAATGCAGAAATACAGACTAAAAGCAAAGAACTAGAGAAAATGATCAGAAAACAGCAAGATGAGTTTGAAATCAAAGAGAATGACATGCAAATAGAAAGAAAGGCTTTGGAGAAGATGAATGTTGATCTACAAAGGAAAGCCACTGAAATAGAAAACAAGAAGGAGAAAGTAACTCTCTGGGAGGCAGATATACAGAAACAGAAAAATGAGGCAGAAGAGCTAAAGAACATCTTAGAAAGAGAGAAAAGTGAAATTGACAGAGAAAAGGCTGAAGTACAACAAGAAAAACAAGAGATGAAAACCACCAAGAGTAAGATGGAAAACCTGGAGCAACTGAGACATGAAATTGAGGAAGAGAAGAAAGGCATTCTGGAGAGACTGTTAATGGAAAAACATGAAATGGATCAACTAAAAACTGAGCTACAGTTGGAGAAGGAGAGTGTTGAAGAGGACAAGATGATGTTGAAGCAATTGATGAATGAAATAGAAAATAAAAGATCTCAACTTGACAACGACATAGAGAAAATGAACATGGACAAACTAAATATTCAAAAAGAAAAAGACTCCCTGGAGGAGATCAAGGCTGATTTACAGCGAAAGGCTGAAAAGCTTAACGAGGAAATAAGAAAAACAGAGTACACCACCTCCCAAAGCATTAAAGACAAAGAGGACACTCAGAAGAGACTGGACAAGGAAGAAGAACTCAATGCTATGCGTGTTGACATCGAAAAGCAGACAAAGCTTCTGGAATCTGATCTACTACTGCTTCAGACTCAAAAAGAGAACTTGGAGAGGAGCAAAGAAGGGAATGAGACGCTAAGAGAAGATCTTGAAAAACAAAGAGAAAATAATGACTTGACAATGCAAGAACTGCACAAAGAGAGGCTGGCCTTGGAGCAGATGATTACTGACATAACACAGCAGAGAGACACAATGGCATACACACAGAATGAAATGACAATTAAAGAACATGCACTGGAAAACAAAGAAAGGGAACTTGACATACAAAGAAAAGATATTGATAACCTAAGAAACATTGTGACGGCTGAGAAAAAGCAGCTGGAAATGAGGCAGCAGGAAGTTGATGACTTGACTGCTGAAAACAGAAAAATGAGAAATGATCTAGAGAGCATGAAAACTCATCTGGAACTAGAAAGACAGCAACTGCAAGAAAATATAAAAATATTTGAAGACCAGAAGAATGCTCTTGATCAAATCAAGGTTGATGCCGTGCAACAGACCGATGAGCTTACAACAGATACAAAGAGGGAAAAGGAACATCTTGGAAAGGAAAGAGAAGAGATTGATGCTTTAAAAAAGGAAATGCTCACCCTCAATGAAAATATACAGACAGAACGAGACAAGCTTAAAAAGCTTAATAATGATATTCAACAGGACAGAGCAGAGATTGAAAACTGCAAAAAGAGCATTGATAAAGAAAAACGTCATATCGAAATGGAGAGAGCTGATTTAAACAGACTGAAGGAAGAGGTTGAAGTCAGCAAACAAAGAGTACAACAAGACAGAACTTTGCTGCAACAAGATAAAGACATGATACAGAAAGAAAAAGAGGACATAGAGTGCATTATAGAAGAAAAAATGAGAACAACAGAGGAACTGCATAATCTCAAAGAGCATATAAAGAGAAAATTATCCGAACTGGAGACATTAAACATGGAGATTCAAGCAAAGAGAGAGGAAGCAGATATGCATGACTTACCAGGAGAGATTAAAACAGAAGAGCACCCAAAAAGGGATGCTGATGTCCCAAGAGCAGAAGAACAACTAAAAAAACAAAAAGCAGATGAAATCCAGAAATATCAACTGAAGACCATCTCACCAATAGATGCTGCAATGCAAACGTCTTCGGATGACATTAAGAGATTAGATGACAGCAGACAAAAGGAATTAAAAGAAGAATCAGCAGCAACAAAGACAAAACAACCAACTGTGACAGAGTTAGAGGAGACGCACACATTTGAGGTGCAAGAAATAAGAGAATCTTTAAGTAAAGAAATGGAAGATTTGGAAAGAATGAAGACAATGATGAAAAAGGAGAGAGATGAACTGGAACAAGCTAAAACTGACATTCAAAGGAGGACGGAAGACTTTGAGAGAAATATGGAGGAAGCCATGAAGGAGAGGTCAAGAAATGAAGAAAAACTGCTACAACTTACACAAGACAAGAAGGATTTATCAAAAGCCCTTAATGAGAAAAATAAGGAAATAGAGAGCATCACGGAAACATTCACAAGAAAAATGGGACAACTGGAAAAGACTATAGCTGCCATGGAAAAACAGAAGGAAGAGGTTGAATATGAGTTGCTTCGACAAAACCAAAATGAACAAGAGAGACTAAAAATCTGGAGAGAAACAGATGATACTTCCAGAAGATTTAGAAAAGACATGCATGCTGAGAAAATCACAAATAAAGCATCACTGGAACAAGCGCAAGACACTAAAGAAGAGAAAAAGACAGGCAGAGAAAGCAGTCTGGATCCAACTGACACAGATGGAGAAACAAAGGCACAAATCTCTAAAACTGAGGGAGAAGTTCTCCAGCTAATGGATGACAACATTCGAGTTGAATTACAGAGGCAACGAGATGAAATGGAGAATAAAATGAAGATCACACAAACTGGCCTTCTTGAGCTGGAGAAGGCAAAGGAAGACCTGCATAAAGTAAGGGATGAACGTAGAACTGCTGAAGAAGAAAAGTCAGTGATCATGGAGAGTCTTGAGAGGAGGAGGGACAGTTTGGAGAAGGTCCAAACCGAGATCTTGAGACTTACAGAGGAAATTGAGCATCTCACACAAAGCTGTGAATGCAAAAGAAGAGAACTGCAACAAATAGAGACTGACATAAAAAGACAGATGAAGAGGACTGTGAGGACTCAACAAGAAACTGATATCCAGAGCCAACCAGAAGACCAAGAAGTAGTAGAGACTACAGAATACATTCAAGAACGTACAGAAGACATTGCACAGAGGACAACCCAAGAGACACAAACTGAAGACCAAGAAAAAGAAGCTCTACCACAGTATGAAGAGATAAATACAATGAAAAGGAGAATCCAGGAAATGAAAGGTGAACTAGAGAACCGATTGCAAGACATCCAGAGAAAGGAACTGGAAAGACTAGGAATGCAAAGAGAAAAAATCGAGCTGGAGCTACGGAAAGCTGAGATTGAAAGATATAATGAAACCCTTCGGCGTGAGAGAGAAACCGACAGACTGAAGCTCGTGGAAAAGGAGAAGGAAGTACTTCTTTTAAGGGAGTGTATGCTGATTGAGATCAATCGACTGAAGAGCAAAGAGACAGAAGCAAGTACACAACACCTGGAGATGATGGAGCGCCTCATCGGTGATGCAGCAGTAAGGATGGACAGATTCAGACGAGTAACAGACAGAGCAGTGCAAACGCTGATGTTGGAAGGAGATGGAGAGCAGTTTGGAAGAGCTCAGAGAGTGACGACAGAACAGGAGGAAAGTGTTAGTGGAAGGGTGGAGATTTCTCTGGATGTCCTGAGTGAGTACAGGGAGGAAGGAGCGACAGGAGAATCCCAGAGAGGGAGAGTGGCTGGGCCATCTTCACGGAGATTGAGGCTACTGCACTGGATCAGACGGTGCTGCTGTTGCTGCTGTCCCACAAATGCTGGAAACACTGTGGAGGACACGGAGGACATTTTATAAACACAGGTCTTGTTTATTTAGAAGTCATTTTTTACATGGAATTTGACAGAAACTGAGAAGTAAGAATCTATTTTTATCTGTATAAGTAGAGTTCTATGAAAAAAAAAATAACACAACATTTCAGTAATGTCTACAATAACCCTAATTTTAAAAAAAAATGCTAGAAAGTATAATAACTATTTGGTAATATAATTTCAGCTTATTTTGAAAAATACCAAATGTTTGTTCACAGTTCATGTGATTCAATAAATCAGAGTTGCATTTTCAAAACACAACAGACGTTTGTATTATGAGTAACTACAGTACATCTATACAATTAACTCCTTGAAGGAATCTAATAATTCATTAGCATAATGAATGCGATACATGTGTGTGTTTGTGTGCGTGTACTGTTTTCCTTAAAGCATCTGTGAAACACTCTGGGATGTGGATCATCTGACGCCGTAACGATCTATTTTGATTTCACAAAGCAAATTACTATATGCTATTATCTTGTGTTTTTGTGTTATACTCCCTCCTGAATCTTTCCAGAAAGAACGGAAGTGTTTGGGATCTCTTAATTGACAACTCTGGACATTTCTGAGCAACTATCTGTGAAAAAACAAAGCTCACTTGTAATGTTCAAAGGTAATATGCACATTCCTTTGGGGGCTGAGAAGAGCACTGATGAACATGAGAGAACGAATATCATCTTTGTTGCGTTCACATTCTTGCAGCTCTGCGTGACTGGAGTGTTACAGATGTGCCTTGTATAACATGGATACCATGGATACACAGAATCTGCTGTGAGTGATGAATTTCACAAGGGTTCACAGTATGCCAAATAACTGCCAGTGAACTACACAGGCTGGATAATCACAGAGGCCATTTAATTACCGACTGGACAAAAAGAGAGCTTTGTGAATTTTTAACAATGAGGCAATTTCTTTTTAGATGATAACCATCAGGTGTCCATTAAGAGTGTAAATTATTCTAATTTAATTTGTTTTTCCAGTTGTTGTTCTATTCCAATTTAACACATATCCCAGAATCGCATACATATTTACAATATATTGTTTTCAATGTATTGGCTAGGATTTGTCTCACACACAAACAGTATGTTATTTGCAATGTTTTGCTTTGGATTGAAATAAATGAAAATCAGAATTTACCTTTTTTGTTGTTTGTTTTTTTCAATATTGTGCCATAGGCTCCTCATTAGAGCCCTGCGTGGGACTGTTTTCTTAAACCCGCTCCCGCGGATTTTATCTGACGTAATGTAGCTACACATATACTCAGACTAAATATTTGTTCAAGTTAACATCCAGAATAACAGACTTTAAACATGATTGTGTTTAATTAGATGAATTAACCAATGCTAAACCAAAGCACCACACATGACAAAGATATTGGTTTATTTTTTTTATTAGGGTTGTAAAACATTAGGCCTAACTGTTAAAACAAAACCACAACTAGCAGCACCTCAGTTTTTAGGCTACTGCATACACACTCACCAAACGAGTAACTTGGAAACAGAAAACTGCAGGTATGTCGCCTCAGGGCAGAGGTGCCAGATTTATGTCCGTTGTAAACGAACACTTTTGCACATTTCACTTGCAAGTTTACACTTACAAATAATCAGATAGAGTTATTAGTATGCATATTTGGCGTGCTGTCCGAGGAGAGGGCTCTGAGCTCGGTATTTGACCTGAGCCCAGAATACTCCCCCCGTATTCTGGTTTAGGAAGTAACCAGGCAAGTGTGAGGAGACGGGGTGGTGGAGAGATACTGAAACTGTCCAAATGCATAGGTGAGTCGACTGCGTCGATATATATAGGTCTCCACTCATGCTGATTGGGCAGACATGTTGATTGCTGATTAATGACTGCTGGTTGAAGTGATGTGATGATTAGTTAGATCATTTGAACGTGCTCCTTCCAGCTTTTCAAGAGGGTATGGGTCTCAGCTCATGTCCATCTACAACGGGCAGTGCAGAGACACAAGATCCAGGCCGACAAACGCCGCTCCGAGACACCCACGTACCTTCAGGGCCAGAAGGTTTAGTTGTCCATCAGGGACATTTGTCTCCGCCTGCCCTGCCAAAACCTAAGACCCCACTACATAGGTCCCTTTGTGGTGCAGAGGCAGCTGAATGATGTCACCTACCATCTTCAGTTACCAGCCAAGTATCGTATTTCACCTTCATTTCACGTTTCTCTGTTAAAACCATATACTGAACCATTGTATCCCTCCACAGAACCTGGTGAGGATGAAGTACCTCCTCCTCCTGACCTGACCGAAGAGGATTCCATCTACCAGGTGCGAGCTATCCTGGACTCTCAACCTATTCGACCTGAATCCAACCTAGAATACCTGGTGGACTGGGAAGGATACGGCCCTGAAGAAAGGTCCTGGGTTCATCGAGATGACATCCTTGACCCTATGTTACTCACCCAATTCCACCAAGACAATCCTCACCGACCAGCCCCCAGAGCCCGAGGACGTCCCCGTCGTCGACAGAGAAGGGGGGACTGTCACAGAGCCAGTTACCACACCCCTCACCACCAGCTCCACCCCCACGATCACAATCACGGGAATTCTAAACACCTGTTCTTCATTACCCGCACCACATAAATACTCACCTCACAGTCAGTTCAGTGTCCGGTCTCGTCATTCCATGGCACACAGACTCACCCGCTGCTACTCACCTGTCTACTGTCCCAGTTACCTGTCTGCCCGTCTGTTTCCCGTCTGGTTCCTCATTTAGCGTCCTGTTTCCTGTGTCTGCCATCAAGTGTTTGTCTATCTGCAACAAAAGAGCAAGTCATCGGTTATCGTCTCAGATTAGTCACCATATATCTTCAAAGACTGTTTGACTCCTGCTTCACCTGATGATACTGTTGTACCGCTGTCTGCAAAATAAAGACTTTATATACTTACCTCTGTTCCATATCTGTGTCTGACACAGTGCACAATGCACATCACCCTTCTTTCCAGGGAAATTTTTGAAAAAGAAAACATCAAAAAATACAAATTGGCAATTGGTGGTCCCCTTTGACCTGAAGTTTGCTGGTCAGCGTGAGGTTAAATGGGCCAACACATGGATGAAGGTGAAAGGGGTTTGTGTGAAGGTCTTTTCATGCCATGGTGTTGACAGACATCCATCTTTAAAACCTCTGTTCTGGCTCTGACCACTGTGGAGATCCTCCCCTGGAGCCGGAACTGGAAAACATTTCCTCAACAGGCTTTATCGGCTGCCGTCTTAATACTCTGGTCAAAACAATAGAATAAGTTGCATGTTGATAGTTAAAGGTAAATATTGTTAAATGTATTTAAACCCAGAAAATGTTTTGAAAATTAAATGTAACTGGTGAAAAAGAAGAAGCCATGAAAAGTAAGAACTTTTCCATGTCATTTCAGAAGAAGACCACAAGCCACTGCTTTATGCAAAACATTCAGGTTTGACTTAACTTTTATGGCCGTCACATGATGCTTCTTACTACGTTTACCATTGTGATGACTCAAACCGTGGCATGTAGATGGAAAGAGTCATGCAAAATAAACAGAAGAAAATGTTCAGAAATACAGTGATTTTCCAGAATAAAATTTTTATGCTGCACTTTATTATTAACACATGTAATTGATGTATTCATATACAAAACATTCAGGTTTGACTAACCTTTTTTTGCCGTCACATGATGCTTCTTACTACGTTTACCATTGTGATGACTCAAACCATGGCATATAGATGGAAAGAGTCATGCAAAATAAATTGAAGAAAATGTTCAGAAATACAGTGATTTTCCAGAATAAAATATTTATAATACACTTTATTATTAACACATGTTATTGATGTATTTATGTACAAAACATTCAGGTTTGACTAACCTTTTTTTGCTGTCACATGATGCTTCTTACTACGTTTACCATTGTGATGACTCAAACCGTGGCATGTAGATGGAAAGAGTCATGCAAAGAGACGGAAGAAAATGATCAGAAATACAGTGGTTTTCCAGAATAAAATATTTATGCTGCACTTTATTATTAACACATGTAATTGATATATTCATGTACAAAACATTCAGGTTTGACTAACCTTTTTTTTGCTGTCACATGATGCTTCTTACAACGTTTACCATTGTGAGGACTCAAACCGTGGCATGTAGATGGAAAGAGTCATGCAAAATAAATTGAAGAAAATGTTCAGAAATACAGTGATTTTCCAGAATAAAATATTTATAATACACTTTATTATTAACACATGTTATTGATGTATTCATATACAAAATATTCGGGTTTGACTAACCTTTTTTTTGCCGTCACATGATGCTTCTTACAACGTTTACCATTGTGATGACTCAAACCGTGGCATGTAGATGGAAAGAGTCATGCAAAGAAATGGAAGAAAATGTTCAGAAATACAGTGATTTTCCAGAATAAAATATTTATAATACTGTCATATTCGTATCCATGTTTATCTGTTTATCCTGTTTCCCCAGTCCTGTCGTAGTCATATGTTCCTTGTTTTGAGTTCAGTTCTGTCTTCTGTCATGTGTTCCTTGGTTGTGCTGTCAATTGTCACGTGGTCTTTTGTTTTGTATCTGTCATCTGTCATGTGATCTTTGTTTTGCCTTCCAATGTGCTTGGCTCATTATTAGTTCATTGTCCCCAGCCGTGTCTTGTTATCAGTTATGTCTGTCACCTGTGCCCCACAAATCATCCTGTTGTGTTCATCTGTATATATTCCCTCCGTGTCTGTCCAGTCCTTGTTAGTTCTTAAAGTTTCATGGCTGATGTTATTGCCTGTATCCTGTCCTTAATCCTGTGTCGTATTTAAAACTTTGAAAACTGTATCCAGTCTTCGTGCCTGCTACTTATCCTGCACAGCGTGTGACAGAAGAACTGACCCAACAACAACGATGAATCCTGCCGAAGCTATGGATCATCTGTGGAGCATCCGGCAGCGGGGACGCCTGCTGGAGAGGTATGTGGGGGAGTTTGACGAGCTCTCTCATCTGGTGGGCTGGCCGGATGCTTCACTTGTTGAGGTGTTTTGGTTGGGGCTGGACGAGAACACCATTCGCCCTCGCGAACCCATGTGTACCTTTACTCTAGTCGATCTAATTAATGTAGTCCTAGAATTAAACGGATCCGGGTTCGAGGTTGAAGAATGTGTTCCCTGTCCAGTCCCATCCAAAACACCCGCTCCACCAGCCCACCTAACACCGACTGCCCTCACATACCCCTTCAACGGTGCGATCCCGTCTGTCTGGCTAGCCAGTCCCGTGATCTCAGTTGGGGTTTTCGCAGCGTGATCCTGGGGTCTAAGGTGTTGGACCCCCCGCTGCTATCAATCCGGTCGCCGCTGATCGTCCAGAGTCACCGCGTGAACACATGTAATTGATGTATTCATGTACAAAACATTCAGGTTTGACTAACCTTTTTTTGCTGTCACATGATGCTTCTTACTACGTTTACCATTGTGATGACTCAAACCGTGGCATGTAGATGGAAAGAGTCATGCAAAGGAGCGGAAGAAAATGTTCAGAAATACAGTGATTTTCCAGAATAAAATATTTATAATACACTTTATTATTAACACATGTTATTGATGTATTCATGTACAAAACATTCAGGTTTGACTAACCTTTTTTTTTTGCTGTCACATGAAGCTTCTAACCGTGACATGACTCAAACCGTGGCACGTAGATGGAAAGAGTCATTCAGAGAAAGTAACAAAGAACATGATTTTCAGAAAAATGCTTGTTTTGTGTGTGTGTGTGAAATTATGAACCAGTCAACCATTTGTGCTATATTCATGCTTTTTCTAGAGATTTAGAATAGACACATCTCTTCTTCGTCCTAGTTAAACAAGTTTCAAAGTGAACTACTGTTCAAGTCTATACCATAATTAATGTTCAAGTATGAATTAATTACCAATAACTGCAGCTCAAGCTACTGCTTACCATTGTAAACGTCTCAAACCGTGGCATGTAGAGTCACGCAAAGAAAGAAACATACAGGAATATTTTCAGAATTTACCGTGATTTTGCACTTTAAAGCAAGTTAAAACAGTTTTACGCTGTATTCATGTACAAAACATTCAAATTTGACTGACCTTTTGTTGGTGTAAGGTGACTTATCCTGAATACAAGATTTGTGCCGCGCTGCTTTGTGCACAGCCGTTATAAAGGCATTTCTGTCGTTCTATTTCATGACATCATAATAGACGCAGAATGTTCTAGTGTGAATCAATCAGTAACTGCAGCTCATGGTGTCCGCTGACGTCATTTTCTAACGGCCGAATATTAGAAGCCATAAGCATTGCGTAGCATAGGTGTAAATAAATTAATAAATAAATAAATAATTGTCTATTGACACTGGCCAACACTATTTACACTAGCTCCGTCCACCAATGTCAAGTTTTAAAAAGAAAATCCAGATTTTTGCTATCTTTAACACTTGAATTAGAAGTTCAGAACTTGATTAGCTAATATTAATAGCCTACCAACATTTTTTGAAAATGTGAACTGTCGTCGTGTCCCAAATACTTTTTTTTTTTTTTTTTTTTTGCGATATATGAGGAATTTACTTATGTGCAGTGCTGGTTAAGTTACAACTTGTCTGTCTGTCACTGCGAATCACCAATTATTTTAGTAAGCAAGCTTTAAACCCCCTGCAAACACTTTAATCTTAATGGCATAGTTATTATAGGGGACATTTTACATTTTACATTTTGTTTTCCTCCTAAAAGAATTCCAAATAATGCCGAAAAAGCACGTGTTCATTAGTTCAGATGTCACGTGCAAACAGGCATACATGTTGCATCAGCGCATTTCGTGGTTTAAATTAAATATTATATATATATATATATATATATATATATATATATATATATATATATATATATATATATATATATATATATATATAGGCCTATATACGATAAATATTTTAGAAATCTCAGCCTAGAGATGATTTGGCATTTTTGTATTTTCAAACTATATTCAGGTGCTAAATGCTTATACATTTTTAAAAGCTGAATCATGAAATGTTTTACATTATATTAAATTTGATTAAAAAGCCATTTCATCCAAATTGTGCATGAATGTGATTTTATAAAAACGTGTAAATACTACGCCGTCTTGGCATCATTCGATGACGTAATTACGTACAATAATAATTTGAACTGAATCTTGTGTTTGAAAGAACCGATTCTCGGTAATGTGTTTGCCTGCTTCTCAATGTGCATACTATCCTTCCTAAATAGTATGTGACATTAATAATTTTCAATACTATTTAGGGTGGATAGTATGCACACTTCGATGCAGGTTTTGACTTCCCACCAGTATTAGCAAAAGTCAGTTCAGTCTTGTAGCTTCTGAATGAAACTTTCTATCCGAACACAAGAGGGCATCAGAGCATCACTCTTAGCACTTTTTCAAAACTCAATTTTGGTTCGAAATTCATTTTCGTGAAGTAAAGAAAAAAAAAAACAAAGAAGCAAATGATCTTAAAAACATTCTAAATCATCTGTTTAGCGAGTGCAGCATTCTGTTATAACCTATTACTGTGATCATTAACTGATGTTTTGGCTCTGCATTCGCATAAACCCTGTCCTCAGCTTGCTCTGCACACATTCTTTCCTTTATGTGCTAATATTAAATGATAACCTTTTATAGCAGCTTTAATTAACTCTGCTCAAAGGCATGTCTTTCTAATTGGCATTAAATATTAAATTCCCTTTCCTGTTGTAATACTGAAAAAAAAAATAGTTTACACGAATGTGCAATTGACACCGAGCCAAAGAGGTGAGAAGTCATAAATATTGATGGGCCAGAAGTGCTTTGCTGGTTTAACTATCCATATACACGTAAATAGATCTTTCTGTTGTCTATATTACAGCCCTGTAAAATAAATTGAGAATTGACAAGGAAAGTGAATGCAAAACATTGTATTGTTTTGTATTAGCATCATTAAAAGTGGAATAGAGACAGTGGGCAATGCAGTGCCAGTTTTGTCTTAATGAATGGAGTGACTCAGCTGTGTAGAAGAGGCTCATTAGCAGACTTCAGTCAGGGTCTTGTGCCCCAGGGCATAGTCTCTCAAGTACAGCCTCCCCCCTGCTGGCTGAGCCACATTTGGATGTGCTGTAGAACCAGGGGAAGCTATAGACGAAGATATATAGCCACTAAACCTCAAGCGTGAGACAGTTATGCTCCTTCATGCAGGTCAGTGGATAATTTAATTTAGTGTAATGAATCTAAAATGCAAGGAGTTTCGTGAGCTGTGCACAAACACCCAGCATTTGAAATAAATCTGCTGTTAGTCCTCAGCATTTGCTCCTGGTGCAGTTGAAACCTGTCATAGTTCATAGTAGTAAAGTCACATGAGAAGAGATGTTTACTGCAAGCTAACCCAAGGAAAGGTCACTTTCTTCCCCTTTACTGACAAGAACTGTCAGACATCACATTCCTGTGCAAATATCCACTGTCGGAAAACACAGGACAGCTCGGTGTCCGGTAGACAAGTGTTTCTTTTTATTATGTAAATGTTAAAACATATCGCTAATTGGTTTTCTGCATGAGTGGCGTCTTTGATGCAAATGTCTGGTTGCTGGTTGACATGCCCATGCTTAACATAACGGGTTTTCCTATTGCTGTCTGTCTGTGTAATTAGTGTATTTGGGTGTGAGACTAAATGCAGAGGACTTTTGTGTTCACAAACACTGGCTTGCCATGGTATAGGATAGGTAGCAGGTAGGGGTGTAACAAGATCAAAATGTGATGAAATTTCTAGTCGAGGTGAAAAGCTGTCTTTTCACAGCTTTTCACAGAGTGTGAGGGTGAATTTATGATAGAATATGTCACTGCTACGTTTACATTACGCCTCCAATGTCAATTTGCTTGACCCATCGCAAAGACCAGCCCCTCTTTAGTTACTGTTGCTATGTCCGACAAGCCATGTGCTCTCATGCAGTGAAAAATACTTTGTGGAGCAAAGAGGACACTGACAACATGTCGACAGACAAGACAGAGCAGGTTACTTTTGATATGAGACAGTTTCATATTTAAAACATTGTAATTTTTTTAAAGAAGTTTAAACAATAAATACCGGATAGTGACTCTTTAATGTGTCACTGTAGCTCCTTCAAGCAGCTCGTGAACCGATCATCTCTTCATACTAGTTCATTTATAGCATCAAATAAACATGAATGAACATCAGAAGGAATGTTGTTTCATTCCTACACACAAGTACACACAATTCTTCAAGTTCAAGTTCACCAGCGTTAATCTACTAACTCCCCTGACTGCTTTTTTGGACAAAATGGCGGATTCAGAGTTATGATTGGTTAGATCGCCTGTCAATCAAACTGCCGGTGACGGGTCAATTCAGTTGGATAACAGTCACTTCAATTCCATCCAACTCATCCAACACGAGTTGCAGAGTTGTATGTAGTGTGGCAGGAAACAGAGTTCACTGATCACGTGATGAGATGACTGACAAGACCATGGCAGACGATTCATTGCATAACAGAATCTAGGCATATGACAAATGTCTTATCTTGTAGAATGTGTGCTCAGCACTGCCACTCCTCATACACAGAGTATGCGTGAACACCAAATCAAAAGCAAAAGTAAAATGCAAATGCGCATTGAAACGCAATTTCAATACCCCGCATTTTGAAAGCGGCTGCCTGATGCATGCAAATATCTCCCAATATAAAACTCTGAGGCTGGGCTGTGCATTTGTAACCATGTCTACATTTCTCTGCATTATGCCTGTAGAAAAATTTGATCTTTATTTGCACTTTAAATATGGTCGCGCTTATTGTTTGCACTTAGAGAAAACCGTGTTATTCGTTTTTATTTATGCTGTTTTTATTTCTATGATCAAATTGTGGAAAGAAGTTGATTTAGGATAACAAAAGTTGTAGAAGCTCATAAATTATGTACAGTTCTAAGGTCTGAAGAGACTCATGTGAAATCATACACGAGAGAAGCCAGTCAGTTTGTGGCAAAACCTTTTACAGTGCTTCAGTATTTTTGTCTTTTGCTGCATATGATAATAATGCATACTCAGAAAATAAAACTGAAATGACATCCATTACCAGATGATTAGTTAAAACATTTCAAACGCACCTGAAGACTATTTTTTAGCTAACGAGATGAGCTAACGGTCTTGTCGCACCCCTAACTAAAGCTTATACCCGATATGAGGGATACTAATATTTGTTTGTTTTGTTTTTTTGAGGGAAAATGGAGGTGGGTTAAAATATTGTTGAACAATGTAATGTAAAGTGAGAATATGTTTTTGCAATGTTGTTTACATGCAATTTGAATTCAGTTCTGTCTCTCTCCTCAAAAAACAATAAAGAGAATGTTGAGGAAAATAAAATCAACATATAACTTTTACTATAATTTAACTTTTAATTTATATACAATCTACTGTACTTTACTGCACAGCTGCAAACCTGCTGTCCTGCTCTTTGTTTTCTTTTCAGCTGAGAGATGACATGATGTGATGTTTCATATGATGGCAAGTCAGAGTTCACCAAACACGAACACTGGAATGCAGTGAAATTCACACAAGCTTATGTGTCCGGGCTCCTGTATTTACATGCATACGAATGGAAATTAATGCAATGAAAAATATAGTGTGACTGGCCACCCCTTAAAGCAACAGAATAAACTTTTTAAAGAGATAGTTCACCAAATGTACTCTTATTGTTTTAATCCAATCCTGTGTGACTTTAGTTCTTTTCTGGAAGACAAACGAATATATTTTGAATAATGTTTTTGTCCATACATTGGAAGTCAATAGTTGTTTGGAACCCAACATTCATCAAAGAGTTTTCTTTTGTGTTCTGTGTCCCTTTATTTTCAAGAACATCCTCTCATTCGGTGCTTGTGTTTATTGCTGTATGATGTTGAGAGGTTTACAGTACTGACTTTTATGACTGTATGGCCATTCTGAAGCTTTCTGAAGTTTTTATTCTCTTTCCTTCTCTTTCATGAAGGGTTTTGGTTGCAGTGCAATTACTAGCTGGGAAAGGTTAATGAGAACCATACTCTTACTCTCTCTCCCTCTCTTCTTCTCTCTTGATGTGTTTATATAGCATTTTTCAGCACAGAGGGGAGTTTGTTGTGTGGAAATGCCTTGTCTGTTGAACGCCAGATGCACATGGCTGGTTTTGGGTTTGCTGAGGAGATTCATTCAGTCTGTGCTGCTGGTCAGGAGGGGCAGTTTGTAAAATCGTGTGTTCTGCTGTTAGCGTCACTGTGAAATGTCAGTTCAGAGCAGAGAACAGCGGCCTTATCACGTTCTCCTTCTGTCCGGTGCCTCGAGGGGACGGATCCTATTGTTTCTAGAGAGAGGTGAGAGGACAAGGATAGATTATACACATACACTCACACACAAACACACACATATATTCACATACTTCCACTGAGCCAGATATGTGTCCGCTCTGTATCTCTCTCACACACACTGACATTCAGACAGTTGAAACAAATGAAAAGGTGCTTTGTCTCTCAACCCATAAAACACTCATCGTGAATCTTGTGTTCTGTTTGCGGTCAGTGGCTTTAATGAGGTCCGCTCATGTGACTGCACAGATAAGGAACAGCGTCTGAAAGCTACGACGGTCTTACACTCGCCTCTTTTTATGCTACAGACCAGTCCAGCAATTCAGCACCTTGGAGAGCGTCAGCGTGCGTTCACTGAAGTGCAGCTTGTCAGAGTGCCAATTCAGCATATATTGACCTTCGTGTCTACGTACATGGCCATAGACGCACGATGGACTTACTCGCCTATTGTTCTTACCTATTTGCGTGTGATTGAACATCTCTAATAGAATTGTTTTTTTACGAATAAACTGCATTCACCATGCTTGTGAGAATTTTTATGTCATATTGCATAAACTGGTATGGTGACTGTACACAACACAGGTTTGAATAATAAATACATGAATAAACCAAGAAAAGACACATGCAGTGAAATCTACATATGATTTACATATCAAAGGAAAGTTCTATGCAGTGATCTCAGACAATAAAGAACAACTATTTCTGACATATATAAATACGATAATTGCATATGTGTGTGTGTGTGTGTGTGGATGCATAGAGAGAGTATAAATATATTTTATTAATAAAAATAGTATATTAGTAACATTATATGTATATTTTTTTGCTCATAGTTTTAAAAAATGAGTCAATACATTATCAATCCTTCTTCCAAAACGTCCTTTTGTCTTACCTTATTCACTATGGTAAGCCTATACGTGTTTATATTTTAGACCTGAGGTGATTTGAGCCCACAGGGAAATTGACCATTTGCAAAGACCCGCCCCCTTTAGTTACTGTTGTCCGACAAACCTTACGCCACACATAATGTTCTCACAAAGTGAAAAATACAAAGAGAACACTGACAACGCATAGACAGACAAGACAGATCAGGTTACTTTTGACAACAAACAGTTTCATATTTAAAATATTGTAATTTTTTAAAGAAGTTTAAACAGTGAATAGCGTATAGTGTCTCTTTAATGTGTCGTGACAGATCGCTGTAGCTCCTTCAAGCGGCTCGTGAACCGATCATCTCTTCATAGTTCATTTATAGCATCAAATAAACATGAATGAACATCAGAAGGAATGTTGTTTCAAGTGCAGAAAGACGTGAGTACACACAATTTTTCAAGTTCAAATTCATCAACGTTAATCTACTAACTCCCCTGACTGCTTTTGTTCTTTGGGGTTATGATTGATTAGATCGCCTGTCAGTCAAACTTCCGGCGAAGGGTCAATTGCGTACATACATCAATCACCCGCGCGTGACTCTCATCATATCCGTAAATAGAGAAAAGCTGCTCTGCTTCTTTGACTGGTGTATTTTGTGGGAGTAGCATAGGTTAGCTGTCACAACGACCGAGAAAGGTACGCTAAATCTCGAACCTTCGGAGAATCACCCCTTTTAAACAAAAGGCGAGCAGAGTCTGCTAGCAAAAAGAGAACCTGACAGAGCTCTTAATAAAACGATAATCAACATTGGCTTGGCTTTTCAGAGATGACGCGAACTGAGGGATTTGAAATGTTGTAAAAGTGACGCGGAGACGGCGTTTTCATTACTCAACAGGTGAGTAAGTCATTTTATTGAACAGATAAATTGGCATATGTAGCTCTGTAATACTTCTAATACTAATGTAATACTAATACCAATGGCTATAGCTGTAACATCTTCCACTAGTCAGTTTGAGATCCTTTCCATCTACCCTGGTTATATATCTTAAGCATAATAGCGAATGTTTTATGAGCATTAGTACAATCTCTCTCTATCTTTTATAGTCATGAGAATGAACCATATTCATCCACAAAGTCACGCAGAGCCGAAGCACAACCAAGACAGTGTTCTTCCGCAAAATCCATGCAGTTTTGTTTGTTTTTTAACTGCAAGATTTACTCTGTGTTCCTAATAAATATATATATATATATATATATATATATATATATATATATATATATATAGTTATTTTATATATACACACACACACACTATATATATATATATATATATATATATATATATATATATATATATATATATATATATATATATATATAAACTTTTATGTAAATTTTTAAATGGACATAAATGTTACTTTTATTAATTTCTATTCTATACTGATGTATTTGCCTATCTTATTAAATTATTAATTGTGCATAAATACACTGTTAATAAAATGATCAAATACATAAATATAGATATAACTAATAAAAATAATACATCATTTAATATATTTTTTATTTATATTATCATACATCTGAATGGTATTATTTATTTTGGTATAAAATCGCTGTGTACACCCAAATTTAAATGTGGCTTGAATGAACGCTTTATGCAACACTTAGGCCCACATCTGTATAAAAGCAGTATCATGATTTATGACTAGTGGGTGTAATTCAGACATTGTGTATTATCAGGTCCTTTCAGGCCCCCCCTAATTACATACCTGCCCCATGTGATGAATGCAGACTATGCTGATCTGATCAGTCTTTTTTCATTTGAACTGCGCAGCACTCTGTCCCACTGAGGCCAAATGAGAAGCGCTAGAAGAGTAAGTTCTTTTAATCAGCCTAATTACTGCAATTGTTTGAGAGAAAGAATGATAGCCTTGCTTTTACAGCCGTCCTTCCTAAAGGGATATTGCACAGAAATAGGACACGGAATGTAGCTCATACATGTAAATAAATCTGTAGAGAGATAACTACAGTCAGATGTGACAAGATGTGCTCACTTAATTAGTTTTTTCCTATCAGGTTCTGTGTTGTTTGCTTCGTACTGCATGAATACCTGCTAAAATGCATTGGATTTTGTATTCTATAGTTTGTTTCCACCAGTGTGTGTATCATTACTCTTTCCCAACTCTTTGTGCAAAGCAAGAGAGCGTTGAACTTCAGAGTGCTTTCAATAAATAAATTTATTGAAAGGGCTACCGATGATAGATTGTTATAATTGTGCTGTGTGCAGACAGAGCTGTCTGATCAATTGAAATGTAAAATTGCATCCTTGCGATCAGAGGAAACTCTGATGTTAATTTGATTTACTTTGCATTTGCTGGACTGGAGTGTTTTTTGATAGGCCAAATTAATGGCTGCATTAGTGGATAAAGTGCAGACTAAGGGCTGGAGAGCTTTATAATTTCCTTTTTAGCACAAGACCTGTGATGTCACCCAGCACAATTGCCTTTTAAGAGCTGCATCTCTGTTCAGAGACTTCCAGTCCATGCTGTGGAGTTTTAATGGTTGAGGAATTTTGGATTAGATTAATGATCCCCGTTGTTATTTTAGCTAAGTTTTGTAAAGAGTAAACAATTAAGACAGGTATTGAATGAACAATAGCTTTAACATACGCATGATAGGCAGACGATATTATATGATGTTGCCATCGCATACAAATTATTACAAGTCGTGAGTTGCGAGTGTTGCTTGTACTTCTATTTTTCACAGCCTTGTTTTCGTTTGCCTCAAATTGAATATGCCATCTACTTAGATCCATTGTGCTTACGATGATTAATTTCCAGTGGCAGCAGTGAGTATGAGGAAGAGACAAAAAGTGTTTGAATCAGAATAAAAAAGCAATTAAAAACTCATGTACAAATAATGAGAACAGTAAAGACGTGATTTCTAATATCCCACTAACAGCAGCTGAAAGCGTGAAGAGGAATGTGCCATGTGTTTATCCCTGTCTCAACATCACTAGAGTGAAAATTGGTGTTTACAGTCACGATGTAGAGCCACATCTCGATGTTTTTCCCAAATAATTATCATACTTCAGATCGGATGGATCGGAGGAACAGTTGTTTTGCAGCGGATTCTTAATGACACACTTTAATGCAAACAAGAAACCGCTCATATTAAAACGGAGTTTGCATGTGGAGTGAGAATATTCGTGTAATTTTTCCAGCATCTTGCTGACTCATGAATTAATTATGAGTTGGATCGTGTAATCTCGAACAAACACACAGCAGTGAATGCAGTGTATACTGTACAGTGAGATGCAGATGACTTGTTGAATTTGGATCACTGACATCATTTGGCAGGCGCTAATAGAAGCCATTTGAGAATCTAAATGGCATGCGTTCTGCTTTGTTTACACTTGTTTATTTATTATTTTATGTGGATTGTTTAATGAATCAGTCAGATTTCCATCTAACACCATGTTTCTTTTTTTCAGTTTTCAGGATGTCTGTTGAGGGAGCATCAAAATAAAGTGTTGGCAGATATTAAGCAGACAGTCTACTAATACTTTAATGACTGTTGACATGTAGTTGCAAAGTTACATATAGTAGAATGTGTAAAGTGCACTATCAAAGTGTTATAAATGAATTTATATTATTATATTTATAGTTATATTTGAAATAATTAAATTATCATTTAGTTAATAAATGCTAATAATTCAATGTTTGCATTTTTATAGCCAGATAAAGTCTCTTCTAATCCAGCTTTTTTTGTCATAACCACTGTATGCTACCAGTATGCTCTGCAGTAATATCTGATAAATATATATTGTGAGCTTTTCAGCAGCAGATGTATTGCATTTGAGGTTTTCTGCTTGCTTATAAATCGGTTTTGAGCATGTATCTTTTTGTTAAAGGCTCACTCCTACTTGTTTGTGTATGTGTACACTTGTGTATGGAGGCTGGTCCCTCAACACTGCTGCTCATTGGTTGCTATGCAGAACATGGGTAGCTGCATGACCCACATTTCTGGAATGCCAAGGCTTGGTGCAGATCATCAATGCTAAAACAACAGGAACCAGCGGACTGAGCATCCTTACAGATAAACAACAGCTTTGAGAATATCTAGTTTCTGGAGAAGCCGCCATCCAGCCGTCACTTTGTGGTTCTGTCCCACTCTGTATCTTTCCCGGTGAGCTGTTTAGAGTGTGAAATGTGTTCTAATCCAACGACGGAGCATATCAGTTTCCTCTGTTTCACTGCAAGGATGAATAACCATCTTTTATAAACCCTAGTGGTCTCCAGTCAGCTGCCAAAACCCTTCTATTTTTCAAAACGTCCTCTTATTGAGAGGTAATTCTGTCTCTTAAGCCCGAGCCCATGATTCATGATGCTTCACAAAGAGCGGGGTTATTTTCCAGTAGGTTGTGGTGTCTCATCTGTATGGTCCAGTCAATATAAAAAGGTCAAAACCGTTCAGGTTGAATTTGCTGTAAAGTGAAATTGGGTGAAAATGTATTTGCCCCACTCAAGTCACTTTATGTCTGAATTGGGGACACTTCCACGTGTGGCTAGAGATCAGAGCAGACCTGACACTGATGTGCAGTAGCAGGATGTTTTTTTCACTTCTTCTTCAACTGCATGAGGTGGGAACAGAGTTGGGGGAAAAAAATATGTAGGAAATGTATTGACATTAGCATATATTAATAGCCATAATATTTAAGTGAAACTTTTATTTTCTTAATTTGTGTATTTTTTTATTTATTTATGAATAATATATATTAGTGCTGTCAAAATTAGCCTGTTAACTAACGCATGTGATTAATTTATATTAATTAATTAACTTTATATATATATATATATATATATATATATATATATATATATATATATATATATATATATAAATATAAATTCTCATATTACAGAGCACATAATACTGATACTGTGAGATGTCTCTGAATCTAAATGGATCAGGATTAACTGAAAATCGCCTCATAAATGAGACATAGTTACATTTTACTGTACGTACTACTTACTTAGTACTGAGTAATATTAAATGCTGACATGTACTTACTTTAGAGTAATGGTTAGGGTTTGTGGTTACACTTTATGTTACGGCGTCATTGTTACACTGTAATTATACATTTAAGTACTGAGTAATATTAAATATGTACTTACTATAGGTTTAGGATTTGGGTTTGGTTTGGTTTAGGGTTAGTTGCATGTAATTATGCATAATTTATAGTGATTTTTATAGTAACTGCATGTAACATATGTAATAATGACACTGTAAAATGAAGTGTTACCGGGTTTGGTTTGGGGTTATCGTTACTTGTAACTATGCATAAATTACTGTTATTACTATAGTAATTAGTAACGTGTATGTCAATTTAAAATAAAGTGTTACCCCTTATTCTGCATGACCATATTCTACGTCCCTTAATCCCACCCAATACCTAAACTTAACAACTAATTTAACTAACTATTAAGAGTTTGAGGCAAAAGTCATAGTTAGTAGTTTATTGTTAGTGAGAATTGGACCTAAACTACAGTGTAACCATGTTTATGTGTGTATCTTGTGTGTGTATGTATGTGTATATATATATATATATATGTATATATGATTTTTGGATTTATGTCATTCCTAAGCGGTTTTAAAATGCGTTGGATTTGCATTCTTGGGAAGCTTCTAGAGGGATCACCGGTTGACAGTGCAGAGGCGATTTTCAGTTAATCCTGATCCATTTAGATTCAGAGACATCTCACAGTATCAGTAGCATGTGCTCTGTAATATGAGAAGGCCTGGAGAGCTGTGCTATTGATCACATTCGTCCTTGAGCTCAGATGGTAACTCTCTGTCTGAAAAATATTTTCTAGCCAGGATAAGAATATGAGATCCATATAAATACAGTGAATCAACTTGGGGCTCTTTTTTGATCGCTTTTGCTTTATTTTTATTTATTTATTTATTTGCAAATGGATCCATGCATGTGGCACTAGATCTTTGGTTGTGAAAGCCTCTAGAAGAAGAGTTAAAATGTATTGTGAATCCATTATGGAGTACTTTTGCAGTATGCTTCCAAAAACCAAGGGCAAGCTAGAGACAAAACTGTGTGTAATAGAAATAATCAGAAATCCTCGATAGATGTAGCTCAGTATCCGCCCCCCACCTAGCTGGAATCTGTTTTTAATGTGCACGTGTCAGGGTGTAATCTCCATTGTCTTGGTGTATGCATGCCGTCACATGGCACCCCTCATGCCTTGAGGATAACAAGCCTGAAAACCCCATATTGCGCTTTGCCAAACAGGAAAGGCTGCGATGCGGAATCATCGTGGCCTGGCGTCTGATTGGTGTTGAACTCCACGACTGAGCAGAGGAGGGGAACCACCCCAGACATGGAGCACACTGTCTCTAGGAAAAAAATGCTGCCAATGCGTTCTCATTGGCAGACTTGAGGAAGATTCCGGGGGGTAGCTGGGCGGGGGTGCAAAAATGGGGGAAGGGGAAGCGGCGCATGTGAAGCTAGTGCACTACTTATGCTCTCATTTAGAGCTAATATTTTTTATATTACAAGGGGGGAATACAGAAATTATATAGGAGAAATGAGAGAAAAGCAAGTTTCAGTAGCAACAACTTTTTTCCCCTTTTTTTTTTTAATAACACTTATTTTTGTAATAGCCAACTTAAGTTCTTTAGCTGGCATGTGCACTCCTGTAAACCCTATCAAGCTGAGTTTGGTTGGACATTGGACATCATCTTCATTGTGTTTCCTCATTCATCATGTACATGTTTACCTACAGCATACTTATGTATATGAATATGCAAATCATGAAATAATTTCTGTTGAACTGGCTGAAAATAGTTGCTGAACAAGAACACCAACTTCACCAAAAGGATCAGTGATTGCCCTAATGACCTTAAATTAAACAATTTACAACAAAATGGTATCAACAGCAGTAAGTACAGCTAATACATCTATTGATTCTACTCACACATTCCCATTAGTTCTAATGCTTTAGTGAATGTTACTATCTGCTCACAGAGATTCAGTCAAATGTGTGGGAATCAATGCTCTTCTACACCTTACCTTGTTGAGTTTGTTCGACACAAGGTCATTTGTATTTTCAAACCAGATTGCATACACAACTGGTGTCTTTTAGGTCTGTTCTGTAAGCATTGTAGCACCATAAAACTACATGTTTGAATAGCAATTCGGTCTTTTAAGTTAGGAAAAAATGTTTTCCATATCTTTTGTCGTTGACGTCAAAGGCTGCATGCCTATATCAAACAGATTCATCTGCCATTTGGTAATATTGCTAATGTTAATACAATATTTACCTCAGTTTTTGTTTGATATACTAGTGTGGTGACATTTACCGTTCCCTTCGAAAATTTGCTTTCCTATTTCAATAGGCATCTGCACGATCAAGGGCAAAACATTTCTCCATGCAGATCAGGTTTCAGGTTTCAGTTCAGGTTTTTTATGCAAATTTGCTGCGTGCAACAGAAAGCTGCTTGGATTGAAAGTGACTTCTGGGTGAGCAGTGCTTCATACATTGCCGCACTATTGCCAGCAAAACTGCAGTGAAATTCCGCTAATGTGGTGGTGCCTTTAAGCTAGTGAATCACTCTTCTGCTGAAGTTTATGGATTTATAAAATTTCAGTCGAGTCTGTCATGTTAATCATTTTGCATGTTGAAGTATGCAAAAGGGCATACATTGTAGAAACATTGTAGGTTGCCACTCGATACTCAAGGTAAAGTCTGGGTCGTGAAGGAAAATCAGTTGAGAAGCACTGCTATGAAAAAAAAAAAAAAAAGTGTAAGTAAACATAACTTCATGGTTTACAGCACTCTTTAGATTCCCACCATTGCATTTATACAGCTGCATTTGATCTCTCAATCACAAACAAAATTCTTAATAAGAATTGAATTTTTCAACTGCCTCTATATCAATACGCTAGCATGCTGTGCAGTGATCTACTTAGATGTTCCTCATTTTTATTCTCACATATGAGGGCTACATTAATCACACATGAGCTCTCGCTCATGGCCCATGTTTGATGTGGAATAAATAGATTTTCGTTATAAAAATATAACAGAGGAGATTCAAATAAGGACAAAAAAAAACTTGGAGAACATTCAGCAAACTCAGAGTTTTGCGTTGTGAAGTCAGGTCATCTGTCAGAGGCCACGTAGTCTTGCAGTTGACAGCGAGTCGGGTGAGCCAGGAATCTGTTGCTAGGAAACACAGCATTTCAAGACTTAGAACCCTCACATACTAATAAGTAAAAGTTGTGAACTTGAAATGCACACAGTGCAGAATATATAGTGAAGAAACATTCAAGCATAGCCGAGACTTTAAATAACACAACATCTTCCGTTTGTCAACCTTTTTTTTTGAGCTCCTATCTACATCCAGGCACACCTCACAAGGTTTTCTCCTGAGGCAAGGTTTGTCAGTTTATTTGCCTACCTCAGCTCTGTCTCAAATATCATAAAGCAGAAGCAGAGCTAACAATCTTTAGGCTAGTCTGTAAAAAGCAATTTCTTACTAGCTGCTCTTCCGTCGTCATCCCATTGATCTGTATCTGTAATCAATGAGCTCTCTGTGATTGCCGTTGAAAGGGGAGATTTCACAGCTGTTGATTTGTGCCCCTGATGCCGAGCGGTCGGTGTAAATCAACGTCAGCTGAATCCCACAGGGGATTGACTGACCGGATGCTGGCCATAGTGTTTAGTTGCCAAACTGCCCGCTAATAATATTAATTTGGTGGGAGGGAATTGAATTAGCAGGAAGTGGTCTGTCCGTGCTGGAGCGCCAAGGCGTGCCGAGTGTCATTTTTCCGGGGCAGAGGATTCCTCCAGGCCACTTTTAATATTGCTGCTTATTAAATTAAAAATCAATCAATCAGTGTGTGGAGAAATGAGATAAGAAAGCAATTGAAGACCTCCTAGTGCACAAGCTGATATAATTGAGAGTTGTAATGCCATGCATAGCAAGTACATGTTTGTTCTTAAAGGAAAAGTTCACTGCAAAATTTATATTTTTTTGTGTGATATTTTCTTTTCTTAACACAGCTCTTTTCTATACATTGACATTTCATAGTGACAAGCACAAAAAACAAAATATAAAGTAAAGCACAAAAGCAGGTCAGACTCCATACACAGTGTGCTATATTCCATGCCTTCTGAATCCATACCATGACATTGTGTGAGGAGCAGATGAAAGAAGTTGTATAGAAATTATTATTTGCATTATTTATATTATTAACTATTTTTATAAGAAATTATATATATATATATATATATATATATATATATATATATACACACACACACTATAGTTCAAAAGTTTGGGATCTGTTAGATTTTTAATGTTTTTAAAAGTGTTGTCTGCTCACCAAGGCTGTATTTATTTAATTAAAAGTAAATTTGAAACGGCAATATTTTGAAATATTATTACAATTTATGATAACTGTTTTCTATTTGAATATATTTTACAAAGTAATTTATTCCAGTGATAGCAAAGCTGAATTTTCAGCAGCATTAGTCCAGTCTTAACTGTCACATGATGCCGATTTGCTATATATATATATATATATATATATATATAATATGTGTGTATTTGTATATAAAATATATAATTTATTTCATTTCAAACATTAAACCATCAAGCTTTTGGTGAATATCACATGGAGAGATGGAGTTTGGGTAGAGCAGCATTTACTCTTAATTGAGCTGCTCTAAGATGCAGAAACACTGTATGAAAAACTCCGTGTGTAAATGAACACAGTGCCATGCTTCACTCTGAAACACATAGCACACATATTTATTGAACTAAATCACAGCCTTCCTTCGTGATTCAATAATCACATTAAACCATATCACTTAAGTCTAATCCCAGACTAAAATGCATGTTTGAGCTGTTTTAACTGACAGCAACTTGCACTGACATATCTTAAAATATGTCAGTGCCATTGTTTTGTTTCAAGATGCACACCAGTAATGTGCATCTTAAATGTCCTTATTGAACTAAGACCTAATCCTGGCTTAATCTAGCCTAAGCCCTGTCTGTGAAATCGGGCCATTCAATTTCATTTCATTTTATTTATTTAAGTAAATGATGGACTATCTTCAGTCATGTTAATGTCCTTCAAGTTGTAGTCTTTTTTTTTTGTCATACTTTTGCTGTGTGTCACTTAAAGGAGGATCATATCCTATTTTGCATCAAGTACACTTTCTCCAGCTGTTATGGAAGGGTTTTCCCATTCCCATTGCCTGGAGCTCTGCTGTTCTTTTTTGTTTTGTTTATTTTTTATTATTTTTTTATGGGCAACAGTCAGCCCACATGTGCCTGTCACAGATGACAGAGATGAATATGTGACTCCACCTGAATAACTCCCCTCATTCTATGAACACATACTGCATTATTAAACCACTTCTTCAGAACCAGTAAAATGGCCATTGTCACTGATGTCTTTACCTCTGTACGGAACATTTACTCTGGGTCTGAATCACTGACCTTCCCAATCGGATGTGTAATTCATCACAAAGACACATTAAAATACAGGAGTCAGTTTTACCAGCAGGTTTTATTCGATTCACAGCTAGCATCAGCCCGATTTTAGCTAGGCTATGATCACATTCCTTAACATGCATTTTAAGGATGTTTCTCACATTTGTATCCTGCAGTAGCATTCACTAATAAATAGGAGAGGTTGGGGCTAGTTGTCACATGAGTTTTTGTCACAATTCAAATTACACAAATATGTTTTTTTTTGTTTTGTTTTTTCTCTTTTTTTAGCCGAAACTGTCACTTTCCTTTCTTTCGCTTTTCTTTTTTTAAGAAGACTACCATTCAAAAATTGGAGGTTGGTAAAATTTCCAAAAAATGTTATTGAAAGAAGTTGCTTACCAAAGCTGCATTGTTTCGATCAAAAATACTAAGAAATATTATTACAGTGATTTTAAAATAACTATTTTCTATTTTAATAAGTAAAATGTATTGCTTTGATGGCAAAGCTGAATATTCAGCACACATATAAGCACTAAAATATTATTTTTTAATATTCTTTAATTAATCTTTAATTTATTGCTTTACCATATAACTTTAACCCAAAAAATGTTTAATAGGCTGTTCAATGGCAGGTTCCATCATGACAAAACCCAACTAATTGTACAGTGAACTTTGTCTTTGTTTCTGGGCAGTAACATTGGGGAAAAAATCAAACGCTTTTTTTGTAGCTGCTGTACAGGAATTGACTTTCACAAATACACTATGGACTATTCAGTGGCGCAAAAAGTGCGACATCCGTCCCCAGCCTCCCCTATATATCATTATGATGTATTATTCATTCGTGAAGTTACTAGTGTAGAACGTATTGTATTGATTACACTGCTGTAATTGGTCATGGATGACCTCCAAAATGATTATTCAATTTGCGGTTATATTAAGTGATAAATAATGCTGTAGATAGGGTATTTTGCTTGTGTCAAGACACCCTCCTTTAATAGTAAATCACCTTCATGTGGGATCCTCTACATGTCTGTGGCTGGTTACTGACAGGAAAACCACCAGATGTTCAGTCTCCACCTCTCGTGACAGCACACTTGTCCCATCCTGACAGTCCAGACCCCATACCTTCACCATGGGGGACGGTACCTGTGACCCTCCCCTTCACATTGCAGAGCCCCTCAATCCCAAGCATCGGTCCAGACACCTGTCCCCCCCTCCAGTTGATCCAGACAGATAGTCACTCTACTGCACTACATCATGTAGACAAGGTCATTAAAGAACAAATCAATTGAACACACACAGACTGTCACACACACACACACACACACATAAATGAGGAGTTTGGCCCGACTTGTTAAAAGAATGAGTAGAAAACATCAGAAGTCATATTCTCTTGTGTCCCAAGCTGGTCAATATCTAACCTCGGTAATTTACATATCCATCCAATTTGAGCCGAAAACTCATTTGAAATTAACCTGGCACATGCCCTATAATCATTTTACTGCCTGATGGTTTTTCTAAAAAGAAAACCAATCTCCATGGAGATCGCATTGTGTGTCGGTGGGCCGAAAATATTTCATTAGGTGGGTGAGCAGCAGCTGATTGTGTGAAATGCACATCGGTGCTTGCAGGGGTGAGCGGCTTGAAGCAGCCCTCCCTTTATTTGTTTAGTTTCAGCTCCCTGAGGGCCAGCCTTATTCTCTCGAAAGATGAACGGGTGGAAAACCCGTTTGATGGCTGTGCCCCATCTAAACCCCCACCCACCCCCACCCTCACCATTTCTATTCTGAGTAAAGTGGGGTTTTGGGGGCTGTCCCCTGATGCCTTTGTTCCCAGCTTGGTTATATGCTTGGACTCAGTGAGGCGGAAGACAATGGGAGCGTGGTGGGCTCAGCTCGACTCCGGTTCTGAGGAAACCAGGGGTGCGCCTGACTGAACTCATTTCAGGCTTGATTTGCCCTGACAGATATGAGCTGCTTGGATTAGCATTTATGGGAGATTTTAGGTCTATTATCAAGGAAGTGCTCAGAACAATCTGTTTAAAGCTCATGGATTGGGACGCATTACTTGTGACCTGACAGGTCTTGATGTAAAAAAAAAAACGGATGGTGTGCTCTCATTTGGATTTGTGGAGTTCAGGTTTAATAGAGCAGCTCACTTTTAATGTTTAAAACTGTAATGTTTCCACACATTTGTGTTGTTTCAAACTTGACTTTCTTTCTTCGTCCGTACAATGAAAGTTTCATTCAGTGCAGTACTGAGTTGTTTTGAATCCCATTGAGTTCCATTGTAAAGACAAAAAACGGTTCTTTGTGTTCACCAGAAGAATGTAAAGCCGATATCTATAACAATAACTAAATTTGATAAGTCTGTTTATTTCGAGGTCACGCACTGCAGTTTCAAAGTGTATTTTTGCTGTTCTTGTTGCATTTACACGGCTTTAACCAGCAGATGTCCTCAGCATGCTATGTTTCGAGTGAATAGCTAGTGTAATCGAACTAATCTAACAGTGAATTTAGCTGGCGAAGTGAATATAGTGGAATAAAAACAATGGCTAGTCTTTTTCACTGCAACTTTAAAGCAAGCAAGACAACATTGTCGAAACTAGCGCTGGATACCTGAGGTAATTTCATGTTACACTGTTTACTAGCTTGCCATCATGATCTCATTGTTAATGCTTCGTTTATTCAGAGAATATGACAGATTGTTTTCCATATATCTATGTTTTTTAAAGTATCCTTCAAAAGGGGGTTTGACTTGTCAAACAGTTGTGACTTTTTCTGGACCTCGGCGATTAACTTCTCCTCAATGTCGTCTGCCATTTTAAATGCTAAAATCACAATGGATTCTGATTGGCTGTGAGTGTTTTATCATCAACGATATCATTTCTCTATATCGTTATAGCTGTGGTGTGGACAATGCTATTCTTTTAGATTTAGAATGATTTTTTTTAGAACTATATCATTATCTTATAATGTCGTTCTTGGTGTGATGAACGGGCCTTAAGTCATACAGATTTGGACCGACGTGAGTGTGAGGACAGATTTTTGATTATCAGGTATGCTTTGCCGCTAACATCTTTATTTGCAGGCAACTGCTGTGATTTGCCCATTATTTTGATGGGGAAAATCCCCTCAGGTAACTTTTAAATGAAGATGGATGATTGGATGAGCGAATTAACAGATTCCTGTTATGTGTTTTGTAGCTTGGCCAAAGCGTAGTGCTGTGTAATTATCCCCTTAATTGAAGGCTAAACAATACTAAACGTTTAATTGCATTAGACAATGTTCTTTTTGTCCTCGCATTTTTGTTCTCCAGTTGTCTTCCCATTTCTTCTTCCAACTCTGATAACATTTGCATATTTAAATTGGATCAGCTTGGCTAGGCATGCCCCTCCCACTTTACTTGGTTGGTCCCCCACCCCTCTGCCCCCCTCCAGCTGTTCTGGAGGTTTGAAAAATGAGTCAGACATTGAGCTCTTTCTCCAAAACAAAAACACTGGATATGGTCTGTAGTGTATGTGCCAAACCTGTCTGCTCCACTTAGATTTGAATGCAGCAGACTTCAAGCCAAATTACTCCACATGTACAGACACAAATTTGTGCACTTATGGATGTATAGTTATAAGGAACGCACTGATTTTTAAGTTCTAGCCGATACAATAAATTTATGATTATTGGTGTGTTATAGCCAAAAGTTAAATAGCTGATTAAAATTCTATGCTATTTTCTTTTTCTTTTTCTTTTTTTTAAAAAGGATATTCATTTTGAGATTTGCTAAAGATCACATTTAACAATGTTAATAAATTATTAGTCCACAGGTTAAAAAAAATATTTTCAAAGTTGTAAATAAAGATTTTTTGAGTACATTTTTACAATGAAATACTGTTTTATACTCACAAATGTCACATTTACTTCAATTTGTTACTTGACAATTACTTATAATTATTTGTGACATTTATTAGCAATTTCTGATTCTGAATCTACACCATTTTTTCCCATTTATTTTAAAACATTAAAGGATTAGTTCATTTCAGAATTAAAATTTTCTGATATTTTACTAGCCCCCATGTAATCCAAGAAGTTTATGTGTTTTTTTTCTTCTATTGGAAAGAAATTTATGGTTAAGGAAAAAAATTCCAGAATTTTTCTCCATATAGTGGACTTCAGCGGCTGCTAATGGGTTAAAGGTCCAAATTACAGCTTCAAAGGACTCTACATGATCCCAGCCGAGGAATAAGGATCTTGTCTAGCAAAACGAACTGTCATTTTCTACCGCAGTAGGGTGAAAAACTCAATCTCATTTTGTCCTCCAAATTCAAAATCGTCCGACATAGTTGTTTTACCTTTTTTTGTAAAAGCCATTTGACTTTGCATGTTTGCTTTTTAGACACTGGAACGGTACTTTCGCCTATATCACGCGTAACCTTTCCAACATAATTACATAATGCGTGGTGCATCACAGAGCAGTGCAAGATGAGCATTTGTGGTTAAGAACTATATACATTATTATTTTTTTAAGCAAATGACATAGTTTTGATAGGCAATATTCCTCATCTGGGATCCATTTCAAGCTGCATTGAAACTGCAATTTGGACCTTCAACCTGTTGTAGTGAAGTCCACTATATGGAGAAAAATCCTGGAGTGTTTTGCTCAAAAACCTTAATTTCTTTTCGACTGAAGAAAGAAAGACATAAACATCTTGGATGACATGGGGGTGAGTAAATTATCTGGAAATTTAAATTCTGAAGTGAACTTCAAATGTGCTTTAGATAAAGATATCAATCAAGACTGATAGTGTTTATATATATATATATATATATATATATATATATATATATATATATATATATATATATATATATATATATATATATATATATATATATGTGTGTCTATATGTAAAAAACTGTCTAACTGAACTTAACTTATATGGTACTGATATTTTGTACATCCCTAATAGATTTATGTACTGTATTGATCATTAGGCTTTTATTATGACTCCACAACAATTTGAAAATCTCTTTAGTTAATGGTCCAAATGACCGCTTTCTTCATCTGCGTTGCTTAATGTTGCTTATCGCCTTGCTGTTAACCTATACACTGCCCAGTACACTGGCTCTTACCTAGTGGTCAATGAAACAACCATAATAACCATCAGCAGCAAACGTGTCCATTAGGAATGTGCAGGCTGGAGGCAGAGTGTCCAAATATTTCTGTTTTATTACAGCAGCCGTCTTCCACACAATGCATTTCTCTCTGAACAGAGAATATTTGCTTTGTCAGGCCCGTTTATTGGAATGGTTTTCTATATTACCCAATCGTTCAGCCTTGCGAGTGGTCATACGTTTGATAACCTGGAGATAAACAGTGAAAAGACCAAGGAAGAGCATTTATTTTTTACAATCATTAGATGAAGCTGTAAAGGGTGTGGAGTTGGTGGGTGATGTGCTCATCAAATGCAGGTGTTTGGCTTCAGCGCAGGTACGCAGTGCCGGCGACGCTGCAGTCACAGAGCGTCTGTCTGTTCACTTCTTGAAGAAAAGACATGGCCATTAGAGTCCTGTGGGAGATACTTCACACCTGACTAGTACGCCGCCACTTCTTTTGTCCTCTCTCTTAATGAGGCTTCACTGCAGACTAGTGTTGTCGATTATTCCGCTCGCTCATCCACGTGACTGTGTGCTGACTGCTGCCCAGGGCAGTGCTGGCAGGTGCACAGAGAGCTATCGCTCCATTACTCCATTGCTTCAGGGAACTTACTAACTGCAAATTGCTGTGTATTTAATGTTTTGAATATATTTTCAACAAAGTTGTGTACACTCAGGAGCTCTGAGCTATGAATTGTGTGATTACCACATGAAGCTGTACAGAACAAAGTGGATTTTTTCATAATGAAATAACAGGCTGTTCAAATTGAAAAATCAGTGGCAATAGTAATGTGATTAAAGTGTTCAATAAATCATTACATTTATTAATATTAATCAGAGTAAACAATTCTCCAGCCAAGTAATATGATTCATAGGCTTAAATGTAGCAACTTGGCGCATAAATATAGATGCTAACGTACAGGACACCCTCACAGCCCCCGCAGAGCAAACAGGCCCCTGACCTAATTATAGTATGATCCAGTTATTTTTAAATTTGAGTGAACTTTCTGAATTATAGAAATATATTTCATATTTAAATATGAGCTGCTGTTCAAAAGTTTGGGTTCTGTAAGATTTTTTGACAAAGTTTCTTAAGCTCCACAAGATTGCATCTATTTATGAAAAATACAGTAAAAACAGTAATATTGTGAAATATTATTACTATTAAAAATTTTAATTTTTATATATTTGAAAATGTAATTTGTTCCTGTGATGCAAAGCTGAATTTTCAGCATAATTTCTCCAGTCTTCAGTGTCACATGATCCTTCAGATCGTTTTAATATGCTGTTTCTTGTTATTATTATCAATATTGATAAGCTGTGCTGCTTAATATTTTTGTGAAAAAACATTTCTTAAAAAAAATCTTACTAACTTTTAACAGTAATGTATTTAATTTAATTTTATATGTAAATACATTATCTTATATTTCTTCAAATATTGTTTATATGTCTTTACTCGATATTTTTATAAAAGCTGATCTGGAATATTAAGGGGAATATTTTTTGAATCAGTCAAAATGTCAATGTATTGATCATCGGCTTCAATAATTATTGGTTTTTATTTGCTAGAACGGTGCATCCCAAGGCAGCACCATCCATTTTATGTTGTAATTCTCTGTTAATCTTTCCACGTTTCCACGTGGAGTGTAATTGTGCTGAGGTGGGCTAATTGTAGTGTGCGGTTCTCACACATCGTTCACGCCGTAAGCATGTTCTGCATAAGCACCTGTTTCATGATAACGTGTTTTGCTTTTGTTTGCTTAATTGTTCAGGCCTGCTCGTGTTGAATTGTCTTCTGCATGATGCACACGCTCATTGGAATGTGTTCTTACACACACAATAATCAGGTACGATCAGAGGGAAGTGCTGTGGCAGACCGTATGCCTGTACCGCCATTCATCACGCCCCACACACCACTCACATCGCTCCTCATTAAAAGCTCTGTCTCTACAAAAGCAAAGAAAAAAAAACATGGCCTCTCCTACACACTTTTTCATTCTCAATTTCCCCGTTTTTTTTCTGCCCATCTGTCTCGTTCCCTGCTCTGTTTCCCTTCTATCCCTGTTTCTGCCACACTCTTTTGCCCTCAAAAGCTCTGCTTTGTTCCTCTCAATCTGTTCCTCCCCACCCCCGTTTACCCCCCTCCTCCTCTCTTTAGCTCAGCTCTAGTATTAAGGTACAGCAGTGGTAGATATCGGTGTCTCCCATGCTGTGCCTTAGATGTGTGTGTGTGTGTGTGTGTGGCCATGTTTGCACGTGTACTTGTGTCCATGGTTGAGCCAGCAAGGCTTTATCACTGTCTGAGTTAAGCACTGTCTGTTTTGACTCTTTAAGAAGGCCAACTGATTCTGTAATCCCAACCAGCTGATTGTCACTAATCAGTGTTGTCTTTCTCTCTCCATCTTGGCATTTCCATTGTATCTCACATGAATTGGAGAGCAGGATGGATTGGACCATTTACCTAACTTTTAGATAGAGCTAGCATTGTGACCTGCAACACTAAGGTTGCTGATTTAAAAAGGATTCACTATTAGTAGGGTTACTGAAAGAACAGTATGTGTCACCATAGTGCATGTAATCAAGGCATTCAATTCTATTCTAAAATGCTTCGACTGAAACGTGCCTGCTAAATGACAAATCCCACAGTGGTGTCTTGTTGTCCCTACAAATTAACTGAGTTTTACAGTATCTGGATCTGGTCCAGGTACATCAGCTCTGGCTTCTGGCCACCTTAAGCTTAGCTTAGCCACTAACCCCTGCAGCCCACCTGACCTTCAGAACCAAGCTTTGTCATATTCCCATGATTTATATGTTGATTAACCACTGTAGTCATATTTATATACATAATATGTGTGTGTGTGTGTGTGTGTGTGTATATATATATATATATATATATATATATATATATATATATATATATATATATATATATATATATATATATATATTTTTTAAAATGATAAATTAATTGAGAAAAAGTTTTAATTATTATTTCATTACCAAAGAAAGATAAGTCTTGTGTGCATTCGTTATTTTAATAGCCGGGTATTCAAAGCAGTCATTCCCTCACATCTCCTTTTGATGTATTGTGATTGTATATGAAGTTGACATAGGCTTCCATTTTGGCCTCATGCCAGGTTATGTGAATGGATGTGTGTGTGTGTGTGTGTGTGTGTGTGTGGGTGGGTGTGTGTTGGGCAGGAGCCGGTCAGAGTGCTTGCTGTCTGTTAATGCTACAGCTTGGCTAATTTGTTCCATGGTTTGCTCTCTGTGTTAGTGGTTAGTAGGGGGTGAGCATTGTCCTTCATTACCCTAATCACTGTGAAATGACTCCAACGGACATTATCCAGGCCTGAATATAACGGGGGAGTCCATATCACACATTAGGAGCTGCTGTTGTGAAAGAGGTCTAGCTAAATAATTTCTTTTTGCTTTATTATACACTTAAGTAAGATAATATCTAGCCTTTTAGGTTTACTCAATTTAACAAGTATGTGTTTACTAAGCTAAAAATGTATCCTTTTGTAAACATTGAAAACCAACTAGCCTATCCATATGTTTGCTCATTAGCATTATGTAAACACTTTTCTGACACATTATTCTGACAGCGTATTGTGGTGTTATTCATGTTGGTTTGTGTTTTTAATGTCAAAACTGAGAAAAATCTGATGATTTCAAAATGTCATATAATGCAACACAATTTTGTTTCTCATATATGCATTCATTGGCTGCACCTCTACTTACTGCATTTTAATGAAGAGCTTCTTGACCTTTTTATAAATTATGTCGTGTCAGTACAAATTTGTGTGGGATAATTACAGTTATGGATAACGTATCTGGGTATTTTTCGCCTATCACTTCATTGTTACTGCGTGTTCGGAAATATTACTCATTTGACCTACTGCTTTTCACTTGCGTGACAAGAAAGTAGGAATTTTCAGATGGCAGGATTCATCTTTTTATATCTCACTATAATTCTGTTTAAGACACCATTTCCCTGAATTTGGTCATCATAGATTGACGACCCATACTCCGAACATTTATGGAAAGTTGTGATTCCCTGGTCTGTTTCTGTAATGACTGTGGAGACGATCTCTCATAACACTCATAACACAGCACCCTTCTATGGTTTGAATATCATCAAGGTCAGAGTGAGCTCACATTAATTATTCATGAGGGGTTTTACTACTCTCATACGGTTGTTTTTGCCATCCTCTCTCTCTCACTCTCACTATCCCTCCCGTCAGATTCAGAAGCCCTCCCTTCACCTTTTTCCCTTTCTCTCGCTTCACTTTCACACTCACAGCAATATCTTTCCTTTGCATCTCTTTATAGCTTTTGGTCCCAGCTGGTGCTAGTGACTCTGGTGTATCTGCTTCTATCAACCAATCCTAAATCAACACACACCACAATCATGCACACTTTTCTTACCTCGACCCCCTGGCACCTACCCTGGTTACCTACTGCGTGAAGAATAGTGCAACCCTTGATAGTGGGGCAATGTGATAAAAGAGAGTGATTGCAGGTGGATTCTGGATTAGTAAAGGAGAGCGAGACTGTATGAGTGAGTGCGAGCAAGGGAGAAAAAGAGAGAGGAGGGGGGAATGGGAGGTGCTGTATCAGCCAGGCTGAGCCAGGACGCAGTAGCCGCACAAGCAGCGCGCTGAGCTGAGGGATCTATTGTTCCTCTGGCTTTTTTATTTTTTCTCCTTCACTCAGACCTCATTCTTCTCCACTGACCCAGAGAACACAGTGAAGAAGAAAGAAAAGGAGGGAAAATAGAGGAGTTAGAAGAGAAAGAGAGAGACAAGTGGATTACCCCTTCCTGGAGGAACCGCGTGCAGAAGAGTGAGAGGGACAATAGCAGGCACACTTTCCCCTGTGCCGCATCTTCTTGTGCATACATCTCCTGCTGAGTGTGTGTGTATCGTGCAGGTCTGTTTGGCCAGACTTGAGCCGTGTGGATCTATCTGGCCGGGCTGAAGCCATGGGGCTGGCCAGCAGGGCGGCAGGGAGAGGGGGCACTTCAGCAGGGGCTCTTGCTTTCCTCTTCAGAGTAGCTCTGCTCTTTTTGGGGCTTTGGGATGTCCAGACGCAAACAGTCGCCAACACAAAACCCACCTACATCTGGCAAACAGGTATGACTATTTTATCTAAGCACAAGTCTATGCTTAAAAACATTGGTTAGTGTGTTTTGTTGTGTTCAGAAACAGGTTTGTGATGAGAAAGAGACGCTGACTTCATGCCAGAGTCGAAATTAGATGTCCCAGTGAAAGTACCTTAATTGGAGGTTACTTGTTATAGGAGACAGTACATTTCAGTGTGCATTTAGGTTAAAGACATTTTATCTGTTAGTCCTGGCACTTACTTCTTGTCAGAGCAGTGAGGATATTTAAGTGTATAATGTTGCTGAAGAGTGCTTGATATTTTCAGAATGTGTGGGATGGTCTTCGAATCACTAGTAACCCTCCAACACACTTTTACAAGATGTGTAGCCCCCTAACCCTAACCCTACATCCTGAATGATAAGACGCATGATTGATTCTTTAAATACAAGCTGAACTTGATCAGTATGATTTCACAATAATTAAGCACATGAATATCCCTACAATGGACGTGAATAAGTATTGTGCTTTCCAAAAGCAGCATGGTCAGAAACGTGTGAAATGCCACAAGAACGGAAATGCAAGGCTTAATAGGTGAATATTAGAGATGTTTGAAGTACCTGTAGAGTCATGCTCTGATTTAGATATGTCTTTGGTGGAATGTAAGGCAGTTGCCACAGTAGGTAATGTAGAGTGTTGTCCGGTTTTGGGGTGGTGTCTCCACACCTATCAGGGGGTGCAGATTTGCCATGCATGGGACATCACTGGCCGTGGAAGTGGGGGGATGGAATTAGCTGAAGGGGGTGAGACTGTTTTAGGTGCATGTTGGGATGGGGAGGGGTAGGGTGAACTGGGAGGCTGAAATGGTTTCTCTGGACTGGCCACGGATCGATGGGCCATTTGGCCAGGGTCTCAGGCAGGAATGGATGGAGAAGCTCTGGATCAATGAAGAGGGTGCAATGGGGCCACTGGTGTCCTGCTGGAGTTGATCAATGCACAGTTTCATGGCTGGACAGGATTGGAATCCTGCAGGATCAATGGTGAATTGTGAACTCTCTGGTCTAACTCAGAAGGAGCCTGATCAATGTGTGGGGTGAAAATCTGGAGAAGGTGGTCAATGGATCAGTGGTTTCAAGAAATGGGTCTAGGTTCTTTTATGAGCAGACTATAAAACAAAAGCTGTTTATTTGACTACTCCTTGTCAGGGTTCAAGGAGAGGCATTTCAGTGTTGCTCTGTCTGGAATTGGTACTTTTGTTTTCCTTATCCTGTGCATTTACATTGCTCGACTTTTTTAGTGTATAATGGCTGTAGTACTGCAAGGAATATTGTGATAGTGTGGTGCAGATTACAGTCACTGAGTGCAGGAGATTAAACATGGAGTGAGGGAGAACAAGCAGATTGGCTGAAGCAAGTTAACCTACATACACCTGAGCTTCGCTTTTGGCTTTCCCATAAATACACACATAGTAAGTCCTAAAATTAAACCCAAGTGTTTAAGCACTTGACCTCAGAATCTCAAGCAATGTCAGTAAAGCAAACCTCAAGCTTTCGTGGAAACAGGCAAATCCAGCCCTTCCAGGTATAGTTGTTTTCCTATGATTCACTCAGTATTTTAGTGTTTTGTTCTGTGGGGACATGGGGTCAAAGCAGAAGTCTCATACAACAGTGTTAGCCTATCTGCAGGGCTCATGTGGGAACAAATCAGTTTTCTGATAAAAGCACATTAAATTTTGTGGAAATGACAAATGGCCCTGGCAGTATGCATCAGTACAGAAGCTGATGTTCACCAGTCAGCAGAGAGTTATTGTAGGAAGAACATTTCCTATAGTTCACCTTGGATGGCTCTGGATGGAGAAGAGTAGGATAAGAATTTGTTATGTGGCAGCACTTTTGACATCTTTATCATTATGTAAAATGTCTTATTTAATTAGATGTAATCAATTTTTCATCTTTTGAGTTGAGAGCACCTTGAAACACAGTAATGACAACTCACTCTGACTTTCAGTTCTACCAGAAAGACTCGGGAGGCAAGATAACGTGACAATGATATTTATTAACAATCAACGAGCAAATATGATAAGATAAAATTCTTTGGCATTTGCGGACTCTGCATTTCCTGCCTAAAGATGAAGGCAGGGGTGTAGCCGACCCCCCGGAGGTATGGACAGGGACCATTCTGATGGTGGTGGGGAGGATGGAGGTTAAGTTTGACGTCAGCATCTGTGAACTCAGACATGTGCAAGTACCGATCTTATATACTCCAAGTGTTGGATAATGATAGGTTAGATCTAAATTAATAGTGATGTAACATTCGCGTCTTCCTGGCAGAACTTGCGCAAGAGCTTTCATTTCTCATAACTTCCTCCCAAGTTTTACTGAAAACTCGTCTGCAAAAGTGACTTGTTCCAAACTTTCCCAAGTCTATGTCATGCCAATTAATACATAAACGCCAAAGATGGTCATTGATGTTAAAACATCAATAACCTATTGAGTGGCCAGAAGGGCTGTTCATTTCACATGCAATGGGGCATTTCTGAAAGCAGCAGCAAGACACTCTCATTTTAGACTCAGAGAGTTGAATAAAACCTGCAGGCTGTCAATAAGCTATAATTTATTTCAGCCCTGAAACATTTGACAGTGCAGTTTGTTTTTACATGTCCCTGTTTTCAGGGCTATAAGGCTGTATTTGAAGGCTCTAGGGAGGCGTCTGGCCCAGTTTATTGCCTTGTATCGTCCAATATTACACTGTAAACAGCACCCCTTTTTAACACCATTGCATTTGTGAAGGGCATATTGGGATCATGACTTCCTTTTTATTGCAAACAGTCTCAAATTTCTGTGCTATTCTGTACAGTGTTTCATTTAACTGTATTCCTTTCCCTTCCAGGGGATTACCTCTGTATGATTCTTACTCTCCGAGGCCTCTATGTGGGCCATTCCCTGCCCTACAGCTGCCTGATATAACAGATACACACTGATCTTAATCGACAGGGCTGAACTCTTTCCCTGGTCAGCATTGTGCTTAGTGGTGGCGTGCATGTGGGAGAAAGCTATTGAGTCCGGCAGGACCCTACCCCCTTCCACCCCGCCCACCCAGTGCAGCAGATGAGACGCTTTTTATACCCTCTGAAAGTGTGAATCTGCCTTTACTTCCCCATTCACTAATGTCCACTCTTCTGTTTGCTTCTTTCAGCACCTTTCACCTTTCCTTTCAGCATCCTTTTCTTTCGGCCAACCTTTGACCCTGTGGTTAAAAAGGGCTTTGGAGGGCATGTCAGTGCGGGAGAACATAGGGGATCTATTGGTGGCTAGAGGCCAAGTGTCAAGCAGTTAATTCAAACATTTTTTTCTCAGTCAGACTTTAATACCAGAGACACCACCTGAGGACTCCACAACAAGACTCCGGATCGCATCTCTGCTTCCTCAGTGTGCTCCGATATGGCTAATCATGGAGAAAAATAGAGGAGGAAAACATATGGAAGTGTGCAAACATTCCCTAGGTGATCAAGCTGTAATTATGCCCAGCCATCAGCCTGAATTTTGCCTTGGAGCCAGAGTTAGACGCAACCATTATGCGATGGGATGAAATGGAGTTCATCAAGTGCCAAATTGCTGCTGCTTGTCTGGGTACTTTACTTGAGTATGGTCCAGCTGCTCACAACAACCTGCCTGACAAGTGCCACCCACACGAAATAGCCCGTCTCACACAAGAGCCTCGTCACAGAGCCGCTTTAGCTGTCTTTTAGTTTTTTGTGCCATCATTTTCAACGCTTCTCTTCTTTAATTGTGTGTGTGTGTCAGTGTTCTCAGCCTTACCGGTTTGTGCTATGTCACCTCCTCCTACAGCCGTTTGTTGCTCTTAGGTTAGCATCTGTGTGCTCCCTCGCTCTTTTCTTCTTCTTTCGTCCTGAAGAGCGAGGGGAGAATCCTGATGAGTGCTCGCCAAAAGATGACAAAAGACAGACTGACAGCGTGATTTGTTCCACTTGCCCCCTTCTCTCTTTTTCTTTTCTTTTGCTCACACATGCACGCTTGCATCGTGCACCTCATTAGTTTGCTAAGAATGGATTGCCGCCTGCCTGTGCGTGGGGGAGCGGTTGTAATTACCTGGGTGTGTGGCGCAAACCCTTTTTTCACATCTAAAGGCAGTTTTCTGACAGAAGATGCTGAGAAGGCAGCTTCTGCTTTTTTTCACTGACAAATTTGTATTCTTCCTCAGACATAGCATTTATTTACATAGTCTGTAACACCTAAGAAATTGATGATGATTTCAAAAATTAACTTAAGAACTGCCCTTTGATTTCAGACGGCAGTTAGATATGCTTGTAACTGATGACAGTACTAAACATATTAGTGGAATGACACTATGCGTTCCTAATGCTTTTCACTCACTACAGCTCACGATCCTGCAAGTAGGCTGCTTAGCTTTCCTGAAATGTGCAAAGGGATTGTGCCCATTATGCTAAACCGCTTTAAATCAACACCATACACTTCCTGTCCGGTGCCACCTATTAGAGGGCCTGTCATCAAATAATTTTACAAAAAACCCGATTTGTGTCTTTATTCTCTAATGCACCCAAGATGTCAAATACATATTTGGACTATGGAAATATTTCTTATTGACAAAAGTTTGAGATTGTGAGGTTGTGGTTGCAGTGTGTATGCCACTTGATTACTTTCCCATCTCTTAGTTTTCTTTCTTTGTCTGTCTATGTTGTAGACACACAGTTGAGTGCCAAGCTTGTTTGTGAGGAGCTGAGCTGAGCAGTGCTATACTTTATCGCATAGCGACTATCCTGATGGAGATATAAATAGCAGACAGCTTTAGCCAGGCAGCAGCTGAGCTCACGCTACAGACATTAATGGGAGAGAACCTGGATGAGGCGGGAGTGAAAGATGGAGAATTAACAAGAACAAAAATACTGTTTGTCATCTTAGTTGATTCTTTAGTTGTTCTCCAAATTTTCACAGTGCTTGGGTAAACGCATTTGCGCAGATGATTGCTGCCTCGCACACAATGAAACACCTGCAGCTTTTGGCACGGGTGGCACAATTTGGCACTCTAGCGTAAGCTAAATAATACCTCTCTGATAGGTTTAGTCTGATTTTAATTTTAGCAGCAAAGAAATTCCTTGTGGATGAATGAGAATTTCTTCATTAACAATACTCACCATTTATGATGAGTCACCACATCCACATTGCTTCTGAGATCTTGTGTCCACATTTGTAAGTGGCAGATGTAGACTTTTGATTTCTGCCTGGTTCAACATTGTGAGTTTGATGTGAAAGGTGAGTATAGTAAGTGGGTTTGGGCATGAGTGTGGATTTCCTATCCTTCAGATCAGCTAACCGTAATCTGACTTGAACTTTTTGAATCCAAGAAACACTGAGATCTAATGCCAAGCTGAAGGAAGTTCAGGATAAGTATCTCGCTAGCTAGAGTAGCTAGACTGTAGCTCAAATTCAAGACACATTGGCAGACATAGAAGCATGTTGCTGTGGAAAGGTTACCATCTTGACAAATATCCATTTATTCTCAACAACTATTTTCACATCCACACACTTCCATTCTCATTTTCTCCTCCTTAGCATAACATCCACAGGTGTCATATTTTTGCCGTTTCCATTGTCAGAAGTTGTGAATGGTACCCTAATTCTGAATCACTTTTTTGGAAGCCTTCCATTGGGGTACGTAGCAGAGTAGTCTGGTACTAAAGGGTGGAGCAAGACTCCATACTGCAGAATGTTGATTGGTTGACAGAGAATCGTCACTTGCACTTGCTACAAGAGGCGCCACTCTTGTACTCTTCAATCACTTCATGTCAAGGCTGATTTTGTCCCCAGTACTTAATGAAATTGCTTGCAACAGTAATTTATCTGACACAAAAAAAGCATCTCCATTTGTTGAGCAGGAGTTTCCAGTATTTTTTTGTTGTTGTTGTAAGTTGTGATCCGGCACTAAAATCCAGTGCTAAAATCCTTAGTTAAGTATCCTTATTCTTAATATACATCCATTGACATTCAGCTGTAATTTGGGTTTATTTAAAAAAACAAAACAAAAAAAAACAAGTTCGACCAGAAAGACTCAGGAGGTAAGATAACGTAACAATGATATTTTATTAACAATCAGCAAGCAAATATAGTAAGAAAGTTCTTTTGCGTAGCTTAGATCCTGAGGTTTGCGGACTCTGCATTTCCTGCCTAAAGATGAAGGCAGGGGCGTAGCCGACCCCCCCGGAGGCATGGACAGGGACCATCCTGGTGGTGGTGGGGAGGATGGAGGTGAAGGTTGACGTCTGCGAACTCAGACGTGTGTCAGTACCGATCTTATATACTACAAGTGTTGGATAATGATTGGTTAGATCTAAACTCAGTGATGTAACATTTGAGTCTTCCTGGCAGAACTTGCGCTAGAGCTTCATTTATATTATTATATATTATATATTATATTATTATTTATATTTATATTATTTTAGAGTGAATTAATTGTCGGAACCCCTCATACTCATGTTTGGTAGTTAAGAGCTAGTCAGTGAATCTGAAATATTGTGAAATTTTGGGGTTGAAATTTAAGAAATGCTTACAGGTGGATCTCCGTCCTAATACTATGGAATCTACACCAGAAAATCAATTCTTCATATCACTTTCAGTTTTTTTTTTCTTTTTATTTGTGATGTTTTAATAACCCAGTGGAGATTCTTCTGTTTGCTCTTCTGTTGGGAGCCTAAAATAGATCATTTTCTGGGAAATGAAAGAGAGAAGACAAACATTGGCAAAAAGGGAGAGAACATTTTATCCATGTCATTTTTCATGGCCAGGTCTGCAGGGCTTACTGTAAGTGAGTTACCAGGGACCCTCAATTCATCATAGTTACGCCGAGCACTCAGCCATACTCCCTGATGGAACTGCCCCCAGACTTCCGTTTTCCCACATTGCACCATTACACAGTGTCTACCTACCTCGTTTGCTTCATTGCTTGTTTTGTATTCAGTGGTTGAGAGTGTCCTGAAAGTGAAGCTCTCTTATGTAAAATTATGTAAAATGATATCACGAGACCAGTGTGTTATGATTGTGTGAGATTGTCAGCTTCAAACAAGATACTTGAGTACAACTTGATGATCTTGAGATCCTCATGTGACAGTATTTCAAGTGTTTGGAACATACTGCACTGAGAATTATATTGCTTTAGTCACGTTGGCTATGCAAGCTTCTCCATGTAATGGAGTAAATTTGTCTTGACAAGTAAATTTGGTGGAAAATTGGCTGAAAATGTCTGTTGTTATTGTTTCGAAATGATTCATTTATTGAGATTTCACAGTAATCCAACCAACTCATGTTCTTTATGTATGTTGTCGTGCCAATGCATTTGTACACACACACACGCACACACACACACACACTGTTCTTGTGTGGATAAACTGTTTAAATTGGATATTAAATATAATGTAATGTTTAAGTCTCGAGAGAATTAAAAAGATTTCATATTTAAAGTGGGGGAGATGGAGAAATAGTCTGTGTGACAGAGAAAGGGACTGTTTACAGTAATCTAAATGGCAAGGCTTAGACTAAGTCCAGCATTACTCATATGCGGACGCTTGATGGATTAAAGATTATACTTTATACTTTATTCAAAAAACATTATTTAGTGCGTCCAAAGAAGATTTGTAAATTATAGCCTATTGAACTATGCCCTTATCGTATACTCCGTTTGCATTTTATATCAATATGCCTTTAATATTACTGTAAACAGGTATCTCTATACGGGGAAGTCAGTGTGGAATTTAACTTTTTTTTCCCCCATAGGCGTGCATGAATTTTTCCATAATATTCTCATAATCTAGTTATGCAGCATTGTGTGTGCTATTTGGGATTGTTTACAATTGCCAATGTCTCATCCACAGCTGTGGCAGCACAGAGAACCGCCCATTGATGATTTATAACTCATAATTGTCCTGTTAAATATGCTTTACTGGAGTGTTTTTCGCTCACAACATGGAGTAGTTGTACATCAGATCATGTCTTTCTAAAACATCTACCAGCAAAAAGAAGTGTTTTATTTTGAAAATATCACCAATATATTTGAGGTTTTTGGTTGAGGTCTTCTGTTAGCTAATCACACAGTCCAATCAGTCCAAGAATTCTTCCGTTGCAAACACAAATGAAGGTCTGCTGCACAAAGAAGACAGCATTTCAGATGCCTGTACCAAACTGTAATGGGCAACGTAGCTCTTAACTAATAAAAACAGATATGCTTGAGCATGCTGTCCATTTTAGGGTCCCATCTTTTGAAATCGCGTCATGTTTTCAGTTTGTTTAGATGTCTCAGTGTTCATTTAGGCCCACTTCCAAACGAACTCTGGTGGTTGTAGGATGCACACCTGAGTTCAGATGTCAGTGTTCGCACTCACTCAAATGAACTGCACTAACAGAGCACCAGACTTTGTTTTAGGGTGTGTTCACACTTGGCATGTTTAGTTCGATTAAAACGAACTCTGATACGATTGCTCTGTTAATGTGGTCCATTTGAATAAGTGTGAATGCTACCATCCAAACCCTGGTACGCATCAAACAAGAGGGCCAAGGCCGCTGAAAAATGGGTTTTGGCCCGTTTCAACACAAACACTGGTGCGATTTGAATGAAATATGAATGCAACATGGACCAAAGACACGAACCAAAAATGAGACATGATGTCACAAGATGCAACCCTAAAAACAAAAGAATGCTCAAGCATACCTATTTTTCCTCATCATAGTCATGATGTTGACCATCGCAGTTCGGTACAGCCATCAGAACCGTGTCTCCTCGCAGCAGATCTCCATTTGTGTGTGTGATGGAGGGATTCCTTATGCTGTTTTAACTGCTTTACACATTTTATATGCTCTTCAAGAGCTCTCAGCTGGTCAAAATACCATCATATGCTTGCTATGCACAAACAAGCGCTTTAGGTCAGCTGTTTTGGATGTTCGTTGTGAAATATACGTCATAAAAGCTGACCAATCAGGTTGTGAACATATTGCTATGCCTTTAGGTTTGGTGTTAAAAATACCAATGCCATGCTAAGCGGACCAACACACCCTTAATCGAACCAAACCTGTCAAGTGTGAACACTCCTTTAGTACTGGCTTATTATTGAATTTTAATAGATTTTGTATACATTTTTCCACATTTTCTTTGAATCTGAGTAAAGTAGAGTGGAAACAGTTACTTACAGGACTATATTATTAGTCTAAGTGACACAATTTCGCTAATAACTCATTAAAATGTGTAGCTATTGCAGTTGTAGGGCAGTGCCATGCACCTTCTCCATCTGTCTCATTCATCCCCTCCTTTTTGCTGTCCTCTGCAGACATCTGCCTTTCCACTTCATTTCCCCACCAGTCCTTCTGCAATCACCCCCTATTCCATATTGGATGTTGTTTTCCTGCAGATGTTGTCTGGAAAAGTTTCCAAGAAACTACTGATCTGAGACGTGTGTCTGTGTCAGTTGTCAATGAGGTGATGGAACGGGTTTAATGCAAACCGATGTTATGACAGCACTGATCTTAATAGAGAAATGCAGGGTATACGTGTACCAATGGAGGTCGATGCCCAAGGTGATTCATTCTAGCCGTACAGTTTTACTGCCCAGTTGATTGTTTACTGTGACTGGGAAATGGAAAGTCACCATGGACTATACAGTGCTTTTGTCTTTAAAGTGCTGTACTTTATCTATTGAATGTCCAATATTACGCAAAGGCAATTGTTTTACATTATTTTCTCCCATGCTCTTTGAACAAAAGAGCAGTCAGATGTCACTTGGAGCTTGCTCTCTTTAGCAGATCAGTCTGTGAGATTTATCACAGTACACACTGAAATGTCAGACATTTTTCTGGCTGAATTACATTTGTTGAATGAAATTTGTTATCTAGCTCTTTTCCCCGAAAGTATAATCAGTCATGGATGAAGCAAGTTGGCTTCACTCCATTCAGGAGCTTGATTGTATGTTCTACTCCCTCCACACTTCCTCAAGAGCAGCACCGGATGAGACTCTCCAGATCTGATCATCGCCATTCAAGAAGTGTTTTTGTGAGATTAGATGCAAGTCACATTACTTGGTGACAGTTTTGAAGAGTCACACATGCATACAATCTTTAGTTGTATGCTATAGTTTTCAATAATAGTTTTTGGATACCTATGTCAAGTGTCATTTTCATATTCTGTATGTGATTTTGATTTATTCAAAAATCTGTTTTGTGAGTAGTGATTTTCAGGCTCAAATGTGGCAATCTTATGTTAAAGAAAACGGGTCATTGATATGATTTTAAAGGTGATCTATTATGCCCCTTTTTACAAGATGTAATGTAAGTCTCATGTGTACCCAGAATGTGTCTGTGAAGTTTCAACTCAAATTGCAAATGAGCTCATGCTCCAAGCTCGCGATTCCGATACACTGAGGCACAAACAACACAGGAGAAACTGACACAGCAAATATAACTATCAAAATTTATCATTACAAACTGTTTGATGAAGCATATCAGATAATGGTAGGTAGGTATGGCATGCATTTTGTGGAAGTTTGATGCACCTTTGGTATTGATCCATCTTTGATCCATCAACTTCTTTGCAAATCCTGTGTTTTACTGACCCTCAGTCTGGTGAAAAATTATTTGAACATACTGGTATATGAATTTATCTGGACACTTTTTAAGTATAATTACAGCACTGCGTCTTTAGTGGCTCAGATGCCAGGAGTTTATGGAGACTCATGTTTATTATTATAGCCGTTAACAGATTAGTGATAATGTTTGCATAGCTGAGACATGTCACGAGCTCATGGATGGTCATTCTAGAGTGCTGCTGTCCTGCAGAGTTTTGCTCCGACTCAACTCACCTTCCCTCACATACCTTTGGTACACTGTTGTCGCTTGCCAACAAAATGGTGGCACCATGGGTGGAAACATACAGATTAAGGGTCGATAATATTATAAGAAGATCCCCTTCCTACGTCACAAGGGGAGCAAGTGTTACGTACTGTCTTGGTTTTTGTCACGTGTTCTGTATTTTGGTTTTGTTCCTGCCACTTGTTTGCCCTAATGGACTTCAGCTGTGTTTATGTATCATTCCCTTCACTTGTGCCCCAGTCATCACTTCCTGTATTTAAGTTCCTGTGTTTCCTCCTATCATTTGTCGGTTATTGTCGTTGTTAGTAGATGTGTACGTTGTTTGCACCATTTTTATAATTAAAAGTTCTCATGTCAATCGTCAACTCAGTGTCTGTCCGCCTTCTCCTACACGTACCGTAACAGAAAGATCTGAACATTTTTTCACATGCTTGCAGAGAAAGGCTTACCAAAGTTACTGGGTTGTCCTTTTCCACGTTTTCTAAGTTGATAGATGCACTGGGGACCCGGTTATAGCACTTAAAATTTCAGATTTTCATGATATGCCCCCTTTAAAACATCAATGTAACATTAAATATTCTATATACAATAACACATTTTAAATAAAATGTAATGTTATAGATTAATTAATTTCTTTAGAGGCCAAACGTTACTCCTTCAAAAGAAAATGCGGTCCTGAGGGGTTATCTGTTTTATCTGGAAATGACAAGTTATTTGTCTGACATCATTTGTTGTTGTTCTTGTTTTTTATTCTCTAGGTTCTTGTCCCAGATTTGTACACTTGTGGTGGAGTTGTGGTTTTGTTACATGTGTGATGGTGTTCATGTGTATCTGTGAGTCCAAGAGACTGAGACACTCTCAATCGCCCCCTTTGTCATTCTGTACAGAATTACTTTCCACAGAACCGACACCATGTTTTTGACAAATTGCAGACCAGCAGACAGGTGCATTGTGCCATCGAGAGTAAACTACTGTTCAGAGTAATGATTATTCGTTTTACTGTCTGTGTATTTTGAATTTTGTGATTGACTAACACTGTAACACTTCTGTTTGCTTTTGGCCTACTGAGATACTTTACTTCTTTAAGTGAAAGTGAAAGTGACGTGCGGAATTTGTGCTCTGCATTTTAAACATCTAAGTGCACACACACTGCAGTAAATATTGAACACACAAACACACACACACCTGGAGCAGTGGGCGGTCATTTTTGCTGCTGCGCCCGGGGAGTGATTGGGGGTTAGGTGCCTTGCTCAAGGGTACCTCATTTGTGGGTAATGAGAGTGGAAAAGAGCGCTGTTCATTCACTCCCCACACTTACATTTCTTGCCGATACTGAGACCCAAACCCGCAACCTTCTGAAGTCCGACTCTCTAACCATTGGGCCACAACTGCCCTTTATAATCGCTCTTTGTGTTTGTTTTGCTCCTCATGATTTTGCAAAACAAATGATTGAAAAAACAGAAGCACTTCAAAACAAGTCATAGGCACACTTGTTGGAAAAGAACATTGCAGTGTAATACGGATGGTTGAATTGAACATGGATTGTAACACTATTTCATTTGGACCCCTTCATGACATAACATGGACAAAATAATAAAAAAAAGCTTGTTATAAATGTTTTGTTCATAGAGTGAGCAATCAGTAGAGAGAAGTGGAGCATGCTCACCCATCATCCAGTGCAGCGGGAGAGTTTGTGCGTGAGTGATGAAGTGTTCACCGCTCTCATTACAGTGGGACACAATAACACAGCCCTTCTTTTCGCCTTCGGTTCTCTCCATGCCACCGACTGCAATTCCAGCTGTCGTTCATTTTAATGGAACGGCACGGACGGCCCGAGAAAAATGAAGTCTACATGTCTACATACTACATCAGATATCTCATTGTAAAAGCAGCCCATGCAAAATCTAAAGAAAAAAATCAAATGAGCTTGAAACAAATAAGTGGACAGCCGTACCTCAATCAGCCATCCATTTCTTTCCTTTGAAGTTCAGCCTCATTAAAAAGGGAAAAAAACAAAAAGAGGCAGAAAAGAAGAAAAAAACTGTGCAGAATCAGCAGAACTCAGCAGGCAGAGACGGTGAACGCTGTTTCTTCCCATTCACAATCCACCATCCCACCATAGTCTGACTGAAACCTCAGGTGCCCAACTATAGATTCAGTATAGAGTTTTCATTTAATGTGTGTGAGGATGAGAGTCTGTGTTTGAAGTGATCTGTATAAGTCCATTCTGTGCAACTCTAGCCAGATATAGAGGTTATTCTCCGGGTTTCCTGTTCAAGCCAAACTCTTCCCTTCCCCACCAAAACTGTTTCCAATGCAATGGTGCATAGAATAAATGTGTTGAACCATATTTATTCTATAGGTCACTGGAATGCACTGGTATTGAAATTCTGGCCAATACAGATGAACTGTTTTAAGTTTTGGCTGATAATAATAATAAAAAACAATAATAATAATAATAATAATAACAACAATATGAATTAAGATAATAGACATTTAAATCATTCTAAACTAAAATACAATTGAATTTCAGCATCACCATTAATAAAGAGATAAATATATTGTATATTTTTCTTTTGTTCTTGACAATTCTTGTCAACTAGAAAATAAGACTTGATAGCCTTCAAGGTTGCTTGTTTTAAATAGAGAATAGAGTTATAATAAATGCATAATAAAGAATCTCAGTGATACAAAAATAGTTTGTTTGATCTTTACTGTGCTTTTCAAAGTAACATCAACTGTACTTCTTGTAGGCTACCTTTATTTATATATAAATTAAACCAATATGATGCCAATATAAAGTGCATATCTACTGTCAGTCATAATGAAAACAAGACTTTGTTTTTTGCGTGTGTGTTATATGTAGATATATTAAAATCTGACAAATAGCGTTTCTTACTGAATCATTCTTTTCTTTCATTCTCATTTTAATGATGGAGTTTTTTTGTTGTGTGTTTGTTCATTCAGTGTGCACAGCTGGGGTTTTTTTTATTGCTGTAATAATAAGTACTTCACATTGAAATTCTGCTTACTTACTGACCCCCTCTTATCTCCTTCAGATTTGTAACTGAAGTGTCTGATTCATTAGTTGCTGATTGCATTTCTTTAAGCCTCACAAACACATTTTGCTCTTGTGATCCAGTAAAGCAGCCGCATGAATGGTAACAAAAGCTTTTCCGGCTGACTCATAATGCATATCCTTTCGAGGTATTGTGCTGTTGTATAGTGTGTGGCTTCCCTTATTTGTCCCCTGTTCATCCGCTGTATACCCACGTGATTTTGCTCTGAGAGGTCAAACGAAATGTCAGCAGTGTGAGAGAGCCTCTATCACTCGTTTGATTATGTCCTAAAGGAAAGCGGTTGTAGAATTGGTTAGCATTCAGTTTTGATTGCAGAATACATTAGTAATATAAATGATTATCATGCACATATTAAGCTTTTGGACAGAAATATTGAATGGAGATTTGGAAAGTGGGTGTTAAATCTAATTTAAATGTCTCACAGTCACCACATGTGAGTGGGATATTGGGTGGGTGTGAACTTGCTGAGGTTGGTTTTCGCCGTCATTCATCTCTAGCTGAAATTAAACCACCAGCTCCCCCACTGAATCCAACCCCCTTTAACCGTGACCATCTCCGAGGAGCGCTTAATGTATTGTGGGTAATTCTGGTGTGCCATGATAATTAGGTACAGACCTGGAAATAGTCAAACATAGTGTGGTTTGCGGTTTGCTAAAACCATCTCTGTTTATGTAAACTGAGAATGTGCCGTTATTGTGGGTTTTTTGACCATCATGAGTTGTTGTTTTTTTTAGAAATGGTTTTACCCACAACTATGTTCAATGAAAAAAATAAAAAATATATATACCATAAATCACAGCAATTCTAACATGTTCGTGGCATTGCACCACCTCCTCTCTAGCACATGTGGTCTCAACCGTAATCTAAGTTTGGACCCCACAAGTTCCCAACAGCAACATCACTAGAATTGAATTATCACCCAGTTAGCACCTTCTGACCATATGCACACAACTCACTATGAGTGCATTTGGAACCTCAGAGGACAGCTGGGATTCTCTCTCTCTCTCTCTCTCTCTCTCTCTCTCTCTCTCTCTCTCCCCCTCTCTCGCTCTCTCAGTTCTTTGATCTTAGGATGCCGTACAGTTGAGCTGAGCACATCTCATCGAGGCTTTTACCATAAATTGCATCCAGTCACAGCAATTCTAACATGTTCATGACAGTGTACCTCCTCCTCTCCATTTCATCAACTACAGCTCAAATATAATATACCACTGAGTATCAGTATCATGACTGAAATGTCTGGAAGCAAATATGAGTTTTCCATCCATCCATCCATCCATCCCAAACAACGTGTAGACATGCTGTAAGTAAGGGCTTTATTGTGCATTGTTGGCAGCTTAACTGATTATAACGTAACTTTATGAGATTGCGATGAACCAACAAAGCAACAGTGTTTTTGTAATTGTAAAGGGAGCGGTCTTGGTTCGCCTTCGAGGCTACAGCCTATAAATCCATTGAATAAAACGGTTTTTCATGCTGCCAAGAGGACCAATGGCCGATGCAAAGTGACATCTACATATAAATGTTGGATTCATTCTGCACAGGACAGAAACAGGCCTATAGCATGTTAAAATAGTAACAAATGAAAGCAATGTAAAGATAGACTAATAGATTAATAAAAAACATTCATAGCAAAATGTGACTTTCATATATAATATGTATATGACTTTTCTATGTAATAATTTTAAATATCTCACTCTACACTACTATGGTGGAACCGTTGCTTAGCCTACATCTGCTCTTTACTAGAGCACCGTGCCATCCATCCTCCAATCCATCCATCCAGTACCTGCCACTGTAACATTTGTATGTACAATTTAAATGATTAAAATGTGTATTTATAAAATCTATATAGATGTATGTACTGTATATAGATAGATTGACAGACCCCACTGAACACCTTTGGGAACTGGAACATTGGCCTGCCCCATTGCCCAGCATCAGTGCCTCACTGACACTCTTATGTATGAATGAATGGGAGCAAATCCCTGCATCCATGTTCCAACATCAAGTGGGGCATTTTCCCAGAAGAGTGTTAGTTGTTCCAGCAACAAAGGGATAGATTGATGCCAATGATTTTGAAATTAAATGTCTAACAACTACTTACTTTTGTCCGTCTGTCCTTAAGCATTAAATGCCATATAATTGCACCCGTTGATGTTAATTAGAGAGAAACAGGAACGCAGAATAGCAGTGATTGAGAGAGAGATACAAAAACAAGGTGATTACGAGGCACTCATTTGCATATTGAAGATTGTATGTTTCAAAATTTTAGAGGATCAGCACAGTGTGTCTATGAAAAGCATGTACAGTATTCTACAGTATTTGTTTATTTATTTGAGATTGTGTGCTTCACCAGAGGAGATTTTGAAACGTGATCTTGACTATTCATTTTGATATTCTTTGTTTTATTGCCCTGTCTGCCACATCCATTAAGGTCAGTGAACCATTGTAACTTGAGGCCACAGAAGCTATTTCCCTCTTCAGGACATGAAATGACACTCCAGCATTAAATATTAACTTTGGTTATTTTCTGACTGTGACAGTGGGCCCTTTAAAACCTATTTGTCAGAGCATGAGTTTGTCATTGAATCCTGATAATGTCAAAAAAACTCTCCGGCTGAATGCAAAAAAGATGTCTTGGAAACCCACTCTCGCGCAAATAGAGATAGCAGGCCGTCACGTTACGCATTGTGAGAAGAGATAAGGTAATCAGATGGAAAAAAAGCATTTGACTTGTCATGCTTGACAGTTTTTACATTATTGTTATTCAAACAGTCCTTTAATAAGAACAGTGTCCATCTTCCAATAGATGGAGAGGAAATGTCAGGCATTTTTTGTCAGCTGTTTGGAATGTAAATTATCTCTAGCTTGCTTTTGTTATTGATTCTTGTCATTTTAAACCTAGTATACTCAGACACAACTGGCTTCTCAGTCTCTGGTTTATTTTAATATTTACTACTGAAAATACATGGTTTGCTCATTTTTATTTAAACATCCACTTATGCGTCATTCAGAAAAATGAAGAATGTATCCAAACAACTATTATGAGGGGTAGAGTAATCATCATGAGGAGTTGGTGGACATCTGCTGCACCATTCTTCCAAAAATAGGTTACTGAACATCAGAATGTGAAGCAGAAGTGTGAAGTAAATATTTAGCTTTTAGACTTTTATTGAGATGCAGTAATTAGAGTGTTAGCTTATTGTATTTTAGGAATCTTTTGATTTTTTTTTTTTTTATTATTACTTTTAATCAAATAATTTAAAGGTACACTATGTAACTGTATGTGTCTTGTGGAAGAAGATTATAGCCAGAGCTGCTTCTCTCTTTTTATGTGTATGAGTTACACAGGTTCTCCGTAGTGGTTGTCGTCCCACATTGATCTAAAATAGTTCAAATATAAACACTTACTATAATACTAAAACACATTTTCGAAGATGGATTAATGATGTACTCATATAAAGTTGTGTGTAGTGTACCTTTAAAAATATTGAAGAACAAATATTACTATTACTACAACAACAACAACAACTACTACTACTACAACAACAACTATCACTATTAGTACTACTATTACTACTGCCACTACTACTACTACTACCACCACCTCTATTATTACTACTACTACTACTACTACCACTATTACTAGTACTACCACTATAACTACTACTATTACTACCACTATCACTACTACTACTACTACTACTACCACCACCACCACCACTACAACTACAACCACCACTACTACTACTACTACTACTACCACCACCGCCACCACCACTACAACTACAACCACCACTACTACTACTACTACTACTACTACTACTACTACCACCACCACCACCACTACTACTGCTACTTCTACTACTACTACTACTACTACTACTACCACCACCACCTCTATTACAACTACTACTACTACTACTACTACTACTACAACAACAACAACTACTACTACTACTACTACTACTACTACCACCACCACCACCACCACCACCACTACTACTACTTCTACTACTACTACTACTACCACCTCCTCTATTACAACTACTACTACTACTACTACTACTACTAATACTACTACTATTACTACTACTACCACCTCTATTACTACTACTATTACTACTACCACTATTACTAGTACTACCACTATTACTACAGCTACTACTATTACTACTACTATTACTACTACCACTATCACTACTACTACTACTACTACTACTACCACTATTACTACTAATACCACTATTACTACAGCTACTGCTACTACTGCTACTGTTACTACTACTAACACTATTACTAAAGCTATATTATTACAACTACTACCCCTACCATTACCACTACTACTATGACTACTACTACTACCACCCACCACCACTACTACTACTACGATGACTACTTAAGGCAATAATATTTTCCTTAAAATTATAATAATATACAGTATAAATGAATAAATATAAAATACATTTGAATTTTATTTTAGTAGAACAGAAAAGATAGATGGATGGATGGATGGATGGATGGATGGATAGATAGATGGATAGATTCATTTCTATATGCTGAAGCATTCATGATAATTATGAGATTGCGCACTCAAGTACTGTTGCATTTATGTGATTATCATTATTTGAACACTGATTGGGTTCTTTGCTCACAGTCTAGACAAGATGTAAACATTCAATTACAGACCTTTGCCGTGGGTTATTTAATGATATGGATTGTTAAAATAAAAAATCCCCCCCTCAGGCGAATACCTTAATAAACAAAGATTCATGCGCTAGACAGGGGAAAGTAGGTCATCAGTGGAGGGAAAAAGCAATGAACCTGCAGGCAGCACCCTTCCATAATCCAATCTGGTGCTGACTTCTGCCTTCACTAACTCACATTTAAGCTCTCATGAAGTGTTTATGGATTATAGCGTCAGTGCTGCGCAGGAAACTAGTCATCTCGCTGTGTGCTGTGAGGTATGTTATTTTAGAGATGTTAATATGGTTCGTAAAACGTTAGTAAATGCATTTCTAACAATCGTGTGACGTCAAATACGACTGTTTATCTCAGTTTCTAGTTTGATGATTTTTTTTTTTTGTTATTCAGTCGTGATCACAGTATGAGAATGGTCATTAGCATCTCAGGCCTGCTGATATACAATAACATCAAATGTTTTATAAAACAATATGAAGTCTTTTTATACAAAGGCTGTTTTTTCTTTCTTCTTCCACACCCTTCATTCACATTCACGCTGTCTTCTTCACCCAGCCCTTCAGATCCGCCTTCTCTGCGTGAGACCCGCAACCTGCTAATTCAGACACATCATTAAGCCTGGCACAACTGTGTTCATGCATATTTCAATAAAGACTCTTTGTTTTAATAGTCTACAGACAGCGGCATGGGACATTTGAACATGATAAGATAAGATGCACACATGAGCAATAATAAATATGGCAGAAAAAGAAATAAGAGACAATTTTTAGACACATTCCCCAGGTAATGGGATGAACACAATCAATTACAAACATATATATACTGTGGAGTCCAAAAGTCATTTAGTCATTAAGTCTCTCATGCTCATAAAAGATATTTTTATTTGATCAATATTACAGTAACAAAAAAAAAGTGTCATAACAATTTGAAATTTTATTATATATTTTTTTAAATATTTGAAAATAAATATTTAAATATATTTTAAAAAGTAATTTATTCCTGTCATGGCCATTACTCAAATCTTCATTTCACTGTCACATGATCCTTCACGAATCATTTTAATATGCTGATTTGCTGCTCAAGAAATATTTCTTATTATTATCAATGACGAAAACAGTTGTGCTGCTTAATATTTTTGTGGAAACCATTATATAATTTCTCAATTAACAGAAAAGTTCAAAAGAACAGCATTTGCTTAAAAAATAGAAAACTTTTGAAACATAATAAATGCCTTTACAGTCAATTTTGATCAGTTTTACACATCCTTGCTGAATAACAGTATTATATCTCATTCCAGAAAGTTAAGAGAGTTATCTGACAGACCATATGACAACTGGAATAAATACCACTAACATCAATTTTCCACTAATGTGTCGCATCTGTCCTGTTCTTTATAATCATGTACACTTAGATATTTTTGAGAACCTCCAAAGCGGTGTTATCGCCCAGATAAAGGGTAGAAAAACAAGGTTGGCACAGTTCTGCTTCAGGCAATCTACAAACAATCAACAGTCCCCAATAAACACTCACACTATAGGGACAAACACGCACACACACTTTCATTTCAACTTGACACCTGCCATAAAACACAAACACACACAATCATGTTTGTTGTTCTGTCTAGATGGAGACTTTCTGTTTACTTCTATTAAATATCCTTTGAGGCAGCCCGGTTCACTTGGCGGACATTTCGGAAACCAGACCAGGCAGCTGTTTTCTATAAACATATATAAATGTATCTTGTACAACAATTTTTTCTTCTTTAAAAAGAAAAATCAGCTCATTAGTATATAATAAACTAATCAAACTCCATCAAGACGGCGATTAGCTCTGTTTAACTGAAAGGCAGAACTTCCATTCCCATATGAGCATTATGATTTTTCCCTTTATTGTCTTTTTTTGTAAGGAGAGGCCTGTCTCATCACCTAACTATGGAAGTGTTTCCACCATGAAATAAAAAATAAAAAAGGTAACTTAGACTTTGCATTTTTTTTTACAATTCTGACTTTTTTTCCTCTTAATTGTGAGATATAAACAATTCACGGGCGTCACAATTGCAAAGCCAGAATTGCATGATATAAACTCAATTTTATTTTTCTCGCAAGTTTATATTCCACTTTATAATTCATAATTGTGAGTTAATATCTCGCAATTCTGAATTTATAACACAATATTTTTGAGTTTAAATTTGCAATTCGGAGAAAAAAAAGTCAGAATTGTGAGATAAAAAGTTGCGATTACCTTTTTTATTTTATTTTTAATTTAGTGGCAGAAATAAGCTTCCATATCTGATTAGTTAACTAAAACTGAAACTAACACCATAAAAAACTTTTATGTTACCTAAATTAAAAAAAAAAAAAATTCAGCTTTAGTTGCATTTCTAATTTTAATTTGGTATAACTTGAATTACTAAAATTGAAATTAAAATGAATAAAATCTATATAGACATTTAAAAAAAAATAGTAAAATATCAACAAAAAAAAAACTAAATTGCTAAAATAAAAAAAATTAAAAATGATTCAAAATAATGCAAACTGGATCTCAATGATACTAAATAACAAAATAAGCTGGTGGTTAGACAATTTACAATGCGCAGTGTATGTGACACTCATTTTCAGTTTCTTATTTGCACACTCTTTATCACCTATACATTTGTTCCCGTACTTTTCTTCTAAGGTGCCACTGTTCTCCCATCTGCTGTGTTTAGCCTTATTAGCATGAATGGGAATAAGGCATGTAGAGGCATCAAAGAGTCCCTAGTGATAGTGATTCTGTTTTCAGCTTTAGCACTTCCTTTGTAGCGGACACACATGCATGCTGACTTTATACAGGTCCAATACATGCAACTCATTATATTCCAATGTTGATGCGTTTCTATATGCACATCACGTATGAAAAGCTCACACAGATCTACGTTTAGCTTTTATATGAGAGTTGTGCAAGGTGCTCATTAGCGCTGGTTGTTTACAGAGTGCCTGTACTGTGACACTTGCTAGGTATGTTTAATTGTGATTGTTTGTGCATGTGACTCTGAGAATGACAGACCACCCCCCTCTTCCCACATTCGCTGGTGTAAATGATGCCCAATGGGTTTGCCAGAGAGAGGTGACTGCTTCGCCCCATCTGAGGTGTGAAAAAAAATGGCACCATCTAACTGCGCTGTTCAACCATACGGCCACCGTATCAGGCGCCATATCAGGCCATATGCCACGGAATTGTACATTTCTATTTTTGCATTTTATATTCCATCTTATATAGTATATTTTGTTTTAGCTTCTGAACACTCACATCCATCATGGAAGAAAGTTTTATTAAATGTATTTTATTTTTTTATTCAGGAATGGTGCGATAAATTGATAAAAAGTGATATTTGTGTTGCACAAATTCCTTTCTATTTCACTTTCTCTTCATTAAAGAATCATGAAAAAAATTCAACATTAATGATAATAAGAAATGTTTCTTCAGCAGAAAATCAGCATATTAGAATGAATTCTGAAAGATCATGTGACTCTGAAGACTAGATTAATGATGCTGAAAATTCAGCTTTGCTGACAGGAATATATTCCATTTTTAAAAAAATATTAAAACAGTAAACAGCAATTTTAAATTGTAATAATTTTTCAAAATATTAGTGTTTTCACTCTATGTTTTGATCAAACGAATGCAGCCTTTGTGAGCATAAGAGACCCCACAATTATTATTATTATTATTCGTAAGATGTTCATAGCAGATTCCCAAAGCTGCTCTTTTGAATGTCAAAGCAAGATTGTCAGTCAATAACAATTGAAATTGTGGTATTTTCAATGCACAAATCTGCTGTATTACTTCAAAATACTTTGCTTATATATTGTGTACAAGTTATTGTGGAATACAAGGCCGTAACCATGTCTTTTTATATAAAGTATGCACACATTCGCTCTTGTATGTCTGAATGCCAAAAAAAAGTCTCTTTTAGTTATGAATGACATCATTTAAATCAGCGGTCCCCAACCTTTTTTGCGCCACGGACCGGTTTAATATCAGACAATATTTTCACGGACCGGCCTTTAAGGTGTGGCGGATAAAAACAACAAAATAAAATGGGGTATTTTTTAAATATTATAATAAACGTGAATCCAATGTGTAGGCTTACTCGCACCTTTATTAGCAGCGTCCTCGTAACATCGCGCCAACAACATAACATGAGTAACATCCTCTCTGCCCTCTAACGCTCTCTGGCGGGCTTGGTGCGTGTAAATCACCTGTTGCTATAAATCCATATTTCAAGCAGGACTCCTGGTATTGTCTGTTAAATGCAGCTTTCTTTTTCTTGGAAATCGTAGGCTCTTCTTCTGTCTCCTCGCTGGGCCGTTTCCCCTTCGCAAAGAAGCTTTCCAGAGACGTTTGTTTTTTACTCATTTTGCTAGCTTGTGTGTTTATTTTTAGCGGTAACGTATCACGTGACATAAACAAGCGTTGCTATGCGCCAAGAGTGAGTCATAGACGGATGTAACGGAGAGAATTTGAAGTTGAGATGCTGACTCGCGATCTTCGCAGTAGTGAACGCGCCAGAGAGAAATGCACATTTCATACTAATTACATAAGTCAGTTTGTTTTTTTGTTAAAATAAATTATTAATTCTTTCTGTGCGGCCCGGTACCAAATGACCCACGGACCGGTACCGGTCCGCGGCCCGGGGGTTGGGGACCTCTGATTTAAATGATAGCATATGTTCAATTCAAAAGGGAGAAATTTTGCATCACAGTATGTTACTGTTGGTAAAACAGTTGTCAAATATTAAATGTTTAGCCACTTATATCTTACTTACTTTTCCAATTATTGGGGGGACTTGTCCCCCTCAATGCCTATGGCGGTTCTGGCCCTGGTGGAATATATAGTAAACATGACTACTTTCATGATCCTTCTATGGTACTTTGTTCTTTTTGGAGCTTTACAGTCCCTGACCACATTCACTGCCATTGTATTAAAAAGAGCAGCTTCGACATTCAGCTAAACATCTTATTTTATGATGTACAGAAGAAGAAAAAAAAAATATTTTAGGTTTGGAATGACATGAGGGTGAGTAAATAATGTCAGAATTAACATTTTTGGGGGAGAAATTACAGCTTTAACACACACATACACACATGCATGCAATATTCCCGCTTAATAATCAATACAGGAAGCAATACGGATAAGAGGGGAAAAATGGCTTAAGTTTGCACAAGCCCTCTCAAATAGATTTTGAGCTCATTTCATGTAATGGTTTGACACTTAAATTAAATGTCCGTTATCATAGTAGCACCGAGGTTTATTTCCATGGCTTCTTCCCTCTCTTCGTTCGAGAGAGCGGTTGTGCTGAATTATTCAGCAGGCGGACTCACACCTATTGATTGGAACATGAGCTGATTACTGTGGGAGTGCAGCCCTCTTCCCAACCTTTGTAAATTGATGCCATGTCATTTTATGACTTCAGAGTTCAAGGTGCCCTCCATGTGTGTGAATCTGCCAGCGAGAACATCATCACTGATGCGTAATATCACGATCATGCTCAGAAATTATTACCGCATCTGTCCATCTACCGTCATTATACTGACTGCATAACTTGGGATAACCTTATGATTTGTCATTTAAGGAGAGACAATGACATTGCAGTCTCTTATGACTGTCAGTTTTTTATGTAATGATTGATATATAGATCCTAATTTACCAATATTCTGAAGCATTTCTGTGCCGTAGTTTTTTAATCAGCCATTTCATGTGTTCTAAACACATTTAAACTCTTTTAAAGGGTTATGTCTTTGCTACCTTTCTGGGTCTTGAAATTTGTTAGATGTTGCTGTGTATAGGGAGGTCAGAAAGCTCTGATAACAAATATCTTGTGATCCGAAGATGAATGAAGGTCTTACGGGTTTGGAACAATGATTCTGTTCATTATATTTACAGTAGCTTGATTTTTCTTTTTCTCTTATTTCTCTATCATCTCATGCTCTTTGCTAAACTAGTACAGTAACTTTTAAAAAAGTTTACTGGTGCAAAACTGTTTGGTGTGGAAATGATGGACAATTAATAAGTAATATTTGAGAAATTGTACAATATTATATTTAATATTTTTCAATATTTGAAACATTTGTAAAATACACAAACATGTATGGTTTCTTGTGAAATTAATCATTCAGAAATGCCGATTTGCTGCTCAAGAAACATTTCATATTCTTATCAGTGTTGAATTGATTTTTTTTTTCCTATGTTTTTTTGTGGGTTTTTTACAGGATTCTTTGTTGGATTGTCTTATTAATGTCTTATGAATGCTTGAATTTCAATTTTGATCAATTTCATGTTTACTGACACCACCATTTTGACTTGTAATGTATGTATGGATCATTTTAAAGGGATAGTTCACCCAAAAATTTAAATTCTGTTATTATTTACTCCCCGTCAAGTTGTTTCAAACCTATATAAAGAGATCATTCTTCAAAATATCTCCCTTTGTGTACAGCAGAACAAAGGACATTATACAGGTTTTGAGCAACTTGAGGGGGATGGCATGAGTAAATGATGGCAGAGTTTTCATTTTTAGGTGAACTACCCTTTTAATAGCTGAATATTGAATGTCTGAGTCAAAAAAATAAAAAAGTTACTTGTCATAAAAAATGACTGCCATGAAAGGCTGCAAGATTTTATTCACACAGCTCACCCCTACTTTTAGCCATGATAATAAACGGAAAGATGGTTTAATTTCCATATATCCCATCATGATATCAACTTTTCATTCAGCTGCTAGGAAGTTTGACCAGCATTTGCTAAATATAACCACAACTGCTATACTTTGTCTCCTTGATGGTGTATTTTGTTCTGCTAAATGGCTGCCACACAATATGGCCTTTAAGCCACTTCATGGTTTTCTGAAAAGGACATAGTAGGGCATGCTGTTTGCCCTTTAGAAAAACAGACCTGGAGGCTGCTAAACAGGTAAAGTGTTAGCAATTTTAGCACAGAGCTGGAGTGATTGATTTCTGTAATGTTGAATGTGCTTTTTCTTCATGCCGCCTTGCTGACACACTGGCCCTGATATTGAGCAGCACGATAGCATTGCTGCAGGGCATTTGAGTGGTGTGTGTGTGTGTGTGTGTGTGTGTGTGTGTGCATTGTGCATTTGCATAAAGGAGAGCTGTTATTGAGTGTGTCCCTGTCCTACACTGGAAATGCTCTAATACCTTTGGGCTGTGAGTACAAGGGTACAAGAGGAGGGAGGAAGGAATCTTGATTAGCTTTACGGTCATTAGCGGATGATTGAAAGCATGCTATAAAGAGAGACTAATCAAGCATGCTCTTTTCCACCCCTCCCCATGCCGGTTCAACACATTTGGTCTTAGTTTATCGTTATACACTCAATAATATTATAATATAACATTATGCACCCTCAAAAAGTGCAGGTTTTCTGTTTTCACATTGATTATTTGGTTTGAATCACAGTTTGAGTTCATTTCTTTCCCTTTTATCCACTCAGATATGTTTTTGCATTGTACATTTGGGCAAAACTGTAATAGCAGTACCAGGGTACAATTTGTAAAATGAATAAATAAGTAATATAATAATAATTCCATTTAAGGCATTTAACCAAGATTATCATCAAAATGTTCTTGAAGAAATTTAGAGAATGTAGAAGTACAGTACAGCAAACTATAATATTTCGAATGACTGTTGATACCCGTATCCCACCTCAAAAGCAGCAAAAGTGTTTTGCCAGTTCAACACAATGAGTGCATTGTGTTTATTTTTTGATGTAAATACATAGTTAAAGATATCTAATATAAAGTGTGACCAAACATTGTAGTATATTTTATTCAAAAATTAATTTTTTTTTGAATACAACACCTATTTAAAGGCAATTTCCATAAACTGCACCAACCAATAACTTGAGTATAACTTTATTTAAATAATTTACAGTACCCAATGAGGCATTTAGAGAAGCTGTCAAACATTTTGAAGAAATTTCAGCCATACATCTCATTAAATTTGTAGTATCTTCATTCCATTTTAGTTCAGGATAAGTTTTAACGTTGTGCACGTTTTACTGTTTATTACTGCGATTAGGTAATGATACGATTCCAGCTTTTTTGTTCATGTTTTTGTCAGTTGCATTTTAACGCACCATTAACAGCAGTTCACTTCCACAATGAATGATGTTTTTTTGTATCAACTGAAACAACAAGCCAACAAGACTCAGGTGGTTTGCTGGTCCAAACTTTGAGTTCGACCAAAACAAACCAAGTTCTGAAATCAAGTGGACTCGGGTTCACACCAAATGAAAGTTAGTTCTGTTTCAAGTAAAAATAACTTCTTTTTTTTTCACTTTGTTCGGCAAAAGGACCTCTGAGTGACCTTCTGTTGGCAATGATTTAATATAAGTGCTGTTGAGTGCACATAAGACTGTTGGCTGGCTTAACACAAGGTGAAAGAAGCTAAATAAAAGTGATATCATTTGATTGGTTATCTTTATAACTTCATATGTGATTCTGCCGCATCATCTCTTGGATCTTTATCGTGTTTGACTTTGGTGAACACGATTAAGCACTTAACAAATTTGGTTAAATGCACTAAAGGTAATGGCGGTAAGGGTCTTACCCACGGCTTCAGTTAGTTGTAATGGTCGATTATTTTACCTGTGATTAAGGTCAGCCCTTATTGTTTTTGTTCTTGAGATGATGTTCTTGAGAAAAGCAGATAACTGTGATCAGTAGGCGTGCTTTAAAAGGTGAACTTGAAATGTATTGAACTCTACCAAAATGAATAGTCTTTTGAAGCTGTTGGAAATACGTTTTAGTGTATGTTTGAAGTGGTTGGAAATACACACATAATGTGTAACAACACATTATTTGGATTTTATTGTAATGAACAACAATGAACAAGCTTTTACAGAATTTATTAATATACACTATTGTTCATAAGTCCATTTCCTGCTTTATGGGATCATATGCCAGTTGATTAGGTTGGTTAATCTCGTAAATATAGGAAGAACTAAGAACACTATAATGACCATAAAGGTCAATTCCATGACTGTGCTCCCATGTTACCGTTTCCAATTACTATGTGCTGTGCATCACATCTCTAATATGGTCAAGGAAAATGTAGGCTGAGCTAGAATAGACTGTTGTATCTGGTATAATATAATCAAGAGAGAACAAGCGTAAGCCAACCCTTGCTTTACAGTGACATACAGACCTACAGGAAATGAATCGGGACATCAAAGGTCATTCTAATCACTTCATACCAAACACACAGATGGAGCCCACCAGCCTCGCACACTGATCTTTGAGATCTTCAGCCACGTCATGGTGAACCATAGATTTATCTTCCCTAATCCAGATATTGCCCATCTTTGAAAATCTGACATACAGTATCACTTCAATCCACCTGTTGTCTTAAAGTTTTATTCATATGCAGCTACATTGCAATCCACTTCAATCCTCGTGTTTGATTCCTATCTAGTACACATGTACTGTAATCTTCACTAAGCTTTCTTGACACGTACTGTTTTGAATGCGCATACACATAAACATGCAAACTCTACTAGTGCGAGTAATGGAAAGTTGATGTTTTCTTCACTTTAAAGTTACCATTAAATGTTGAGCAGCAAGCTCATTGGTTCCTGTCGGATCTGTAGCCAATCAGCTTGTGCCGTGTAGTTGACCATGTGATTTTCAGCAGATTGCGTTAGGGACCCATCAGCCTGCGCCATCTAGAGTTTCATGACAGAACTTGGTATTTATCCGTATACATCATTATTATTTTTTTCAATTCATGTCTCCCCCATAATCTTTATTTAAAATAACTTCCCCTCCCTCTTGCAATGATATCAGCTGTCACTCATATGAGATCGAATAATAGCAAACCACAACCATCCAATTAGTTCCTGATGGACAAAATCAAGTCCCGTCCTACATTTTTTCTTGTTCCAGAAGTCATTACACTCAGATATACACTAAGAAAAGACAATCACACCCCCATTTCATGCTGATTTTCATTTTGATTGTATTTTAATACTAATCAGATACAATCTTTGCAATGTTCCCTCAGTGGTGTCAATACTGATATTAAGAGGCATTGCACGGACTTAAATGTTTAGTGTTAAAGTTACGATTTAATTTAAGTTACGAAGGAGCGTCAAATCTTCCATATTGTGACACACATCTGTTAAAGGGATTACTGAAAAAGAAAAAAGATGTAGCGCGGGACTTGGTTGTATTCATTGGTTGTTAACTGGATGTAAGTCAGATCTGAATGCGATCTTGCAGTTGATTGTTGAACGGGGCGAAGTGTAAGTGATCTTAATGATTGAAGAAGTCTGGCATACGTCACCAGAGGTAAGCCTGTCATTTCAACGGAAGATCAAAATGAAACAACATGCATGGATGAACTGTTCACAATATGATCAATTATTGAAGGAGAACAACTACACACTCACTTCAGCATAAGCTATTTAATTACCACCAACATTTGAAGGCTACTAGCCAAAACTTTGGTGGTAAATAAATAGCTTATGCTTAAGTAAGTGTGCAGTTGTTCTCCTTCAATAATAGTTGTTTCCCTCAACTTCAACTCTAGTGCATTCACTTTGCCTCACTTGCACAATAAGCTCAATAACATGCATTTAGAAAATAGATACAGTGATTTTTCAGTTCATCCCGACTTTATATTTAGTTTGTGGGTGACTCCTGCTCTTGTTCTGCTTCAGTCTCATGTCTATCAAGTAGACTAATGATCTGATGACTCAGCACTGCTGAAAATAAACACATTGGCTTGCTTGGTTTGAGGTTGTCAGTTATTGTTTGTTGCATTCTCTTCACTTTGTTATTAGTTGGTCAGTTTGGGAGCATCAACAGCTTAGAGTGACCAGAGGTCCCTATAAAAATGACTTCATGAGATCATCTCATGCCATGTCTTTTTTTTCTCCTTCTCTCTCTCTCTTCTTTTCTGTTACTCCATTACAAATAAAGGCAATAATTAAATTCATTTGGTAGTTGTTGCCTTTGACATATTGAACTTGGCCAGATGGTTGTGACTTCATTATAAATGCAGCAATGACAGAATTACTTCTCTGGGGTTAGTTCTTAAGTATTTAATCTTATGGTTGGACATAAAGTGGAGTCTAAACGTCTGAGACCGCTAGTGTAAATGCTTCTGTTTTGCTTTTTTGTTGTTGTTTAATACATTTTTTTTCAGTCAGTGTCACAACTGTGCTAATTTAATTAGTCACTTTTTGTTTTATTTTTTTCAAAAACTTTTAATACTATTTAAATACAATTTTCACAGGTTTTCTCAGGACATGAGAAAAAAATATGCACTCTTTTTAAAAATAAGTTCTCATATTATTTTGTTTGTTTGTTTGACCTTTCAGTAAATTTTTCATTTTAACCTTTAAACATTTGGATAAGTTTGCTTTATCTTTAAAGTATTAATAACACCTTTCCAAAATAAAGTGACCTTTTATAAGCATTCCTGCAACTGTCGATATCACCATGCCTGGGCAGGATTCACAGAAATTGACACGCACACACACTATTGCAGCCTATCACATAAAAGAGATAAAATTTCACATCCAGGCACTCACATAGATTTTTCAATTTAAAAAGCCTTTATTGTAAGGTAGAGCTACATATTAAAAAACACCTACCATATCAGCTCAAACAGGCCTTCACCTAAATTCTTGCATATGTCTCCTTTAAGTTAGAAAATAGCAATTAAGAAAAATATTAATTTTCTTTTTAAGAATGTTTCATGAATCCACTTGCAGATTTTTGCCAGCGCTCTGATGCTTCACAGCGATGCCTTTTTGCAAAAAATGAGAGGTTGAGATCTAACATGTGCTGTTCTTTAGCACACTATTTATCTATTCTGCTTCCCTAATTTCACTAAATCCTCTCCAATATGTTCAAACAATAATCCACTGACAGCTTTGTCTCTCCACTTTTCCCAGTCCTCCCTGTCCCAGTTTTTCTGCTTGCTTGTCTTTGCTCTCCTGTCCTTTTTGTGCTGATCTTACTAAAATCCTCCCATATGTACATATCAGAGCTCATTGGCTGCCAAACATATTTTATTGGATTGCTATAGTTCTACTTTTAATGTTAACCATGGTTTCTCCGATAGAAAATAGTCAAAGTACCTGGCATGGCGACAAACTCTCACTCACTATCTTAATCAACACACTTCTATAATAGTGATCCATCTTAAGAGTTTTCTGATTTATTAATCATCAAAGAACACAGCTGTTTATTGTAAAATTGTCATCAACATCATCATCGCTGCCAAAGTCGTTCTCATTACTGCTACCATCATCATCACTGTCAATGTCATAATTGCCATCAACATCGCCACCATAATGAACAATAGAAATCACTCAGCAATCTATTACAGCAGTTGTCACTGTAATTTGTCACTGTAACATACATTTAAATGTATGTACTTCCCAAAGATAAACACATTGCAGTTCCAGATGGAGCAAAAAATAAAATGTAGCACAATGGGTAAATCATGACACTAGCAACACAAAGGTCATCGGTTTGATTCTCTAGGGCCACACAAATGAAAATATTTCAAGAAATTGAAAAACACTTTTTGTCTTTCTACATAATATCTTCTTTTGTATTCCATAGAAGAAAGAAATGTAAAGAAGGTCAGTAAATTAAGTGCATTGTGATGTCCTTGCATAAGCATCTAGGTCTTTAAACCTCAAGTTTGAAATTAAATGTTCACTTGCAGCCAGATAAATTTCGCATTAAGCGGAATTAAGCAGGTGAGTGTGTGTGCTGATCTCCAGCGGTGTGATCATAAGCTCAGACACCTTGTATAGCCTCAAAGGGCTCCGCAGAACTGTGTTTGAACCTAGTGTCTTTCCCACACACCAGCTGTGTCTGCTGCAGACTTAATAGCCTATAACACAAACACACACACACACATTACTATTGCAAAATTAGCATTTGTCCAACATTCAAATTCGCAATCCAAACAATAAACTCGGGACTAATGAATTTGCCACAGGAATTAAAAAATAAATATGCTTTTTTACATTTACATTTATTAATTTAGCAGATGCTTTTATCCAAAGCTACTTACTAAAGGGATTTATCATAAAAAGGTAACAAACATGAGAAGTGCAGGTAATACAGAGCTTCTGACAGTTTAGAATAGTACAAGCTAAAGGGAGAGATTAAGGAAAAGTAAACGAATAGGGAAATATATATTTTTTTTTCAACAGAATGCAGTTAAGTGCTGAGAGATGAGTTTTCAGCTGTTTCTTGAATATTGTCAGGGACTCTACCTTCCGGATAAGGTTGGGAAGATCATTTCACCAAGGAACAGTGAACGAAAATGTTCTGGAAAGTGATTCTGTGCCTCTCAGGGAAGGTACCACGAGGCTTTGCTCATTTACTGACCTCAGACTTCTGGAGTGGATATAGACTCGTGAATGTAGACCGTGGCTGTTCTGTTTGTAAGCATCAATGTTTTGAACTTGATGTGAGCCATAACTGGTAGCCAGAGATAAACGGAGGTGTGACATGGGCTCTCAATGCTCAGTAATAGTCCAGAAATGACAAGGGCATGGATGAGAAGTTGTGCAGCACGCTCGGTTAAGACGGGCATACATTTTCGACTTTTAGCAAAAAAAACAGAAAAATGGTAACACTTTACAATAAGGTTCATTAGTTAACAACATTAGTTAACATGAAGTAATAATGAACGGTTACACTTTATTTTAAGGTGTCTTTGTTACACTGTTATTATGCATTTAAGTACTGAGTAATATTAAGTAACTACATGTACTTTCTATACGTTTAGGATTGGGGTTTGGTTAGGTTCAGGGTTAGTTGCATGTTATGCAAAATGTATAGTTATTAATATAGTAACTACATGTAACACATATGACACAGTAAAATAAAGTGTTACCTAATAAACTTACACAGCATTTATTAATCTTTATCAAGCTTTTTGGAAGGAGGGACCGACTGAGAAGAGATGTCAAATATGTGAAAAACAAGGGTTTATTTGAACATTCAAGCATGAAAACCTGTTCTAGTAGACCCCCCCCCCCCAAAAAAAAAATAGGTCCTCCTTTAAAAGAAATTGTTTGGTTTGTTGTCTTAGAAGGAGAATAAATTTGATTAATGAGGTCTTAAGTTGATTCGACTCAATTTTCCCCTTTTGTTTCCCTCATTCAGACTGAAGCAGGTGATGAAGATGAAAAGGAGGGTTTATTTCAGAGGAAGATTACAGTGTATGTTAATGTGACGTGAACATGATGTTAATCAAAGCAGCATTGTGGTGCCCACAAACCCTCTGACTCTACCCCCTCCACATGCTGGCGGGCGTGACCCCTGCGGTCTCCATCGCTCTTTTTCCTCTCTCTCTCTGCACAGCTCTCATCTTTATCGGAGCCAAATCCAATCATGTAAACCCCTCCGTCCCCTGCTCTGTACTCTGACTAATGTCATTAATCTGAAGCGCATACATCCTGAAAGATTTGCTTTACATTTCCCTGTCTTTTGCTCTGCATCTGTCCATATTTATCTCTTGCTTTCCCTCCAGTCATAGTATACCCATGTCTGCTTTGATAAGGCTACTATTTGCAGCCGCCCACTAAATATTTGACTCTGTGTTGTGATGTTTGAGATCATTGATCGACTCAGATCTTTGAAACCCACTGTATCTTGAAATGATCTCCGAATGCTACAAGATGGAATAAAATAAAATGCATGATAAATCAAACTATAAGTTGATATTGCTTCTCATCTCGCTATGAGGTCTCAAGATCAAACCTTGGAAGGTTTTTTTTTTTTTTTTTTTTGATTTTCAAATTCTATCCAAAGCCTTACATAAACCTTGTATGTAGTTGCAGTCGTTTGCTGACACAGATTCAGTCTACACAGGTATTGATGTACATACAAGATCATCTCAGAACATTTTGAATGTACTCAACATATGACTGCAAATAAATCATGTCTCCTCCAGAGCCCAACTGCCTCTTGCTGCAAGCCTCTTCTTAATTACACTTCCGAGATTTGATTATTCTTCTGCTAGAATTAGATAACAGCGGCTGTTTATAATGAAAACTGTATAGCTTGGGAGTTTACTTTAAATGGAGAGCATGTAAAGAACAAAGAAGAATCTCTTCACTGCAAAAAAAAAAAAAAATGATGGCCTTAATCTGTATTTTTGTCTTGTAAAAATGTGTATTAACAACATACATTTACTTGAGAAGCAGTACTGAACATATGACTTGTTTTCAGATATTGAGATCTAAATTTCCGAATTGGAAATTTAGTAATTCTGTAATTCATAATAATGAGACTTTTCTAATAATGACTTGGCATCTCATTATGCTAAAAGAATTTCTCATAATATAATTCTCTAATTATATGGGAAGTATTCTGACTATGTATCTCATAATGAGAAACTTTCTTGTAATGACTAAGTGATTATTATAAGAAAATTCCTCAATTTTTGTGGGTTTCTCATTATTTTGAGATGTTAAATCATCATTCATTATTATGAGAAATCACGTTATTACATGAAAGTTAATTGCGACATATTAAGTCAATTTTAAAATGAAAGTTTCTCTTTATTATAAAATGTTCAGTTATTATCTGAAGTTTTATGAGATTAAGTAATTATTATGTGAAAGTTTGTCATTATTATGAATTGTTAATGTTATTTATCCAGTGTTTTGGGCAAATCATTTAAATGATAAAAATGAAATCTTGATGTAGAACTATTTAGAAAAACATACTGATGAATAAAACGTTTTGCCACATTTTTCTGTGGGTGTGTTTGGATAGAAGAGCCAAAAAGGATCCTTTGTGCCATGCAGTATTTTTGTGTGCGGGCAGCTGAAGCTCTGACCAGGCACGCCGTCACACCCGTCCAGATTTAGGTGCTTTTCTATTGTGAGTTCACAGTATACAGAACACCACTGTTCTTTCAGGAACAAAGGGAGGATGTGGCCAGTTCCCTACAGCTGACGGGCACAGACCTCCACCCGAGCCGGACTGATCTTGTGTCAGTTGTGTGTCTCATCGGCCTCTCTGGCTGACTCACGGCTGGAGAGCAATCGGAGGGTGTGTGTTATTGCAGAATAACAATGTGTTGCTCTCTGGTATGGCAGGGGATTTGTATTGAAAGCTTTGAAATCGTTTGTTTGGATCTGTTTGTGAGTGTGTTTGGTGGGGTGATTTACATTTAATTTGAAGTGGCTTCACAATATATTTACATACTTAAGCCACTTTAGAATAGATGAATAGCATTAAAGGGGACCCAAACTTTTCAAGCAAAACTGTTCATTACAAATCCCTTTTTTGGTTTAAAATGATAAAACAATACATATATACTGTGAGGAGAAAATAATTATTTCTTCCATGACAACTCTCTGAGTGTTTGGCATGGTAAAGAATATGACAATGTTGATATGTTTGGTCTTGGCAGAATAGACGCTATTATATTATACATGAGTCATATTATATATATATATATATATATATATATATATATATATATATATATATAATATGACTCATGTATAATACAATAGCGTACAAGAATTACCGGTAGCAGATCTATACAGGTGGAGCTGGGGAAGGTGGAGGGTTTCTGAAAACATGCTGCACTGCTAAGGCAAATGCAACCCATGTATTTGAAGCTTGAGCGTGCAAGCTCATTGGTTCCTGCTGTATCAGTAGCCAATCAGATATTCCCTATAGATAATGATGTGATTATGAGCAGGTTGATGTAAATGTAAATGGATCCATACAGTGTGTTACCTACTATATTTGTGGCTACCTACTGTAATTTGTGAAGAAACCTGATAAGCAATTATACAATTTGTTTTGATAGTCTCGTTGCTTTCAATTTGCTAATTTTATTACAAAATTCAAACAATAACTATCACTTTGACACTTTTTAATGTGCCACAAACAGATCGCTATCTGTCAGTTCAAACTGCAATCATCTCTTCCTCTTTATGAGTAGTTATAGCACAAAATCAACATGAATGAACATTAGAGGGTATGTTGAAAGATACTGTACAGCGGAAATGTATCATCTCTCATGTAAATGCCCACGTTTTTAACTGCAGAAAGACTTCAATAAAGCGGCTTCGTTATTCTTTTTTCCTTATTACTTTCCTTTCAATGATTACAACAGAAAATGTATTTCAAATCCAAAATAATAGAGAATGTCACATATCTTGTGTACCTGACTACAAACTGTATGCAAGCTTATTTCTGCAATGGAAAAAAAAGAGATATAAAAACAATTGTGAGTTATAAACTGAAATTAAAAAAAAAAAGTCTGAATTGTAAGAAACTAGCAATTGCGAGAAAAGTCGCAATTACCTTTTTAATTATTATTCTTTGGTTGAAACACGCTTTCATAGTGTGTTGATAGTACTTTTATTTTCAACAATTAATTTATTTCAGTATTATTGTCTATGTGTATCTTAGATTTATTAAAGGGATATTTCACCAAAAAATTAAAAATGTGGAACATAGAAAAAGATATTTTGAGAAGTAGTCACCAAAACCAACATTCTTCCAAATATCCTCTTTTGTGTTCTGCATAAAAAAGTCATACAACAACTTCAGAGTGAGTACATGATCAAATGTTTAGATATCCCTGGATTTTTGATTTACAAAAGCCTACAGAACTTTATTTTACGCACCTCTATTCTTCATTTAAAGTCATTTTTGAAAGGTAGCCCTACACTGACAGCTCAAGCAGGTGGTCAGACCAACTCTCTGTGTGAGGTTATATGGAGACGATTCTTCCTTGTCACATACATACACTTACATACACACACATGCTCAGTGGCAAATGATAAATGTGTGAAGGTCTGTGTGTTAGATGACATTCAGCGGGGGGTAGGAATTCCATCTCTTAGTGAAGTGGCCATATTTTCCAGAGACTGAATACACTGCTCAGATTCACTCATGCAACCCTTCGAAACTCAGCTATTGTATTTTTTTTTACCTTCTTACAGTGATTTATGAGAGTACGTGTTCTTGATATTATGAAGCTCATACCCATTTTCTAGTGATGATTCAGCTTTTTCAAGCTGAACCGTTATTTCTGACCCTTAGAATAGAGTGAAAAGTAGTTTTTTGTGAGTGTAAGTGTGTGTGTACATGTGGATGTAGTTCGCTGGGGTATAAAGAAACAACAGCACAGCTCAAAGTCTGGTGTAAAGGGATAGTTCGCTCAAAAATTAGTGCAGGTGATGATGCTTAAAAAAGACCATATAAACAATAGTGCGGCATGAATACATAAGCTTTAACGGGCTCTGTGCAATGCTGCCTGACATCCTAAATGAAGCATGTAATATTTCATAGTAATACCAACTGATCATTGAGCTTTATGCAAGATACATGAGTCATTTTAAATTATTAATATCACTTCTCTTACTCTGAACAAATAGCCCCAGAGTAACTGTTTTGTCTTTTCTCGCTCATTTTCACTGGAGGAACCTAGCTTAAAGGGATAGTTCACCCCAAAATGAAAATTATTCCATAATTTACTCACCCTCAAGCCACCCTAGGTGTGTATAACTTTCTTCTTTCAGACTTATAATGGGAGTGAATGGTACAATTTTTTTAAGCCCCAAAAAATGCATCTATCCATCATAAAAGTAATCCACTGGGCTCCAGGGGGTTAATAAAGGCCTTCTGAAGTGAAGCGATGCATTTTTGTAAGAAAAAATATCCATATTTATAACTTTATAAACTATAATCCCTGGCTTCCAGTAATGGTCATACTCAAATCGAGTTTAGGCCTAGAGTGAACTCTAACCCAACGAATGACATAGGATGTAGAAATAGTGTAAGCTAAGGTGAGACTAGACGCCTTTTGCGGTTCAAAGTAACTCAAGCTCCTCCAACATTTCTTTTAAAAAATCCTCACTTTAGACTTGTAATTCGTGACCGGTGTTTTGTTTTTCCTCGATCCTCTGAGCTTCTGCGTTCATCAACACGTCATGCATCAGAATTTACTCTTTTGCCGGAACTCGACTCGCATATGGCCTTTTCCAGAGACCAGTGATTATAGTATATATAAAATAGTTAATAGTGTGGATATTTTTCCGCTTGTTCAGCTTTTTACCTTTGACTCTATTTCGCCTCCAAAGTGTCTTGACCAAGATCAGTGCAACAGTTTATTCATTTCGACAGAAACATCTTTAACAAGACAAATACAGATACACAAACACTTGGATCATTTATTGAATGCATAATGTTTGAGCTTTTTGGAGTTGGTTGCAGATCATTTTGTTTCACAATTGGTGGAAAGACAAATGCAGATGGATAAAACAGCAGGGCTTCAGTTGTTGACCTCTACATGGCCCTGCATGATCAAACCCTGCAGTTTTGAATTCTTACAGCTGTAGAAGGAAGAGTCTATGAATGGCATTGCTGCAAAAGACACAAATCTCTCTGTTGGGAAAAAAAATCAAAGATGAGATCTCTTAAATACCTAATACAGCAATGATTGAGATTTAACTTGACTTACCTGATTCTTAGGTGTTTCTCCTCAGAAAAAGTCTTTCAGAAGAGATGTGAACAAAGTCCAACAATGAGTAAAATCAAAGAGCTTTCTTTACTGCATGATCTGAGCATTATAAATGATTTTTATGGTACAATTCAATGTAGTCAGGTGCTGTAAAATAATTAGATTTGTACAATATTTTATAATATAGTATATATTTAAGTATATAATTTAAATATATTATTATTCTTGAATGGTTAGTTACCACATGGTGCATTTTTTTTTTTTTACATAATCTGACTGTATGTAAAAATGGTCTAACTTGTCTAATTTTATAAGAAATTTTGTGAGAAACATTAGGCAAAATTGATACCTACAAGAAAAAACAATGAGAATTCCATTACGTCTCCTGAGATATAAAAGAGCAACCTCTGAGCAATAAAAATTTTCCTCTAGGTCACTTTATGACACACCATATATCCTTGAAGGAAGAATATGAGATTGTGATTATTGCCTTTCAAATGTCTCCGCTCCTTACTTTAGCATCACATTAGCTTGTGTCTTTGTAAAATCAGTGACATCCCTGTGACTGACAAGGTATCACTCTAAACAACCATAACAATGCTCTATAACCAACCATCAATCAAACATGAAAAGGAAAACAGGCAAATCCAGAAGACTGTGTAAAGGGATTTGTGGCCAATAGAAGCTGCAGCAAGCTCTGGAAAAGCATTAGTGTATCTACTGTGATCAAAAAAGAGATTCGGCATGAATAAGAAAAAGGGATAAAAGATTTTATGACTCGTCATGTCTCGGGTGTAGATGTCTTGATATTGAATGTGTAGGTGAGTGTGTGAGCTGTTTATGATTTTATTAGTTATCAGCACAACTTCAATATTTCTCTGTGGGTTGTAGATAAAACCGCTTCATTCGACAGTGATTCTTACCACTGACTAAGACTGAGTCTGATAAAAGAGTTGTCTTTTTTCCCCTCTGACAGCAAATATCATGCACTTTAATGAAATAACATTATGGCTTTGTAATCTTGCAGATCTAAACAATAGTCAGCGGTTGAAACGTGTGACCTTTTTCCAGGCTTTTCCTGGTTCTTCATCATGTGGGTGTCTGGAGCGTATGAATGCCGAGCTTCTGCCCGGCATGCTCCCATTTTCCAAAGCCTTTGTATCCAGCCAAGCTGGTATGGAGCAACATTTCATGCTGTTATACATTTCCCTGGTAAATGCCAGCTTTAGCCTGCCCACCTGGCACCACATGATGTACCAAATTGGGAATGGGGAGAGAATGCAGAAGAGAAATTATTTTACATATAAGCAGTCGCCCTCTCTCCGCCACTCTTTATTACATTCGCCTCCAACTTCTCATCTTCAGACAGTTAACTAATGTACATAATCATATCTGGGAAAACACATCTCCTAACCTTCAGCAATCACTTGCTTCCATTGAACTAATGAAGGCCTTTGAGAATCTGTGTTTGATTAAAAATGAAAACGTAAATTAATTGTATGGATTTCGTGCTCACATGGGAGAATGTTTGTGGTAAATGTAATTGCTTTGAAAAAGCTTCCTTTGATTTATTTGTTCAAAACTGATTCATTCAGGAATGAAACACATCTTTACGAGTCGATAACAGTCGATAGTCAAATACAAAGATTCTTTCAAGAAAGAAATGCGTGATTACAGAATCATTCACTCGACTGATTCAGTCAATAATACAAATTCATTTAGGTACGAAACATTTCTTTGCGATTGATTCATTGCATCATTCATTAAACCGACTCATTTAGTTCATCCAACACTGATTCATTCCGTAACGCTGCTCGTGTGTTGCTTAGATACGTGCATTTATTGGCTTAGTTCGGAACTATCTTTATTGGCAGAGCAAAAATAAATGTATGTAGAAAAAAAAATGGCAATATCTGTCCAAAATTGTAAGTTATTATGTATGAATTGTTGTGACAAAGCAATGTCACACTCTTTTGTCTGATATTAACACCAACTCTCTTGCTCGTTTGGTATTGTTTAATTAAATCACTTTCTGGATTTTCAGAAATGTAGTTGCATTTAACTGAAAAAGCATTTTATATCTGTTAACGGCAGTTCTTGTGCCATATTTAAGTATGAGTGCGTATATTTGGACCGTGTTTGTGTGATGGCAGATAAAAAACATCAGTGAGTGGCAGGTGGATGAACGGACAGGGAAATTGATGAGCTCTTTTACTGATGTCCTGCGGCTGTAAATCTAACAGCTGGAGCTGCGGCCTACAAACAAAGGAGTCTTATCTACCATAAACCTCTTTCCCTCTCCCTCTTTTATCTTTTCAGCTTTTTGCCCATCGACTTTTCCTTTTCTCATTCCAACATCCCTGCCTTTTCCATCACTTTTCATTAAATATACCACATCCACTGTAACCTTTACGGATGGAAATGAATTTGCCATTGTCTGTCGTTTCTAAAATTTGCGGGCATGATTCTATCATGCTTCTGTGATGTCCGGACCAGTCCTGCACGGTGTTCTGCTGTGCGTTCCCCTGGTGTACCCTGGCCTGTAGATGACCACATCACCCTGTGACATGCTCATAAATTATTCTGAGCACCTTCAGCTGCAGGCGTTGTGAATGAAGAAGCTCTTGCCTGCTTTCTCTGGGGAGGTCCATTATGCCTCCTCTACAAACACTTGCAGTATGTGGGATAGAAACTCTGGTTTTAGGAAAACTCCTGGTTCAATACAACAGTACATTCTCAATCTAGTTAATTAGTACAAAAATTAATTTTAACTCCTCCCTCATTTTCTTTAAAAAAAAAAAAAGCAAAAATTGTGTTTACGTTTACCCTTTTTCCACCAGAATGGTTCACATTCTGGAGTCAGAGCCTGTGTTTCCACAGACTTGAGGAACGAACAGTAACGTAATGCCGCTACGTGTCGCTTACCTTACTATAACCAGTCTAAAATCAAAGTACCGTACCGGCAGCTCGCATAAATTCCCGGTACTCTCATTTGTCGGTGGAAAAGGGGTAACTTAGGCACTTACAATGGAAGTGAAGGGGCCCAATTTATGGGCAATTTATAACAAGAAATATGAAATATGAAGGAATAAATACACACACACACACATATATATATATATATATATATATATATACATTTTGGATGCATGTAAACCTGTTGTAGGAGACTTAGCATAATAGGGGCACTTTAAGAAAAATATAGAGATGGAAATTCTGTACATTTTTATTAGTTTTCCGCATTATAATTCAAATGCTGTCGATTGAGTTTAACTTGTACCTAACCTAGAATTATCTTTAAAATTGCATTTGAGTGTTAAATACAGATGTGTTCACTTGTTTGTAATTGTAATCTTCCTTCTTTCTTTCAAAATCAAATTGCTCTTGATTTCCCCAGAAAATTGGAGTTTACAATGACTAACCATGTGACAATCTGCATGTGGAATAAGTCTGAAATTACTTACCGCTAGTGTTCTATTAAATCAGAAGCTTGTATTTGGAAATGCTGGTGGGAAAAAAGACCACATGTAAGTGCATGCAGCGTATGAATAACTTTGTCTGGTGTTTAAGTTCATTTAGTTTGTGGTTGCTCCATCTGTTGTATCCGAAGCAGTTTCTTGTGGTCGGTATCGATCTGTATTGACCTGGTACTTGTGGTTGCAGCTGTAGGCTAATTCAGCCCGCTGCTTCTTCCGTTGACATTTACATCGCCCTGTCTCGTCTTTATCAAGTAGAGTCATAAAGCAGGGCTTCAAATCTCCCTCATTTCCCTGAAATAAATCATATAAGACGTACCAGAAGGTATATACAATGAAAAACTGTCAGAGAGACAGAGAGTGCTTTTAAAAAAAAAAAAAAAAAGATTCTTTGTGAGAAGATCTCAGCTTTGCAATCAAAGGAAATGACCTCAGGGGATGGTTACAAAAGATTATGGAAATTAAAAATATGAAAATAAGGATGCAATATAACATTTCATCGCTTGGTATATTTTTTCCCTTCATTTCCGTGACCTCATCAATTGTCAAACTGAATTTCAGATCATCTTTCAGCTCACTTTGATTTAATGCTTCAAACTTATGTTTCTATTGCTCTGTTGAGACTGAAAAAGTGGAAGATGTAGAGGAGATGAGGGGTTTAAGGTTGTTACTAAAAAAAATAAATAAATTATATATATATATATATATATATATATATATATATATATATATATATATATATATATGTGAAAATTCTGAAAAATGAAAAAGCTGTCCCTTTAAAGGTCATTTTTGCCCATATTATTTTAAAATATATTTTTATCTTATCCTCATTTTAATATTTCCTGAAAAAATTAAGCATCATAATATATAATTTGTACATAACCTAGTTAATATTCACGAGTAAAACCAACATGACACCATTTTTTCAAATAATGTCATCAGCCTCTTTCTTTCTTCTCACTGTGACCCTCTCCTCAAGGATGTCTCTGGCACGCTGTGAAATCCATCAGTAAAATCAGCTTGTCTTCACTACTGCACTTCCCTAGAGTGTTCTGAATTATATTCACTGGGAATACAGAATATTGATTCAGGCAATGGACATTTGACTCATCCCACTCATGTCCTGTTTTTAGCTCTATTTAATGTCTTAAGTGCATGTAGGCTGTAGACATTTATTATGACCTGCAAAGGAAGTGTAAGAGGATGCGATAAAGATATTGAACATAAAAGTAAATCAAGACTGACATCTGTTCAAGACTACTGACTAAATTATAAAGTTGTCTCTTGTCTTCACCTCTCTTTTAGGGCCATGGGGTAGGTGCATGGGCAGCGAGTGTGGTCCGGGAGGAAGTCAAAGCCGAGCAGTATGGTGTGCCCACTCCGAGGGCTGGACCACGTTACACACCAACTGCCAGCAGTTGCAGCGGCCCAGAAACCAACAGAGCTGCTTCCGGGTGTGCGATTGGCACAAAGAGCTGTACGACTGGCAGCTAGGGGCCTGGAACCAGTGTGTGCCGGTGTCTATGCGCAGTGCAGGTGTGCCAAGGCCAGCGGTATGCACTCGGGGCGAAGAGGGCATCCAGACGCGGGAAGTGGGCTGCGTGCACAAATCGGATGGCGTGCCTGCGGAAGATGCCATCTGCGAGTACTTTGAGCCCAAGCCACGGTTAGAGCAGGCCTGCCTTATCCCATGCCCACGTGACTGCGTGGTGTCCGAGTTCTCCCCATGGACGTCCTGCTCCAAAAGTTGTGGGATGGGCTTGCAGAACCGTTTGCGTTTAGTTCTAGCCCCGCCGCTTTTCGGCGGTTCGGCCTGCCCCAACCTCACAGAGTTCCGCACCTGCCAGCCAGGCCAATGTGAGGGCGAGGAAAGCTTCCATAGCCTGAGGGTGGGACCTTGGGGCAGCTGTACCGTCACACCTATACGACAGGCACGGGAAACAAAAGAAGCCCGAGAGCCGAAAAAAGAACGTAAAGCAAAACGGGACCGGCAAGCCAGACAGGAGCGCCAAGGCAAGCGACGCAAGAACAAAGAGAAAAAGGAGTTGAAGGAAAACAAGGGAGAACGTGTGAGAGACAGGGTGAGGGAGAAGGGGAAGATGAGGGACCCGGAGACCAGAGAGCTCATCAAAAAGAAGAGGACGAGGAATCGTCAGAACCGCCAGGGGTTGAGGTTCTGGGACCAGCAGTTGGGCTATCAGACCCGGGAGGTGACATGTGTGCACCGAGGTGGAAGCATGGCCGAGCTCAGGTCAGCCTCTTATTCTTCACCTCTTGTCTTCATGCACAGTTTGGTTATGAAATTGTTATTCTTTTTGAGGCTTCATTCTGTGTGGGGAATTCGATTTAGGTCTGTTAATTTACTTGATTATTGCAATAAAAAAAATTGTTTTTAAATTAAATGGCATGTAGGTATTAACAGGATCTAAGGCTGGGTAACAATACAAATTTTTCAGTTCAATTCCGATTCACAAGCTCTTAATGCATTTCGTTTTTATTCAGTTCCGGTTCAGTTCCAGCTCATTTGAGTATATTTTAGTTACAGTGCCAATTTTGCTTACATATTAAAGAAATGATCTCAGCTAATGCTGGAAGATGTACAACTTTTTAAGTACGAAAACATATCTTTTAAAATATTGATAATAAAATCCATAATTTTTAGTTAGAAAAAAATAAAACACTATTGTTTATTCATGTGATGACAACTGAAAAAATAACTTTTCAGCATGATTCAGTGTCACATGATTCTTCTGAAATCATTCTAATATGCTGACTTGGTGCTCAAGTAAAATTTTATTATTATAATTAATGCTGAATACAGGAATCTTTGATGAGTAGAAAGTTAAAAAGAATATGTATGTTTTTTGTAACATTATAAATGTCTTCACTGTCACTTTTAAAAGTGTCCTTGCAGAAAGTATAAAAAAGAAAAAGCCATCTTCCTGACCCCTAACTTTTGAACGGTACAGTATATTAAAAATAAAAGCCCAAAGTATACTTCACTTTTTATGCGTACGCGAGAATGACATGAATTTTGTCATCAGAAGACTATTTTTGGATTTTTGTAACCTCACATACTTTGTATGCACATTTATTTTTTTTTTCCAGCAATTAGTTTATTAGTTTAACCATGCCCTGGGGGCGTTGATTCGCAAGGTATGTCAAAGAAAATCTGCATAAACAGAACAGACCGGAACACATGCAAGCTACAGTGACTATGAAGGCTACATAGATGACAGATTGTGTGAAGAGGTTAGAAAGTAGTTTCATTTGTATAACTCTAGCATGAAAGAATACAAAAAAGTTTACATGGGTTGTAACTCGTGGCGAGAGATTGCTCAAAACTGCGCATGTGTCGAATGCCTATATGTACACGCACGAGTCAAGTTAACCAAGTCCAACCGAGTGTACATGGGGGAAAAAAAAACGCAGTGTACTTCGGACATAAGACTATTAGTAAATGGAGTGCAGTGGGATCCTTTAAATGAAGGTCATGATTAATCAGAAAATCAATATTTTTACCCAGCCGTAAGAGAAATATATTAACACAGGGAAGAGAACATGCAATCATCAAGACTTTTTTTTTTTTCATTTTATTGTTTTTTTTAAGGGAGAACATGAGTACAGACTCACTGACCTTATCAACTTGGTGATATGTCAACACTGCCTCTTTCCCTCTCACCCCCAGTGTTTCTTCTCTTCTCTCCTCATCGTGTGAAAGCTGGTCAGCCTTCTGTCCCTATGCGTGTGTGAGAAATTATAAGAGAGCACAGTGGCGACACTAATGTCTTGTTTTAGACCACAGGGATATGGCAAGCCCGCATTCACCAACACATGCTCCATGACGTGCAATATGCTCTTTTACACACACATACACGCAAGGCAAATGTACAAACAGACTTCATTCAAAGTGCAAGACACCTGCGCACATGTGTACTTAATTTTTTAACACATGCTCTCAAGTTGTTTGTTGATATCTCCACATTCTAGCTTTAGCAAAGTTAACAAGGTGCTTCACAGAGTAACTTATAGATCCCGAGGGCTATTAATATTAACTTATTTGTGGCATGTTTCTAAATGAATTCCTAGCTTTTATCTATTTATGTATGTCGCACCGAATGCACTGCATGCCAACAATCTGAACAGTAATACTCACTTAATCTGTTCCCTGTGTTATTATTCCCTCTCTGTTGGGGTTTGTGGAGTATGATAACTGGAATTTTAAACAGTTCTTGCGATGAAGTTTCCCTCGAGGAAGTCTGTCAGTTATACACTAACTAGAGAGAGAAATCTCATTTATGGAGCAACCCTCTCGTGTCAATATGATGACCCAAGCCCATTGCCTTCCCATCATTCCATCACCCTAGTACTAACTGCCTGCCCGGAATGTAATTGCGTCATTCTAAACCAAAGATTTAATGGTCATTTTCCTTCAGAAATGTCCCTCATCATTTTCCTATCAAGTGGTTATATGAAACCTATTATATGGCCTTTTTGCGCCAAGTGGCTTCCATTACGTTTGCTCAGCCTGCCGTTGAACGTGTTTTATGGTAGTTTCGTTTGATTCAGAAAGCTAACATATCTCCAATGCATGTCCTCATTCTGTCTCACTTGGTGAAACTTTTAATCTGCTTTAGTTGAAGAGGTATTGTCAAGTGAAATGGGAAAATCACCTCAAGCAACTTTAGACTTTCAGAGCGAATTCAGCAAAGCAACATGTCCGTCAATACCTTCTTTGTGTTTTTGTGAACAGGCGTTAAGAGGCAAAAAATTCTCTGTCATGTTCGCTGTTGGTTCCCCTTCTAGAGTCCGAATGGGGACGTGTCATATCTGCCTGTATTTGTTGGTATATGGGATTAGCGCAGGAAGATGGGAGAGAGATGCGCACTGTCCCAGGCAGATCAGTACATTAGAGCTACTCATTGACTTCACAGATGGCTGAAATCCCCAAAGAGGCTTAGCTGATTCTGATGACCGCATTAATGCAGCGTCCTACCGCGGATCAAATGTATGGAATGGCAAGGTTAAGAACAAGAAAAGCAAAATCAGATGTCATACCGTCCAAAATGTCAATTAACCATAATTATTAGTTACTTGATTAGGCACTTAATTTGTGCTGTAGGAAAATGCAGCCGAAATTCTTAATTTTATTTATTTATTTTCATGGGCACAGTGTCATTTCCATCAAATCTCAATTTATGTATTTGCTTTAATGCCAGACTGTAGTGGAAATGATGTTATACAAGTCTTTTTACAAATGATATTTCACATTTTTTGCATAATTTGAAAATTTGATTGGAAATAACACAAAGCAACTTTTGATTAAAAACAATGTCGTAATATGCGTAAAATGTATACATATGTAAATCATTTTCTCACATTAAGTATTGAAATTGTTTATTTCACATTGTTTCTTTGTAATTGGTATTTATTTTATTATACGATAAATTATTTTTATATTGCTGAGGGATTTTCATATTTTAAGTTTGAAAGTGAGTCTGGAATAATGTAAAACAATAGAATAAATACATAAATTTTAAAAAGTAAGAAAAATGGTAACACTTTACAATAAGATTCCATTAGTTAACATTTGATAGTTATCATTAAATAACGTGTAGAACATTTGTACAGTATTTATTAATCTTTGTTAATCTTACTGTAGTTATTAAAAATACAACTATACAACTAAAAACTATGAAAACATATGCATAACATTACAGCCGTTTTCTTTTTTGAAAATTAAGGTCTTAAAAAAAAAAAAAAAAAAAAAAAAATATATATATATATATATATATATATATATATATATATATATATTAAGGCATTCATATTTAACAAACAGAAAGTGCCAAGATAAAATATCTTAGTTTTAATAAAACTAAGGGGTCACAAACTCCGGGTCACAAAAGTGCCCAATTTTGATGAAAAACTCTGCGGCAGTAAAATAAATATAAGCTATAATCCTTATAGATTCTTAAAGGTGTAGTTTAGATTAGTTTATGTACATCAATGGCCTGGTTTTAATTCAACAGCCTTTGACACCAACGACGTGATCTGTGAACCAACCAAGCCTCTGATTTCTTCATCCTACTGATTAAGACAAATGAGATCTTACTTAAATGTCTTGTAGAAGCTCTAGTGAGGGCCACAGTCTCAATCATAACAACCCCCAAAGCCATGCCTTTGATGCCTCTTAATTAAAATTCATTGAAGTCAAAGTTTGATACATATCTCCAATTGAATCACAGTCTGTAGTGACTGCAGTGAAATAGAAATTAAAGGACAGGGAAGAGGAAAACTCCTGGTGAGATGCTGGGTCAGAGTGTAAGCAGCATTACGATTATTATCTTTATGACATTTTGCATATCTATAATGATTTACAGTAATTGGATGGGATTGATTGAATGCAGCTTGCTCTGGCTTCAGGCTATTTTCATTCTTTCTTTCTTTCTTTCTTTCTTTCTTTCTATAACAACATAATTGGCATCTTCCTTCCTTATCCAAGATTGGTCTTGAAGTCTCATATGTCTGTTTTGTCTCATGCCAACGCGACAACGTTTTAACAGTTTAAAAAAATAGAGACGTTAAAGCAGTCTCTATTTGACCCTAAGAATCAGCCAAGCCAGGGTTGCAAGGTCCGCGGTTTAAACTAAACATCATGTAGCGCGCGCCTCCTGTCCAATAATCGCAAAGAGCTTTGTGCTTTGTTACATCTGATGAGATACAACGTTTCAGCTTTCCAATTATGTTTATTTTATCACGAAATTCAAACAATAAACGGCGTTTTTATGCTCTTAGCATAAAGTTCAAGCTGTAGCGATTAGCTCCAGTATTTTCTTCCACTTTAATGCAAGTTATGGCATGAGAAAACATGCATGAACATCAAAAGGTATGTTGAAATATGCGGCACAATTTACCGAAATGTATCATGTCACATGTAATCGCTCAATCAGTGTTGCAAAACATCATTGCATTTTCGAGAGTGAGTCGTGTTCCGTACACACATGGTAATTTAGGGGATTCCTGCATTTAAATGCTGTTATCACTCCTGAAACTTAGAGTATCTCGGTGGCCAGAGAGAAGTAGCTCAGGCTACAATGTTCTTCTGCAAGACGGATGCAGTTCTGATTATTAACCGCTAGAGCGCCAAAAGTCACGGACTGCAGCTTTATTGTTGCAAGTTATCCAATTCTCACAGTTTGTTAGTTATTTATAAAAACAATAGAAAGTTTAATTTACTGTTTAATAATATATGTACGTTTCGATAAATTTGAAAAAAAGTTTCGAAAAAAAGTGTTTATGAAAACTACCTTATGAGTTTCAGTTTCAAAACATTTCAGTTTTTATTTGAGTGTAATTATAATATCAGAAATTAAAAGCAGTTGAATGCAGTTTAATATTTGGGCTCTATTGTTAATTTTAACCTCTATTATTATAGCAATGTACCAAACGACACGGTTCCCTGTATACGAATAGTCACAGCATTAGTTGAGAGAGTTTTTGTTTTTTTATATTAAGAAAATATATATACACTATTATACTATATTTCATTCTGAATAGTTGGCTATATTGGTACCAGCAAAGAAATTTAGCAGCCTGTTGGTGCATCTCTATAAATAATAGCATCTCTTTCCTCTGGTGTTCAGGATTAACTTGATATTAAATACATTCGTCTTTCAGATGATGAAAGTGCTGCATAGTTTTATTAAATGTTGGTTCTTGGATCAATAACAAGCTTTATTCTGTGTCCCTACAGCAAGTGTAACCAGCAGACTCTTCCTGTGACATATCAAGCCTGTGTCATCCCTAAGGACTGTGAAGTGACCGAATGGTCAGATTGGTCTGCCTGTTCAAAGGAGTGCTATGATCTGAATGGGCGTAAGGGACTGCGGACACGCACTCGTCAGGTGCAGCAGTTCCCGGTGGGTGGAGGGGCCGAATGCACGGAGCTGGAGGAGAACGAGCCGTGTTCTCCTCAAGGAGAAGGAATCCCGCCATGTGTAGTGTAAGTGCATTCTGCTTCAAATTTATACTAGATCTAATATCTAAAATTAAGCATTTACTGTCAATACCGCTTAGAAGAAAATGTTCCATATAAAACCTTATAGGGTTCCATCAGGCGCTTCATATGTAGAACATTTTAGGGGTTCTTATCATTTAGGGATCAATATATGGATTTTGTTTGAATTCATTTTTAATTTTGATTGAATTTCATGAATTAAATTAAACAGCTCACAAACACTTACTTTATCAATAAAAAAAAATGAAATAACCTGTTAAACATGAAAGTATTATGCAGAACATTGGCATAAAGTGCTCTTTAAGAGCATTAGGGTTTTATATATATCCTTTATAACCTTGCATTTCCTTTAAACTGGCATGATATGTCTAAACGGACATTTGCTAACTGAAAACCAGTTGAACTAAAAGTGTGAATGGGATTTGTTGCAACGAAAAAATAAGTTGTTTTGGATTAACGCTGTGATCACATGTCCTGATGTGAACAGAATCTCCCTATATGGACATCATCTGTTGACGGCTTTTGTATAGCATGAATATGTTAAAACACAGATGGAAGGGGGTAGTGAGGGTGGGGGTGAGAGTCCTGCTGGGGAAGATGGAGAGATGGAAGCAGGTTGGTGGTTTGGCACAGCGCCACCCCGGAGGAGGTGAGCTGATGAATAGTGAAAGTCTGAGAGGACAGGCCACACGCTGTCTAATCTGATCTCCCCCACAGATGGGCCGGTCCATTCCCCATCACTCATCACCTCGCTGCACTGGAACTCACCAGAGCGGAGCTGTATTTGATGGAGGTGTATGGTGCTCCTGTAGCTCTGACCCAGCGTGAGCCCGCCGGGCCTCTCACCAAACTCCGCCTGTGCTTTCACTGCTGTCACTGAGAATCCTTTACAGCAGGGGTTTATGAACAGACGTCCCCTCCAGAGTGAGATTTGGGTGGCCAAGAATGGCTTGTAACTATTAAAATTTAATATTCACCCACTGTTAAGCATCTCGTAAATCTCTTAAAGGTATAGTTCATTCTGTATCATTTACTCTCTCTCTGTTCTGTGTGATTCAGTGTTGGGAAAGATATAGCAAAATTGCCATGTAGCTCCATTAAAGTCAAGCTACTATTTTGGAAATAATATTTTGCTGAATATATACAGCTCTGGACAAAAAAAATTGCAAAATTTGCAATTTCTCAGGATTTACTAGTTATATGTATGCATGTGTTTGAGTAAAAATAAAAAATAATAATAATTTGTAAACTACTGACAACATTTCTTCCAAATTTCAAATGAAAATATTGTAATTTAAAGCGTTTACAATCAATTTACAACTTTATTAGGTACACCTGTTCAACTGCTCATTAACACAAATATTTAATCATCCAATCACATGACAACAACTCACAACAGCATTTAGGCATGTAGACATAGTCAAGACGTTCTGCTGAGCATCAAAATGGGATTTAAGTGACTTAGTTAAGTGACGTGGCATGGTTGTTGGTGCCTGACGGGCTGATCTGAGTATTTTGGAAACTACTGATCTACTCTACTGGGATTTTCACACACAACAATCTCTAAGGTTTACAGAGAATGGTCCGAAAAAGAGAAAACATCCAGTTCTGTGGATGAAAATGCCTTGTTGATTGGCCAGACTGGTTCAAGCTTATAAAAAGACATCAGAAATTCAAATAACCACTTTTTACAGCCAAGGTCTGCAGAAGAGCATCTCTGAACACACAACACGTTGAACCTTGAAGCAGATGTGCTACAGCAGCAGAAAACCACACCAGTGCCACTCCTGTCAGCTAAGAACAGCAAACTGAGGCTACAATTCACAAGGGCTCGCCAAAATTGGACAATAGAAGACGTTAAAAAAACGTTTCCTGATCTGATGAGTCTCGATTTCTGCTGCGATATTCTGATGGAGGGTCAGAATTTGGCATAAACAACATGAGAACATGGATCCATCCAGCATAAATCACATTGTTTAAATGCCACAGCATACCTGAGTAATGCTGGTGGTCATGTCCATCTCTTTAAGACCACAGTGTACCCATCTTCTGATGGCTACTTTCAGCAGGGTAGCACGTCATGTCACAGAGCTCAAATCATCTCATTCTGGTTTCTTGAACATCACTGAACTCAAATGGTCTCCGCAGTCACCAGATCTCAATTCACTGGAGCACCTGGGAGGTTCATATCATGACAAATCTGCAGCAACTGTGTGAATCTATCATGTCAATATCTGAGGAATGTTTCCAGCACCTTGTTAAATCTATGCCACAAAGAGTTAAGGTAATTTTGAAGGCTGTACTAGCAAGGTGTACCTAATAAAATGGCCGGTGAGTTTATTTGCAGAAAATTACAACTGGTCAAAATAACAAAAAAAAAAGATAAAAAAAGATATTTTCAGACCTCGAATAATGCAAATAAAACATGTTTATAATCATTTTTAAACTAAACTACACAAATGTTTTAACTTAGGAGTAGTGCAGAAATCAATATTTGGTGGAATAACCCTGATTCTGATATATATTACAATAAATATATTTATTTATTCACTGTTTTGCTGCTGGTGCATTAACATTTAGTATGCATTGCAGCACTCATTCAAGGAAACTAAAAGAGAATCCTAAAAAAAGAACCCTTTTGCACATTACATGTAGCTCAAGTACAGTGCATAAATGGAAAGTGAGGCCCTCGACGCAAAATATTGAATGCAGTCTTGTCAGAAGCATACTCAAATTCGCACTGACTCACAGCTCATGAATATGGAGCTCTACATTTGTGAGGTCAAATGGACTTCATTTTGAATTTGGGGAAAAGGGTTGAGAGCCATTACCATGGAAAGTCAGCAGGAATTCTCTATTGGTTTTAAAATCCGACTCATTGTATTCAAAAACTGAAATAAATGTTTCATATTCTTTCATTTACACTACTGAAGCAAATAAAGGGACCATTTACTTCTAGAGTGCATGTTCATGGTCAAGCAATGTTTTCAAAAAAGGCTCTCCTTTCCTTTTTACTCTACTTATTTAAACTCGACTGAAAGCTAGAAGCAGCACTTGTTATACTGAAGGTCACTGGACATTTAAACACACCAGCACACAAATGCGCACATCCAGCCAGCCCTTCTCCCCCAAGCATGGCCTCGGGCTTTCGATCAGCAAAACAGATGTGGAAAGGAAATGGTGATCAAACACCAACGGTAGAGAGGAAGTTCCTTCCTTTTTAGCCAGCATAGCAAATGCTTTTCTACATTCAATATAGAAGTTTATTTTTAAAAGTTTCGGTCTACTTTGCTCTCTGATAATCTAATGAAAGCTAATATCCACATGCGCTCATGAATGATGATATTTAAAAATGTATGTCTCATCAGGACAGGAAAAATCAAATGAAATATTCAAATGATGTAGTTAGTACTTGAGTGTGTCATTCTTTTTTTAATGGTTGTTCTCTAATGTTGCAACATTCCCATCCATAGCTCGGCTTTTGATGCTGTTTCGCCAGTGTTCTTTTGCTAACATGATAAAACAAAAAGCAGCAGCCAAGCCATCAAACTCAATGAAGCTCAATAAAGCCATGACCTTAGTGCACATCCTGACTGACATGGCTTCGGATTGGTCTATTTAAAATCATCTGTATTTATAACTCCAAAGGACGGACCAAAGTACAGTTTATTTTTGTGTGGAAAAAAAAAGAATAAACACAAGCTTCACTCAGTTTCCCAATCTGTAGCCGTCAGAGGATAAATTAAGGAAACATTAAATACTCATCAGCACACGTCTGTTCACCAAATTTCCTTCCTCTCTCGCCGCAGGTATAATTGGAGAACCACTGAGTGGAGCGACTGCAGGGTGGACGTGCTCCTCAGCCAACAGGACCGTCGCCGGAGCAACCAGACAGGGCTCTGTGGAGGCGGGGTTCAAACTAGAGAGGTCTACTGCGTTCAAGCCCCCACTGAAACCTCATCTAACCTAAGCTCCCTCAAGAACAAAGACGGTAAGAAAACTAGCAAATTCAGTGTCTTAACCCTTTGCCTGTGGTTTAGCACATGCTTGTTCAACTATATGTCCCAAACCCATTCTGATCTCTCTCCCCAATCAATAATTCTTAATTGACCTCCATGCCAGTGCAGAGAAAAATAATGCAAACAAAGAGCAATTATATATGTGCGTGAAGTTGATTAAAAGGCTCACCCAAAAATGAAAATTATCCCATGAATTACACACCCTCAAACCATCCCATGTGTATATGATATTCTTTCAGATGAACACAATCGGTGTTATATTAAAAAAATATCCTGTTATAATGTTTGTGAATGGGGCTTCAGAATTTTTGAAGCCCAAAAAAGTGCATCCATCCATGATAAAAGTAATCCACACGGATCCAGGGGGTTTACAAAGGCTTTTTGAAGCGAAGCAGTGTTTTTTTGTAATAAAAATATCCATATTTAAAACTTTATAAACTATAACAGCCGTACGCAAGTCTTGTTCTGTCTTGAGTGATACAGATGTAGAATGTAGGAGTAGCTTAGGTGACGCATCTCACGGTTAAAAAAAAGCTCCTTTTATCTTATATAGATATTACTATGACATTTCTGTTTAAAATTTCTTGTTTTAGACTTTTAATTTGTGACCGGTGTTTTGTATTGCTCTATCCTCTGCACTTCTATATTTGTCAATACATCATGCGTTGCTTCAGAAGGCCTCTCTTAACCCCTGGAGGTGTATGGATTACTTTTATTATGGATGGATGCACTTTTTTTGGGCTTCAAAATCTTGAGCCCCACTCACTCCCATTATAAAGCTTGGACAAGCCAGGATATTTTTTAAGATAACATTATATTTTTAATATAACATTGTGTTCGTCTGAAAGAAGGATAGCTTGAGGGTGAGTAAATCATGACATAAATTTCATTTTTGGGCGAACTTTCCCTTTAAATCAGGGGTTTTCACAATTATGCAGAGGAATCACAAATATGATGATTCATTTATGATATTACGATGATCCCATTTTAAAGTATTATGCGGTCATCTATGTAAATAACAATAATAACAAATAATTTCTGAAAACAAAAGACAGCTGAAAACTCATCTCTTCTGTGAACACTTGATCCCCTCATAAAAATTAAAAAAAAAAAACCCTATCCTTCCCTTTTCCCTTCCTACTCTAGCTTATGGTACTGAGCAATGTATGAAACTTTTATTGTGAGCACTTCCTGTGCCTATTTGCCAATTCAAGAATCGCTTGTTTGTATTCCTCACTTGTAAGTCGCTTTGGATAAAAGCGTCTGCTAAATGACTAAATGTAAATGTAAATAATTTGTCTGCAATGTTTTAGAGTTTTGCAGAGTTCTGTAGGTATAATGGTCTGCAACATCTCCAGATGCCATCTATTTTATATATAAAAGAATAATTTTTAAAACCAAAAGTATGAAGGTAGACACACTTCCACCTCACACTTCATTGCTTAAGCTTGCAATTGGTTCCCCCTCATGTCATATCAAAAATATACTGTAAATACTGTTACCACAGAAAGTACCTTGTTAGCATTTATTGATTTAAGATGACTAATCTGAGTGAAGTTATGTTTGGTAAAATCAACTTCCTGTTTTTGGCTCAGGTCACCAAAGCCCATGTAAAGACTTGCGCCTGTAAGCGAGCTGTTAGACAAAGATCAGTTGATGTTTGCACTGTGGTACAACTCAAGCCAACATATAATTGGATTGCTTTTTAAAGGCTGAAATTAGATCACCAGGGGGAAATTAAGGAATAAAGAAGGCAGAGCCGTACAAATTAATGAGGCAGCTACTGTGGAATTTAAATGCTAATGCCGTCACAGACATACACACAGGTGCAGATACACCCAAACACAGATTCCCTCTAGAGTAATATGACAGAAACAGAGAGGTGCCAGCACCCCATGCCATGCGCCAATGCTGGTGCAGAGCCTGCTCTCACTCTCGGACTGACACAGAAACTCCCCTGCCATCTGCTCTGAGAGCTGAACCGCTGACCTCTCAGGGAACTTATTCAAACGCCCACAGCTGTCCTCAAGCAGGCATTGGCTGGTATGGCTTGGTCACACTACAGACAGGACAACAAAGCACGCAGAAAGCAGCTTGCCTTTTGAAATTTGATTTTTAAATATGGGCTAAAACTAAAATGGTGTATTTAACAGTTAAGCCCTGATTTACTAAAGTGTTCATGTGCAAACTTGGAAAAAATACCCAAGCTATCTAATAATATACACATACATATAAATCACCACAATGAAAATCTTTTCGTGAAATATTACGACATGCAAAAACATCTTTTAAATATGGGTCTGATTAATCTATTCACACCTGTGGCTATTTACTCATTTTCGCACTTGAGGCTACTTGCTCATTTTTCCAGAAAGTGCTCAAGCAAATTGTTATAAATGTGCTTGTGTATCTTGGTGAATCAGGACCTCGGTGTCCAGCCCTCCTGCCTGCGAGGAGGTTTTGCCAGACAGTGCTGGAATCCCATCCGTAATGTGGCCTTAAGAGAGGCACATGGCACTGACTGCAGCTTCCTGCTGGGGGAGGTGACAGGCCTGGCATGCTGACGAGTCACGCGGTGACAGATGGAAGAACTGTGTGAGAGAAAGAAAAGGAACAGTGCAAGAACATCTGCCCTGCCTCTCACATACATAATACCATTACACACACATACATCCCTCAAGCTTTTCCACACCTTGGCCAGCTCTTCCTCATACTCTTTTCTTTGTTTTACCCATCATGCCTCACCGCCAATATTAATATATGCAATCAATTACAATTAATTTGAGTAATTAATCTGCTTATCACGTAATTAATTCAGTTAATATATTAATTGATCGTCAACCCTACTTTCTTTAATCATTTATGTGGTTTCCTTTTAATCAATGAAGAATCAATCAGGCACTTTTCCCTTCAGGGAGTTTCAGACAGATTTGAGAGGATTTAATTTCAAGCTTCACATGATTGGATATTTCCAAGTGATTTGCTACTGAGCCTTTGGAATTATTCACAGGTATTTATATACATTAATGCCAGACAATGAGAGCATCAGGAGTGGTGGTTTACTCAAGGACAGACACCGTGTGCTTTAAGCAGATTTAATCTGGTCATTCAGTTCTAGGGATCATAGCTAAATCCTCTGTAGAAATTGGACAACCATGTTTGTCTGCACCCGGGGTATTCCAGTGCAATGTGTGATGTCAGTGCATAGGAACCTTTGATACTCGAGACCTGCCTCACAACTTTACCGGCCATTAGTTTTTAAAGCAGCAACATACCCACTTTGAAATTAATCATCACTAGTTTATTTATGGAAATTTACGATCAGTAATTTGATTAATTTTATCAAAAATTTTAACACTTACCCTTAATTTACGTAGTTTAAAACAAATATTGAGTTTAAGGCAGAAACATTACTGTGTTGTGATATTAGAAGTAGAATTAATAAAATACAATTTCACAGCTGTCTCTCTCTCTCTTTGTCAACACCATCAGATATTTATGACACCATTTATAAAATCAGGTTATATCAAAGTCAGCCTTCATCCTGACGGTGTTCTTTTCATATTTCAAGATTTCACCTACTATTTACCTAGCTCACCTATTCTGTGGTGCATTTCCCAAAAGCATTGTTAGCCAACTATGGTTGCACATTTCATCGTTAACCAGCATAGTGCAACAAATCATGGCTTCCCAGAGCCATAGTTCCAATAAACATTCGCAAACAGCATTGCAAAGTTGTGTGTTCAGAACTGCATCTCTCAACTTGTGGTTAGAAGCATAGTTTTTTGTTAGTATGACATGTGGACTTACAGAGATCATACTTTATAGCAAAAAATCACCAAAAATAAATCTTTAAAAAAAAAAAAAATGAAGGAATTTATCTAAAAATTCTAATTTCTAAATAAATAATCAAAAATATATATTTTAATATATTGAAATAAATATGAATACATTCATTTCATATATCAATATTTGGTATTTAAATTATAAGAAAGTTTATATATATATATATATATATATATATATATATATATATATATATATATATATATATATATATATATATTTTGTTTATTTAGAGAAATTATTCCTGGATTTTTTTTTTTAGATAAATTACTACCTCTTTTTTTTCTTTTTTTTAGATTTATTTTTGCAGATTTTTGCCTTTTATTATGATAGGATAGTGTAGAGTGGACATGAAGCGAGGTGGGAGAAAGAGACAGGGATGGGATCGGGAAAGGTCTGCAAGCCGGGACTCGAACTCGGGTCGCCCGTAATGCAACAGCGCTATATATCGGCGCGTTGCCCACAAGGCTATCTGCGCCAAATAAATTACTAAACATATTGAAACTGTTAAAACTATTGAAACTGTTGAAAATGGATATTATATGAGCATTAGATTATTTTTTATTAATAATGAATATTTCACATCGTTTTGTGTATGATGGTGTTAAAACATTAAATGAAATGCAAGGAAGTGTAAATGGAAGCATAGGTGAAAACCTCTAAATGTATATTAATCCCTCCTAAGCTGTTATTTTTCACATTTTCCTTGTTTTGTTTTGCCAGTAGCCGGATGTGAAGAATCGGCTAAATATATTGTTCCCATGAATGTGAAAGCATTGTTTGCATTCCAAATTCATTTTCAATCATTTTGGGATTATGGATTCCTAAACCCATGTAATGAATGCCAGAATGAGCACAAAGTATGTATTATACATATCAAAAGCAGCTTGTTGTCTTCCTCTCTGCCAATGCCGCATCCCATCCGGCTTCCTGCTCTGCCGTTTGGGCCTGAGGAAGCTGTGCTTGATTTCCTCTCCCCGCGGGTGGCTTCAGACATTTAGAAAACAGGGGAAAGCAGCTGCTGTCGCGATCTTTATCCATTAACACATCTCAGTCACAGAGAGCAGAACACAACAACACTGTTCATTCGTTTCGGCTCGGCCGTGTTGCTCTATGGAATATAATCAATGTTGCACCCTGTTGTGGATCTTTATGAGATATTCAGCGGCTTGGCTTTTTTGCAGAGCATCCATGCAGCACTGCCCTGCAGGCAAGCCCTAGTTATTGATGATGATGATGATGATGATGATGATGGTGGTGGTGGTGATGCAAGCAGGTGAATGTGTTGGCGGCTGTCAGACGGACAGAGGGACTGATGGGATACTGGTGTCATAATTAGGCCAGGGAAACCCTGGGTGGGCAAACAGCAGACCATCTGGCCTCCAAGCGAGCATTGTGCCACCTGAACAAGGTCAACCTACAAGGAGAGGGTCATTAATCAGACTAGGTTAACAGGGACAGGAAGTCAGACAGGTTTTTGCCCACCTCAATACCTCAATAGCACAATCACATCCTAATAGCAAATACAAAAGAGCATAGAGACATGTGTGCTTGTGGGAATAAGGGAACTTGCATTTGCAAGTCAATTTGATATTTTTTGCAAATCAATTTGACAGCTATTTTTTTTTTTTTTTTGACATGTCACTTTTGGAAGTGAATTCAGCTCGCTAAATTGAGCGTTTCGGCGGATGTTTGTCCCAGTGGAGCACTTTGCAAAAACCTTTTTAATTTCTGTTTTAAACAAGCTCAAATAAATCATTAATGACTCCACAACTGACCATGCAATCAATCACTTAGCTCACACTGAAAAACCACAAACACAACACGTGTATTAACCAAATGATTTAAGAAATGGCTCAAAGCTCACAGCGAACACCTATTGAACACGAAGCAATTTGCATGTGAATGAAGAGAAGATCCGTCAAAGGGGATCAGCGGCAGATCTGTTCACGCACTGACCTTGCAGAAAGTCACCTACAGCTCAGAGCTGCACACACTTACATTGAGTGCTTGTTACAGACACAATGAAAACAGGTACAAAAGGGGTCTTGGGAGATGTCTAGCAAAACAGCACTTGTTTATGAGAACGATGTTCATTTTATCACTTCATGTTCTAATATGCAAACAGATTGAAATACTTCACATGAACTTTTTAGGTACTTTTTGGTGCACGTGGGCAATACATCTTTGAGTCAAGTTCGCCCCATTATAACATTATTTTACAGTAAATTATAATTTATATTATTTATATAAAAACCCTCCTGAAAATATTAAAAAAGAATAAAATTGTGTGTATGAAAATATTATTTCTTGTTATAACCACAAGAAATTAGATTGATTTAGCATTAAAGTTACAGTAACAAAAGATTTCAAATAAATGTTGTTCTCTTGAACTTTATATTCAAAAGACTCCTAAAAATATATAATGTTCCACAAAAATATTAAGCTGCACAACTGTTTTCAACATTAATAATGGGATTAACAAGTTTTTAGCCACAAATCAGCATATTAGAAGGATTTATGAAAGGTCATGTGACATTAAAGACTGTAATGATGCTGAAAATTCTGCTTTGACATCACAGGAATTAATTAAACTACAAAACACAGTTAATGTTTTTATAGGATTTTTTTTATTGGAGAGCATACAAGACTTCAGTACAGACCCCAAACTTTTAATGTATGTAAAATAAATAATACTATTTAAATGTATACTTTAGCTTAATTAAACAAGAAATTCATTTTCAGAGTAATGTACTTCTGTGTATATTGTATGTTCGTATCCCACATGAGGTACATCTATTTTTATAGGGACTCTGTAACAGTGCTTGTCTGTGTGTCTCTTCAGCCTCGCGGCCAGTGAACAGTGACCTGTGTTTGGGCGTTTCTCCTAACACCACCCAGCTCTGCCATATTCCCTGCCCTGTGGAGTGTGAGGTGTCCTCTTGGAGCGCTTGGGGCCCCTGCACCTTTGAAAACTGCCAGGATCAGTCCACAAAGAAAGGTGAGCACAATCTTAACTTGAACTATTGGACCACTTCATCTTTTACAGTTTTGTTTGGAGAGCAGTCATTTCACCCATTTCACTAAAACAGAACAAATCAATAAAACTACCTCTTTCATTGTAAATCACATGAATTGTGAACCGGAACCCTTTCAACATATAACTCACACCGTCCCACCTCTCACCTCTATCTGCACCATCAGCATCCGGGCCATAAACTTATCACAGCCTACTGGGGCAGAAGATTCATTGTCTCCAAGGTTTATGAACCAGGCGAGGGAACAACAAACAAAAGGAACCCACAAAAAAAGAAAACATGTCACGAGAAAGACAGAAACAAATCAAGGGTTAGATGTCTTCAAAGAGACAAACACAACTACAAATGGTCTTTAGAAGGAACCGAATCTGCTAGATTCACAGGACGGTGGTTTACCGAATATTGCTGACAGTTGTTACTGGTGTATCAAAGGTGCTGGCATGCTGGCTGCTTTTCTCGTTAATTATGGCTGGGACAGCGACCCGTGCCATGACTAATGCATATTGACTCTTCCCTAATGAAGCGACTCTAAAGGATGGGATGGGAGGAAATTCTCCACCATGCATCTTAATGATGGATTCTCTCTGAATCTGTGTTCCACTCTCTCTTTTCAAACACCCACAGCTCATATGTAATGCCATATAGCTGTAACGGCAGGACTCTGCATTCGTGCTCAATATTGTACAGTATGTGGGCTCTCATTATTCAGGGAGGTGTGGCAAAAGGAGTGAAGGCTTATTTTTAGATATCTCCCGCACAAAAGAATCGGTGGTAATTACATTCATTTTAGTTGAATTGGCCAAACCCCACAAAAGTTTTAAGAGTAATTTATTGAATTTTCACATTTTATACATTTGTATATAATATATAATAACAGTATGTGTGTGGTTATAAATAATTATATATTATTTGTGAAATATTATTACAATATGTTTAATCTTACAATATATATTAAGTGTTATCACTGTATATTTAGATTTAATATTACATTTTTAATACATAAAGTATCATATAACATTATTTCAAATATCATATATATATATATATATATATATATATATATATATTTCATATATGGAATCTATTTCCACCAAATATCAATCATATCCAATTCTGTCTTATGTGATGAATGAAATGTTATGTTACTATAACCGTGCAGCTGTTCTTTTGTAATATATTGGTAATCTTTATTAGGCTGAACAAGCTATAAAAATAAGCCTGATGGGAGATAAAGTATAAATTACCTGTGATATCTCAACCTGAAGCCCAATAATATGTCAGTGTGCACCTTAGATGTGATGACCCATGAGATTTTTGTATGGCCGTGCCTTTTGTCTTTTTTTTTTTTTTGATTACCAGGGGCTCATATGAAACCCAGTATCCTGCTTTTGTCTGATAAAGAGACAGAAGCAGCATACGCCATCAGACACCTCCGGGCTGACTGACAGGACGTGATACAATCCTCTTACACTCCCACAATGAGCTCTACACTGACCTTCTGATTAAATAAAGCCAGGAGGAGAGAGCGGGACAGAAGTAATCAGAGAAAGGGACAACACTGGCATCTCCAGCTTTCTCCTAAAGACCCCCCTCTCCCATATTACCTTATCGGCCCCAGACAGCAATGTGGATTAAACCATAGGCCAGGGACCAGCGAGAGAGAGGGGAGGGTGATGGCAGGGTACATGTAGGTGACCTTGCGCTGGTCATGAGTCCAGCCCCGCACCCCACTTTTTTTTTTCTTTTTTTTTTTTTTATTCCTCTGGAGCCCTTTCCCTGCCCTTGAATGGGAATACCCCTGGCGCCAAAGCTGCTTCTGTATTAATGGATTGCTGAATGCATTATTCCCTTTGGTGAAAGGCAATCATAATGAGGGAAGAATAATAATATACATTACGATGAGCTACTCCAATAATTTATGTCATCTTGCATGCTTAATGGGCCGATAAATGTAATATTACAGTGATTCCGCAATGCCACACTGTGACAGTTAAGATGGCTAACGCAAGGGATTCTACCAACTAGTTGATTAGTTCAGACACTATCAAGAAGAAAATTCCTTGGTCCACAAATTGTGTCCCAGTGTTTTATTATTTTATTTTATTTTATTTAGTTTCTTAAAGATTGGTATAAAATAATATAATATATATACACTACCATTCAAAAATTTGGAGTCAGTAGGATTTGTTTTTGAAAGAATCCTGATGTTCATCAAGGCTGCATTTATTTGATTAAAAATACAGTTAAAACAGTAATATTGTGAAACAGTATGATGATTTTAATAACTGTTTTGTCATTTATTCTCGTGATGGCAAAGCTGAAAACAGTTGTGCTTAATATTTTTGTGGACACATTTTTTTTTTCTCTGAATTATTTGAATAGAAAGTTCAAACATTCATCTCAAATAGAAAACATCTGTAACATTATAAATGTCTCTACTGCCACTTTTGTTCAATTTAATGCACTGAATTGCTGAATAAAAGTATTAATTTATGAAAAAAAAAAGAAAAATCTTTGACCATATTTTTGAATGGTAGTATATAAATTGTTCGGTAACACTTTATTTTACAGTGTCATTGTTACATATGTTACTATAGTAATAACTGCAACTAACCCTAAACCAAACCAAACCCAAAGCCTAAACCTATAGTAACTACATGTAGTTACTTAATATTACACAGTACTTAAATGTGTAACTACAGTGTAACAAAGACACCTTAAAATAAAGTGTAACCAATTGTTATATATATTATCTTAGTGTAATTACCTGTAATGGCAAATATATTTGCAACTTTTTGAAAGTTAAAGCTTGATAAACTTGCAAGAAACAACTGCAAGCAAACTGCATATTATAAGTCATTTGAATTGATAAACATCTACTAATTAATTACTTTTACTCTTCACTACTTCGTCAAGTCAACTTACCGCATCAATGCCGAGAATGACTTTGAGTCTCATCTATGTTGTTCAACAGGTTTCAAACTGAGGAAAAGGAAAATCAAAAATGAGCCCACGGGTGGCACAGGAAATTGCCCCCACCTGACGGAAGCAATTCCCTGTGAAGAGCCCAGTTGCTATGATTGGCTGTTGGTGAAGCTGGAGGAGTGTGTGCCTGACAATGACAAAGTATGCGGACCGGGAACCCAGAACCCACAAGTACAGTGTATCAATAGTGACGGTAAGTGATACGTACACCTTCCATCTGCATGATATGGTACTGATTCCATTCAAGCTAATTAAAAATCTTTTCCCGAATAGATTTTCTATTTAAGGGTCATGTCCAGGCATGCACTGTGTCGAATTCAGCAACAAACCCAGATTGTTTTGTTCTTGTACAGCTGGGTCCATTCTTGAACTCTGTCCATAGGGCTTATGTTCTGGACTCATGCCCAATGCCGTAATTGCTGTTTTTGCACAGGCGGCTGGTAGTACTTCTCTATTGTTAGAGTGGCCAGAGGGGAAATTCAGAGCACTCAGAAGTGGCACTGCTGCCTTTTAGCCTTCTAAACACAAAGCCGCATGTGCCGGGGCGGTCTACCGTCTAACTATCCCAAAGGCACGAAACTATCCAACAGCTTTTGGATGTTATTGGCTTGACTGCATACAAGGTGGCTTGGGAAACCAACACCAGCACCATCTGTGAGATCAGAAAAAATACAGTTTACCTGGGGACAACACATGCCTGGATCTGTGACCAATAGCTGGCACTGATGCCTCAATATACTGAAAGAGAGGAGACTGGAGATGGTTGTAAAACGTTTTTGCTTTAACATCCGTTGCTGTAGTAACGTCTGTAGTGTTTTTGTGGTAGGTTGTAAAACTTGTTTTGGTGGTCTCCTAAAATAGATTTACATGTATTCAAGGTCAAAAAACACTTATATTTTCTCATAGTAAACATTGCAGCATTACTTCTTTTCTCATAGTGTCTGAAACACTTTGAGAAAGAATTCAGCCTATCTAAACCCTCCTTTCCGAGAGCGTACTCTGCTCTGATTGGTCAGATGGCCCAGTTGTGATTAGTCGACTGCTTACAGTGTGTGTCGCAAATAAAACGTCAATTATTATGTCTTAATGTCAGCTACAGAGGCTAAACTCTTGATACACAGTGATGTAAACAGTAATGATGTCGTTGGTTTTACCGTATCAATTCAAGCACAAGTCCTCATCCTTTGGAAGTGCAGCAAAGGATTTCCTTTCGCTGCACTTCCTTACACAACACAAACCAAACTCTTCCAGGCCTCAGCTACAACTACGGTGTTTGAGGGCAGGTAAAAGTATACATTGTCCGCAGGCAGCCAAAAAAGATCATAGGCTGCCATTATGCAAATTTGTTACATTGTTATGTAGGTCTGTAACAGGAAGTGAGACTGGAATTACTGATATTTTCGTTTCGGCAGTTCAGAATCAGTTTCTTCTTTTAGGAGACAATATCTGTATTTGTTGTGCACTTCGAACTTTTAAATTTTGCAGACATTTTAATTTCACTAACATCTGTATCACTACATGAAAGGTAATATTTCTAATTTTCTGATTTATAAAGATTTCTAATTCAAATTAATGCTGTTCCTTTGAACTTTCTATTCAAGAATCCTGAAAAAATGTGACACACTTTCCATAGAACTTTGATAATAATAAGAAAAGTTCTATTTCTGAGGGACCATATGACACTGAAGACTGGAGTAATGATTCAGCCATGTCATTACTATAATAATTTACATTTTAAGATATATTAAAATAGAAAACAGATATTTTTCACAGTATTACTGTTTTATCAAATAAATGCAGCCTTGATGAGCATAAGGGATTTCTTTTCAAAACATTAAAAAATATTACCGACCCCAAACTTTTGAATGGTAGCAAACACAAACAAACACAAAGAACATGAAGCACAAAAGGCGTAATATTGCTTGAGAGTTATTACATTGTTTACTCACTGTTTGAGAAGCTTTTGTCCAAAGCCACATTTATGCCTAATTATGTAGAGCTGGAAAATCTCTCGTCTGTCTTGGTTTTGATTTATATTATTTATACAGCCTAAAACTTCATTGATATTTGAGAAATGAAATGATCCTGCTATGTTGTACTAACAATTTTTTTAATGGGATTTTATGGATCAACTCTTCTCTCTGGTTGATGAGGGAGCGAAATTCAGCGCCGCAAACCTGATTCATTCGATCTAATTAATTTCATATAATAGAGACTAGAGCATAGCTGAGTGAATATTTTAACAAACTAAGTGGAAAGCCTGTCTCCAACATGGGGAAGTAAAATAGGTTCATTCAGTGAGCTTATCAAAAATAATTAACCTTAAACGAATGTGGACAAGTAGAATATTCACTTTTTAAAATACAACCCGGAAACTCTGACTTCTTTCTCTTTGCCTTCCTTATTGTTAATGTCTCGTCTGGAGGTGCGGCACGACTCGGCTTGCATTAATGAATCAATTATGAGCGCGCACTGTAATTGTATTTTACATCCTCACATTTCGCTCCTTGTTCCAGTAAATTTCAGTGTACGGACATGGCAATTACTGCGACATTCCAGAACCTCAGCATTCACATCGCTAATGAGGACTCGGGGGAGAGAGAAAGGGGGAGAGAAAGAGAGATAGAGGCAGTGTGCATGTGTGTAACTCAATCAGTTTTGCAAGGCTCATAATCAAGCATCCCATTCACACCAACTGAAGGTGTCATACTGCCTGTGCCTCAGCTGTCACCACGGCGACAACTGTCACCCCCCCCCCCCCCCCGGCCCTCGCACGAACCTCATCTTCTAGACAGTTTCCCCGAGACACCTTCCTTAACATGCCATGTGTAACAACTGTACTTTATACACTATAGGGGACGGACTCTATAGCTTTGGCAACATGTAGATAAATTAAACAGATCGATGATCAGTTAATGAACTATAGAAACTGTTCACACTGTATTAACCCTAAAATTCATAGCTAACTTTTCTCCTCTTAAGAATATATGTGGGTCAAAGTGGTCAGGGTTGTATGAAGATGATGGAAAGCACAGCTTATTTTGTCATTGAAATGGTAATTTAATGATTTAGACTGCAGTTTTTGGGTCAGATTTTGTCTGGGGACCCAAATGCTTTAATTAACATACTAAATATGTCGTTTCATACTTGTGTGACTTTCTTTCTTCTGTAAAAGAAAAAAAGAAGATATTTTGAAGGATGTTTCTATTGTCCAAAACAGCATCGAACCCCACTGACTTTCATTGTGTGGGTAAAAAAAAAAAAAAAAAACTAAATAAAAAAATAAAATAAATAAAAAAAGTCGTACAGATTTGGATGGAATGACATGAGGCTGAATAAACGATGACCGAATTTTTTTTTTTGGGTGAACTATAGAGTGCATCAGTCGGGTTCCGGAATAAAAACTCATTCATTTTCTCCATAGGAATGTTTATTTATTTATTTATTTTCCGATAAACATTTAAAGACAACCTTACTGTGAGCTACGAGGTATTTGCTTTAATTTGATTTATTAAAGACGTCAGCCTGCATTATTTCAACTAGTTTTTAAAGTAATTGCTTAACAGTGGAGTTTTAGGTGAAAAACTACATTACCCATGATGCTGTACAGAAAAATTCCATTCGAAACTCCGCCCACTCCCATGAAGAAAAATCTTGTTAGATCCATAAACTCCCATGATAAATTGCGTAATTGAGTCGGTCTCACTACGCTCTCAAAATACTTAAATATTTAAAAGAAGTCCCATGCTCATTTATTTGATCAAAAATATTGAAAAACAGGAATATTTAAAATTAGTTTAAAGGAACTGTTTTGTACTTGAATATATTTGAAAATGTAATTTATCCGTGTGATGATAAAGCTGAATTTTCAGCATCATTACTCCAGTCTTCAGTGTCACATGATCCTTCAGAAATCGATGCTGATTTGCGGCTCAATAAAAAAATCATAATTATTATTAATGTTGAAAACAGTTGTTCTGCTTAATATTTTGGTGGAAATGTTGAAAACAGTTGTGTGCAATTTTTTTTTATCTTTGATAAACAGAAAGTTCAAAAGAACAGCAGTTATCTGAAATGGAAAGCTTTTATAACATAATAAATATATTTACTGTCACTTTTGATCATTAAATCATTCTTACTCAGTAAAAGTATTCATTTCTTAAAAAAATAAATAAATAAAAAAACAACAATCTTACTAACCCAAAACTTTTGAATGGTAGTGTCTAAAGTTACAAACGATAAATGCGGCTCTTTTTCTTAATTCACAAATAAATGCAGCTTTGGTGAGCAGAAGAGACTTCTTTCAAAAACATTAAAAAAATCTTGCCTATCCCAAACTTTTGAACGGTAGTACAATATTTACAATAATAAATAGTATTTTAATGCACTATAGAGAGTGCAGAATTCAAAAATGGAAAGAAACAATGGCCATTACTCTGTTCTTCTCTAGCCATAGGCTTGTTGCAACACGTTGACCCATTTAAGTCCAGATACCTTGCTGTAGTGACGAATAATATGATTTGTTCAAGGTCACCTCTTTCTTTGTTCTACCTCGCAGACGGGTAGATGGTGAATATGTTGTTCCGGCACCGGTGCTGAGCCGCCTATATAAATGAAATTAACTCTGTTAGTCCCTCAGAGTCAGTCTGCATTTAGCTGAACTCTCTCTCTCCCTCATTAACTTTGAGAAGAGTAGTGTGCAGCCTCATCAGAACGTGACAGCGCTCAATAGAGGAAATGTCAGATGCCGTCTGGTACTTTTCCATCAGGGGACAGTCAGACGCAGGTGAGATTTAACACATCTGAGATGTATAAGGGCTAGACGTACAGCTGATATTACATTTCCCCCATCGTGTACTCATTGAGTTATTCATGAGGACAGTTGATTTGTTTTTCCTCAAGTCTGAAGGATTTCTGAGATGTGCCTTATGTGCAAGTTTATTTTTATTTTATTATATTATTATTTTATTTTGTATTTTATTATTTTTAGTGCTGTCAAACAATTAATCGCGATTAATCGCATCCAAAATGCGTACTGTGTTTATTTATTATGTATATATAAATACACAAACATGCATGTATATATTTAACAAAAATATATTATATTTATATATAAAATATTTATATTTATATAATATAAATATATATAAATGTACATTTTTACATGTAAATATATCTTAAATAAATACGTGTGTGTGCATTTATATATACATAATAAATATACACAGTACACACATATTATGTAAACACAAACTTTTTATTTTGAATGTGATTAATCACGATTAATCAGTTGACAGCATTAATATTTTTTTTTTTTTTTTTTTTTTTTGCTATTTTATATTATTTTATTCAGCTAGCAGCTTAAGGTGAATATTTTATGTTCTATAAAATTTGTGGTTGTGAATAGTTCTTTTTGGACTCAGCCAGTTGGTGTATTTTATTGTATTAATTTGTATTTTGCCTTGTTTTTCAAATTAAACTTCTGAAAAGGCACATGAATGTCTGTAATGGACTATAATGATTTTTTCCTGATGTGAATTGCTTCCTCTTGCATGTGTATCAATGCCAGCGCTGTGAGGAAGTCTAACTCTTTCCCACCCCCAGTCTCAACCCTCACTCCTCATTGTTCCCTTGTGCCTCCCCTCTTCTCTCAATTATTGATTCCTGTTGTCTGGTGCTGATGAGAATAGATCTGTTGTGTCCCATGGGGCCACGCAGTGTCATCTGACTCAGTGGGTTTTCTGTCACTTTGGGCTCTTTTTCAGGGGTGGGGTTCACCAATCGATACAGGGGCTAGTGCATGATCCACAGAGGGGTTGCTGTCCAAAACTAGGTCTTTCAGATGACCTCTATGAGCAAACTATGTTTTTGCTATAGTTTTTGTTTTTTGCTTGGTTTGCTTTGTTGTTTTGTTTGTTTTGTTTTGATTTGGTTTTGTTTGTTTTGCATTGCTTTGTTTTTTGTTTTGTTAAATTTTTGTTAGCTTTGTTTTTTGTTTGTTTTTGTTTGGTTAAGTTTTACTTTGGTTTGTTTTACTTTGTTGCTTCATTATTTTGCTGTTTTTTTTTTGTTTGTTTTTTATTCTTGAAAAAAAAATCTCTGTCCTCTCAAGAACAAAAAAAGAGCACAGTTTAACCTTGCACACTAAAACATAAAATGTCACAATGTTCATGTTACATCGTTGCAGTGGCTACTTTGACTAGTTTTTCTTTGACAGAATTCCATGTGATTGCAAACATCTCAGGATCATCTTCTCTTTCAGTGTCATTCGCTTCCAGTTATTAGTTTTCAGTTATTAGTTTTACCATTTACGGCACTTTGTTTTTCTTAGTTATTTACCTATAGGAGCTAATGAATCAGAAGTTTCGCCCATTCAAAAAAATTGCTTACTTTTGTGTTGCAAATTAAGGTGGATAAGGGGACATTAGGGATGTTCCCATCCTTATAAATGTATTCTTGATCCCTTTGAATTTTATCAATGGCCCTGTTAGTGCATATATACACTTTTGTATATGCGGAGTGTAAATGTGAGTAAGATGTGAGATTATAACAGGCCCTGTGTTTTGCTGTTTCCAGGTGAATATGTGGACCGGCAGCTGTGCCGGGATGCCATCCTTCCCATGCCTGTGCTGTGTGAGGTGCCCTGTCCCAAAGACTGTGTGCTCAGTCCCTGGACCTCCTGGTCTTTGTGTTCCAACACCTGCTCAGGGAAGAACACCGAGGGCAAGCAGACCAGAGCACGTTCCATTCTGGCCTACAATGCAGGGGACGGTAAGGGTTTATACCATTATCCAACCACCCTTATACTCTTTCCACCAAAATGGTGCAGATTCTTGTGTAAGAGCTGGTGCTCAGACAGGGGATTTGCAAAAGTCTCTTAGAACCAGATTTCCACCGATTCGAACAATGTTGTACCTTGTCTTATGAGTCTTATGGATGCTAAAAACAAATTTTATCATTGAAGAAATTTAATTACACATCTTTATGATATCACAGCACATATTTGTGAATAATATTTTATGGTTCAACGTTTGTGGTCTGTAAGATTTTTTTATGTTGTACAAAAGGCTGCATTTATTTGATCAAAAATACATTAAAAGCATAATATGGTGAAAAATTATTACAATCTAAAATAACTATTTCTCTTTTTTATTTTAACATATTTTAAAATCTGATGTATTCCTGTGATGACGAAGCTGAATTTTCAGCACCATTAGTGTCACATGATCACAGACATCATTCTAGCATGCGGATTTGCTATTCAAGTGTTGAAAACAGTTGTGCTACCTAATATTTTTGTGGAAATTGTGATATGTTTTTTGATTATTTGATGAATAGAATGTTTAAAAGAACAGCATTTATTCGAAAAATGAATTATAAGGTATTTACTTTTGGTCAAAAAAAAAAGAAAATCTTACTGACCCCAAACTTGTGAATGGTATTCTATTTTAGTATAGCCTAACCAAACTTCTTTTGGTGCGTTTTAAAAGAGTTTTAAAATTCATAACCACTGATTCACACACATGATGCTTGTAAATATTTAATTTTAGACCAAGAGAAATTTACTAAGAACATGTGCACCATTTGTATTCAGCAATTTTGACAACAAGTCACAGGGGCTGGAGTTGAGTCAACTTTTCTGACTTGCATTCTCCTATTTTTGTAGTTTACTATAAAGCATTGCTTTACTTGATGTGCTGTGTTACATCATGAGCTTTCTTTTCCTCAGAGCATCCGGCTGATTTTAAAGTAGACGCGAGCAGATTGTAAATATCTAACCATGTTTACCTCCATTATGTTAGTTTAACTTTCTTCCATGTGAGCGGACTAAAAAAGCCGCCTATCACAAGGTAATAAGGATCTCTGAGCGTTAAATGATTCAAACCTCAGGTGAGCTCAGGCTGTAAGTGTGTATCTGATGTGTAATAGACTGATGGATAAGTGGTTGCTTTGGGCTAAAACCTCTTCCTTCCCTCCACCACTCACTGGCCAGAAATCCATTTTCACAAATATGCAGCTTGAGGGAACAGGACTTGCACTGCTGACTGAGAGCAAATCGGCTTGGTTTGCTTCAACATCACATCATTTTTACGGTCATTCTAGTGCAAAGGGAGTGTGTTTGGTGCATCTGTGAAGTGGGGTTGCTTTATATATTACAGTTTTAGCACGAATGTTTGGCCACATATGTGCAATGGCGCGTTCTGCCCTGTGGCAAATCGCGCTACGTGCTGCGGTACTCAGATTATTAGCCTTCAAAAGATTCAGGAGACGGTGCACCAAATTGATGTCAAGCGTCTGAGAAAGCAGGTGTGTGCTGACAGTAGCATGAAGTTTAGGAGATCCTGTTCTGCTTGCCATCTGCCTCTGTGTGAGATGATGGAAAGGATAGCATGAAGCACTGGTCATTTGGCTGTGCATGAAGAACGAACGGGAGGAACACCTAGCAGTCTCAATAGAAACTTACAATTCCGCTCCAATTGACCATTCGTCGGCAGTTTGATTGACAGGCGATCTAACCAATCATAACCCCGAATCCACGATTTTTTCTGACAAAGCAGACAGGGGATGATGGTGAAAAATTGTGTGTCAGGTCTTTCCGCACTTGAAACAACATTCCTTCTGATGTTCATTCATGTTTATTAGATGCTATAAATGAACTAGTATGAAGAGATTATCGGTTCACGAGCCGCTTGAAGGAGATACAGCGATCTGTCACGACACATTAAAGAGACTCTATACACTATTTAGTGTTTATACTTCTTTAAAAAATTACAATGTTTTAAATATGAAACTGTTTCATATCAAAAGCAACCTCCTCTGTTTTGTCTGTTGATGCGTTGTCAGTGTCCTCTTTGCTCCAGAATATATTTTTCACTTAGTGAGAACATGATGTGTGGCGTGAGAGCGGTGTGGCTTGTTGGACATAGCAACAGTAACTAAAGGGGGCGGGTCTTTGCAAAGGGTTTCATTTTAGTCTATATTATTATTTCATTTTGCCGTTTAAATTCATTGAAATTTATGATGATTTTTTTAAATATTATTTTCAGGCTGCACGATATATAATTTTTATCATTTTCACATGTTTTTAAGTCCTGTCAGTTTAAACATTAAAGTGAGTTTAAAGCCCAAGAAGACATGAAAGAGAACTCAATTTAGATCTCGCTCACTGTTTTCTGCGTGCACACAAACACCGAATTCAGTTCTTTTTCTCGTCTTTTTGTTTAAACGGACATATTATGTCAAAATGATCATTATTTAAATTATTTGTTAAAATGTTATGAATAAAACTTGCAACCAGTGAGGCATAATGTTTCAAAATCAAATGTTAACATTTGTACTCAAACTCATATTACGTATTTTTTTGGGAGATTGTAATGTAACGTTTAGCCGATAGAAGATTCCATCGCTGATGGCTGACAGACAACCCGATACTGAGCCGTGATCAATCTTAATTCATACACTATATCCGTTCAATGAACGCACTTTACACAGTAAAGATTTTATTGTGAATTATTGGCTACTAGATGTTTTACATGAACTAAACCACTGATATTCAAATGCCGGTCCTCGATCCACATCCAGACCCCGGCATGTATCCGTCCCCACCCCTCCCCCAATGTCATCGTCCACCACAATGTTTCACTGTAGACATCGTTTGATGCCAATTTGACAGACATCGCTCAACCATAGTAGTAACATAACATAACTTGCGATTATATCATCTTTCAGTTTTCAATATCACGATGTGGGCGTGTCCCACAGAACACAGAGACTGAGCAGTTGCCAGTCATTGACTCTTGTTTAGTGTCCTGGATAACTTCTCTCACCAGTAACAGCCTAGTGTATATCAAAAGGATAAAATTTAAATGGAATGTTAAAATATTTATGATTCTACATTTTAATGCATGGTTTCATATGTAACACATATTTGCTCTATCTAAGTGAAGGCTTTGACTATTTCAAATGCACCACTTCTTGAGGATGTCGTGTAGGCATCACTGCGTCCTACATCAAATGAAGATTAACACAAACTGAAACGTGGATGGCTTGAGCTGCAGTATGAACTGCTGCTTTTAATGGTGTGGAGATGGACCAAGAACATGCAATTACTCTGAGCTGTGCGCAGACTCACTTTTGAAATTGTACAAAGGATTAGTCCTCATCTGAGTCACAGGTCAATAAACAACCGGAGGGAGTGTTAATCCCCATTTGAAACAATGTGATTCTGGTGATCTTTTTGAAGCTCTGCTAATGCACTGCCCTAGCATGCCCTGAACCACTCTGAGATGCTTTGGAATTCAAATAACCCTTCTTTTGTAACTCTGAAGAGTTTATTTTCTATTTCAGGGCCATTACGGTGGCCGTGCCTAGCTGCTCGCGGCAAGTGTTTTCTAATGGTTCTCACATGTCTAATGAAGTGTGTGATAATAGTCGATAACCTTTTTATAAATGAGCAACTGAAGGACTGTGTTCTGCATTGCTACAAAGGATGAGTCAATTATTCATTATTTTTTGGTGCTCTTGAGCAAGGAGCACTGCTTGATACATGGTTTGTCCATTTTTCTCAATCACTGGTTTACCATTTTCTCATTGATCGGTGTGTGGTCGTTAATACGCACCGTTGAGATAATGGCTGACCACTCCGTGGGGATTCTGGTGCTTTGCGTGACTGCTAGTTGTAAGAGAACCATTGGTAAAGATTTACCAATGCCTGGTAAATAATTTTGGGAGCAGCTCTCATCCTAACAGTCATGGTTGTGGTAGCATCACACTTAGACTCATATTTCAATCTTTTAGACACTCTTTTAGATAGTTAGATAGATAGATAGATACATACAAACATACATGCAAAGCTGTACCTATCTATTTTGTAATATTCGTTATACTTTAATTCCCTGTGCATTATGTTACAGATATTTTTTTCTAAGGATAGCTCCTAAATGGGAGGTCAATGTACAGATGTATTTTTACAGTTCGGGTTTATGGTTTACCCAGTATTGTAACACCTTCCTGACCCTTTTTATCTTTTAGGTGGGAGTCAGTGCCCCAACAGCAGCGCCTTGCAGGAGGTGCGCAACTGCAATGATCATCCCTGCACCGTGTACCACTGGCAGACGGGGCCCTGGGGTCAGTGCATAGAGGACACCTCCGTTCCGTCTGCCAACAGCTCGCTCAGCCGCGCCGGAGCAGGGGTCGGCACTAATGAGGCTTTCTGCTCGGTCGGCATGCAGACGCGCAAAGTCATTTGTGTCCGGGTCAATGTGGGCCAGGTGCCCCCTAAAAAGTATGTTTGTAAATGTGTTTCTATAAATGTCATGTGTTTCATTTATGGTCGACAAAATGCTGTGACAAAAAGATAGTGTATATGAATGTAATTCTATTACATCCATTATGTGTCTGTATTGGTGTACAATGAAAAATGAGGAACATAGTAAAGTATATAGCTGCTTAAATTGTGCTAAAAGAATTATATTATATTATATTATATTATATTACATTATATTATAAACAGTTAGTTCTGGCTCTCGAATCTGATTGGCTGAGAGCCTTTCTTTCCATGCAATATTCGACTAATATTGGAAACCGTTTTACAATTTGCTAGATATATACTGGAAGCATTTCTCACAGCAAGCGTGACAATTTCTCACCGTGGAGGAGCAAACCCACTGTAATTTTACAAATACTACTGTTATTGTCACGGAATGTAGTTTTGTTTTATATTATATTATATTATATTATATTATATTATATTATACTATATTATATTATATTATATTATGTTATATTATATTATATTATATTATAAATTGTGCTGAGAGATTTATTTGTTTTATATTATATAGATTCACATTATATATATATATATTCATATATTTTTTTTATGAAATGAAGAAATGAATGAATATACAGTGCAGTATATTGAGCTGCTTAAATTGTTCTAAAAGATTTATTAATGTAATAAATATTTTTAAATATATTTCCATCTTCACAAAATGTAACATTTAACTATAATTAGATCTTAATACATATTTTACTAATTACCTCTATTTATTGTCTAAACAGTATGTGTCCTCATGCAGGTCACAGACAGCCCTTTTTTTGTCATTTGTTGGAACAGATATTGGAGCAGATTATGTATTCTGTTTATCAAGTTCAGTCTTGAGGTCTGTCGCTTGATCTTTATTGACAGATAGAGACTTTAAGTTTATGAGCTCTCAGTCGGTAGTTTTAAGTATCTGAATCCGGTCTTTCCCTGAAGGCATCAACTGGGAAAATAAATTATCTGTTTATTTATTCAGTTTAATAGCAGCATTATTCTGTCAGTGGCTGTGGAAACGGGGTGTGTAGCTCAGGGACCGCATGCTGGCAATGGAAATGAGTCCCGATTTCTTCCCAGGGTTATTCGTGTGCTGGGCTTTACCCACTGATCTACACATTCATATACACACATAGATATACAGACGTGAGCCGCATGCTGATCGTGATGGGACTTCATGTGAAAGAATATTCGTGTGATGCAGGGATAGGGAGGAGATGGAGAAAGAAGTGTTATATATTCAAATATGTATAACGAAAACAAAACTGCAGTATTAAATGTTGAAATCACATGCTATTTATATACTTAAAATATGAAAAGTTTGTGGTTAGTAAGATGTTTTAATGTTTTTAAAAGTCTCCTATGCTCAGCAAGAGTATAAACAGGAATATTTTGAAATATTATTACAATTGAAAATATCAATTTTCTATTTGAATAAATTTTAAAATGTAATTTATTCCTGTGATGGCAATGCTGAATTTTCAGCATCATTACTGTCACATGATCCTCCAGAAATCATTCTTATATGCTGATTTGCTGTTCAAGGAAGATTTCTTATTTTGAAAATTTTTGATGAATAAAAATGAACAGCATTTATTTGAAATAGAATTTTATTTGTAACATTATGAATGTTTTTACTGTTACTTTTGACTGATTTAATGCATCATTGTTGAATATATGTAAAATTGTACTAACCACAAACTTTTGAACGATAATGTAACTACATTATATATGTTAAAACAAAAGTAAATATATACAGTGGTCCCAAAATGGACCGCTAGTGAAACACTAGTGCATTTTTCTGATTTAATGCTTTTGCAATACTAATATTAATTCAGTGAAAAGTTAAATATCAATATCAGAATGTCTCATTTGTGTTGTCTCCATTTTGCTTTAACGACAGGAGCACTCAAGCTTGTGTCAGAAAAGATCTTGTTCTCCAGCATGATTTGAGATGATCCAAAGAGGATCTGAGCATCTGTTCGTCCTGTTTTAATGTTAATGTTTAATGTTTGAATGTAGGTGTCCAGAGAGTCTGCGTCCCGAGACTGTAAGACCGTGTCTTCTGCCCTGCAAGAGAGACTGTATGGTCACTCCGTACAGTGATTGGACAGCCTGCCCTTCCACCTGCCAGACAGGTGCTTTTTAAACTTCTGATGCATGTTTTGAGCTAAAGAAGAATAGAAAAATGTTTCTAAAGGACTTGTTTTCTTTTTATTGACATCAGCATATAAAACAAAGAAATATTGGCAGTTTTCAGCATTCTATCAGAAGTGTTAAGAAACAGATTCTTTGTTCCCACAATGGCTCTCTGTCAACACTATAAAGAGGTATTGTTGCTTGGAAACCCTGCCTATAGGAATCAGAAAAATATTATAATAAACATGCAATATCTGAGCAATTTGTTAAATGAAGCGAACAAGCATTGAATTTCTTGTTAAAATATTTTTTAGCAGTGAATGTCACTCCAGTGTTTTTTTGTATAAAATATTGCCTTTTTAAAGAACATCTCCTTGAGAGTTTCTTCGCTGAACACTGAGCAGACTCTCGCTTCTCTCATTGATTTTTTTTTCTTTGTAAGACTTGTTACATTTGCAGATTTATTTTGTTGTTGTTGTTGTTGGTGGTGGTGTTTTTTTTTACAAAGAGAACTTCCCTCAAAGTTTGTACTGAAGACTTTGTAAGTCGAAGGACAGCGCGAAAATAATATTAAAAGAACAAATAATCAGATGCACATATTTATAGATGCCTTCACCCAGTGGAGAACTTCAGTGAGAGTAACAATCAAAATTATTTAAAAAAAAAAACAGATTTGTTGCCTCGTTATCGTTTCATTTCTAAATTGCACTAAATATTGAAGTCATTAAACCAAAAAGCAGATGGTAGCTAGAATAAATATCCATTAGCATTAATATTGTCAGAGCTATAAAGGCTGAGGTTGGTTGAAAGCCTTGTTAAATGCAACACGGTCATATAGAGACTAATGAACCAATTAGATTTAAGAGTGGGATGTTGTTTTTGCAAGATTTTATATATTTATTCATGACAATTTCATACTTTCTGTCCATCCTCTTGTGTATGTCCAGGTGGTGCCGTCAAAAAGAAGCAATCAAGGAAACGCATTATCATTCAACTTCCGGCTAATGGGGGCCAAGACTGTCCAGAAGTGCTCTTCCAGGAGAAGGAATGCGATGCCTCGTCTGTTTGTGCAGGCTACAGGTGAACATAATACCTCTGGTTGCAATTTTAATACAGAAATTTCATAAAACAAAACAAAAAATTGAAAAAAGTGCAATTATAAATTCTTAATATTAATAAATTACAGAACGTACTATATTATTACTTTACTGTTGTCATATTAATATATGTATATATATATATATATATATATATATATATATATATATATATATAATTGTAATAAAAACATGTATTTAATGTACATTGTGTATGTGTGTGTATATATTTACTTATTTTTATTTATTTTTTAGCTGTTTTTATGAAATTTCTGTACTACATTTTTTTTTAATTATGGTAAAGGATTTTTTTTTTTTTAAAATAGAAATTAATAGTTTTATTAAGGGTACATTAAATTGAACAGTCACTGTAAAGACATTTATAATGTTACAAAATATTTATTTTTTAAAATAAATGCTCTTTCAAGTTCTTTCAAACTTCCTATTCATCAAAGAATTCTGCGGAAAAAATCTAATAAATCTAAATAAATCTAACCACAAAAATATGAAGCAGCACAACTGTTTTCAACATTAGGAATAATCAGAAATGTTTCTTGAGCATCAAATCAGCATATTAGAATGATTTCTGAACGATCATGTGTCACTGAAGACTTGAAATTCATTAAAATAGAAAGCATTTATTTTAAGTTGTAATAATATTTCACTATATTAATGTGTTTACTGTATTTATTTGATTCAATAAATGCATCCTTACTGAGCATAAGCGATTATATATATAAAATGCAAAACTTAAAACTGACATATATATGTATATATCTGTGCTTTAGGTGGAAAACCCACAAGTGGCGCAGATGTCAGTTGGTTCCCTGGACCATTCGCCAGGACAGTCCTGGAGCACAGGAGACATGTGGACCAGGACTACAGGCTAGAGGTACAGAAAACCCCTCATTATCAACTGGCTACTAAGATGCAACGTTTTAAAATAACTGTGTAGGTGCTTGTAGCAGTGCTTTGTAGCCGGGGAGATAGTTGGTAAATGCATGAGATTGGTAGCAATTTGATCCGTGACTGAGTGTTTAGCATCAAAGGTTTGTGTAAACGCTTCTGGATTTAAACGAAATGTTCTTTAAAAGGTTCAGGAAGCGCTCTGAAGCAGTCAGAAGCTCAACCCTTTGCTCTAACTCATACCAGTAAACCCTTTCAGGGTTCAAATGAAGGCCATTTCTGTGGTGTGACTGAAAAACATATTTGAAAATGAAAGATGAGAATCTTGTGTTATATATGCCCAGACACAGTGGATTTTGCTTCTGTTTAAGCATGTGATATCTCTTGCATTTACCGCATATGGAAGGTTCTACTGACATAAAAGGATTTTTATGTGGGAACTTTTAAATATTGTTTTAAAATTTTAGACAATATTAAAAGAGAAACATAGTATCTTGCTTATGAAAATGGATGGTGTTAACATATTTCGGTCCTTGAGTGAAAAAAAAAAGCTTCTTTAAATATTCACTCCTCAGCACCGCTTACATTTACAAGCATTACCCGTAATAGTATCCCTCAATGCCCCGGCATGACTAAAGGAGCAATCCAATACAATAGCTTTCACCCTCATTCAATGATATAAATCTGGATCCGTCCGGCTGAAGTCAATAGGCATTTAACCGCCTTCTCGTGTAATCCATCACAAGATGCTTATCTTTATTCAGTATGTGTGGCTTTATCGGTGAGACTTGGCTGATATTTATCAGTGTTAACCCAGAGAAGTGCATTTTTTGTACTTTTTTAGCTTTGTTTGTTTTTTTGTTTCCATACTGTCAAAACTTATGATCTCTCTCTTTCTTTTCTCCCTCAGCTGTCTCGTGTAAGAAGTTGGATGGTGGACCTGCAGATGTTGCAGCCTGTCTCAAGTTTGCGGGTCCTATGCCTCAGCTCACTCAATCCTGCCAGCTTCCATGCCAGGATGACTGCCAGCTGACCACCTGGTCCAAATTCTCCTCCTGCGCCGCTGATTGTGTGGGTGTCCGAACCAGGAAAAGGATCCTTGTTGGTAAGTGCTGAATCAGCAGGTCTAATGATAACTTCATGATACAAAGTCCTCTAGCTGTCTTTTCTCACCCACGTCTCTTTCAGCACGTCTAGATTACTGTATAATGCATAACATTTGATGCAACATTCTTTCAGATGCATTTTTATCCTTTGCATTGTTATAAATATATTATACATTGCTTTTCAAAAGTTTGCAGTAGGTAAGATTTCTTTAGTGTTAAGCAAGGATGTATTTATTTAATCAAAAATACAATAAAAACAGCAATGTTTTACTGACCCCAAACAAAAGTGAGTATTTTATAAAGTTAACATGTTTCTAAAATAAATAAAAAAAATAAATGGCATTTATATTGTCATTATACTAAAGCCAAAGCAAATTCTTAAAATATTACTTGGGTAAAAATTATGTAATTATTTATTAATTTTATTTATTTATTTATTAAAAGAAAAGGGAGGATGAAAGCACTTTTGAATACTACTTTTAAATGAATGTATGTTGCAAAAATGGAGAGATGCTTTTTTCACAGAGCTATATGCAAATTTAAGAGCTTAAATACAATAAAATATTATTTCACAAATTCAAGAAAATCTATCCACCAAGTCATGAGAGCGATAGAAAATCCTGTTTTCCAAACGGTTTTACAAAATGCTTTCTGTTAGATTCAAATGCCTGCACCTCACCTGAGCCAGAAATGTGGTTTAATCTTTAGTGTAAAGTGCCATGAGAAGCTTAGCCAGTTATTTAGAGGTTAACAAAATGCAGTCTATGTGCCAAAGACCTTTGGAGGACCTGCTGTAAGTCAACCAACTTTGCAAAAGGATTACATGAGATTAGTGCCATAGGTCTTTCAATTTGGATAAGTCTGCTCATGATTACCAGATCAGTGTGTTTTGACCAAAGGAGCTAGATACCATTACAGGATCATTTCTGTTAAAGGGGCATTCCATATCGTATTATTACAAAAGATTTATTTCACTAAACATGAAAGCGTTTTGAAATGGATAACGTGACCTTCTAACTTTAGATCAGGATCATTTCTGTTAATAGGGCATTCCATATTGTATTATTACAAAAGATTTATTTCACTAAACATGAAAGCATTTTGAAATAAATCTAATTTTAGATCTAAGAACTATATGTTTGTGTGATTTTGTTTTTTTTTAATTAATTTATTATTTTATTTTTTTTCATAGGTAAAAGCAAAAAGAGAGAACAGTGTAAAAACACACAGATGTACCCTCTGAGCGAAACCCAGTACTGCCCCTGCAACAAGTACAACGCCCAGCCTGTGGGGAACTGGTCCGACTGCATCCTTCCTGAGGGTGGACGTGTAGAGGGCCTTTTGGGTATGAAAGTGCAAGGTGATATCAAGGAGTGTGGCCAGGGTTACCGCTTTCAAGCCATGGTGTGCTATGACCAGGATAACCGGCTCGTGGAGACGTCACGCTGTAACAGTCACGGTGGGTGAAAAAAGATAAAATGTCATTTCTGCTTCACCAGTGTCACGAACAGAATTACGAAATTGATTAATACAAACAGGTTTTCTAAATACTCCCCTGTATGCCATTGGTTGAACAAACAAATGGTCTCACCCCCAAAACATTGGTTGAACTACTGTGTGAAGAGTGTTATTTTACACAGATTTTTTTTTTTTGACACAATTGTCATCCTGTAAATTCAGACAATATTTTCCCAGTTTGAATATACTAGTTTTACTAAATTTTTCATTTTAATTTATTTATTTTTTTTTACAATTTTTCTAAAAAATGGTATCTAATTTTACAAAATAATATAATTTTATATAGATATATAACAATTCTAATAATTTTACAAAATAATAATGTAATAAATCTTAAAAATAAATCAATACATTTTACAAAAGTAATATTTAAAATGGTGATAAATGCAGAATTAAAAGTTCAATTGCTTTATATACTAATCTGGGATAAGTATTTCGGAAAATATTTTTCCATGGAGAAAGGCTTCATTTCAGTCATGACAACTTTTGGAATAGTTGTAGCATGTTATTGAATATGGCAATGTTAATATATTTGGTCTTGACCGACTCGATCTACTACGCTGCTGCTGCTGCAAGTATGGACTTGCTAATATAGTAATGCTAATAGATACACAGACACGCTACTGTGAGCATGTAAGATATGCTGCTGCTGCATAAATAGACAAACATGAATCCTGTAGCAGGTGGAGCTGGGGGAGGTGGAGGGTACTCTGATAGCGCACTGCAGGACTAGCTTACAGCAAACAACGAACCACACTATTTAAATGTTGAGCAAGAAATCTCATTAGCAGCAGAATCAGCTTGTGACATATGATAATGATGTGATTGCTTGCAGTTTGCATGTAAAGGACCTCTCAGCTTGCACTCTCTACAGTTTCATGACTGAACTAGATATGTAGATACTCTTCAATTGCATGCATCAAACTAAAAATAGGCCTGAAATACACAAAAAGTCTTGTCAGTTGCATCGTTTTATTTGAAATGCAGTTTTGGAGTATCACACATTGCTTGATTGAAGTGTTCATGTCTGCCAGAAATTCCTTTTAGTTAATCCATCTCAAGTAAAGAAAGCAACGAGCTTGTCTTGGTGGAAAATGAGCTTGTGTTCATAATCTAATTCCATTTGGGCACCTTTCACCACCTCCTGGCGCAAGGGCTCAGAAACGAGCATTTGGCAATCCTTTCCTCTGAGCCCGAGATTAGACTGTGGCAAACTACAGCGTTAGATCAAAGCATGTGGAATGTTGTGGGCATTGCAGGAGCTCTGTGACGTTAAGGCCTCTCTCTTTATGAGTCACAATCCTCTAGTATGGATTGTACACTCTCAGCTGGAGGCCTGTGAGTGGCTCAAAGCCTCGGCATCCCTAGAGTGAAGATGTGCTGACGGAGGCAGGGTGTTTCTCTCTCTCGCTGCCTCCTCTCTTTCTCTTCCTGCTGCCTCTGAGACATCCCTCGCTCCACTCAGACCCCGTACCCCTCACCATTTGAAGCGTGGTTGCCATTTTGTGAGGCTGTCAGATTGACATGTTGCCCAAGGCAATTTGTAGGGGGGGTCGAGGATGTTTAATCCAACTATGAGAAGTTTCTGTAATAGGGATTCTGGTTCAAAAGTGTGTGTGTTATAGATATCTATCTAGACTTTTTATTTTTTCTTGATGGAGTGTATATTCATGACTGCGTATAATAGTTTTCTAATGTTATGTATGAGAATATATGAGGGAGTATTTAACAATATTAAGGTATTTAAAATATTAACAATATTTTAATGTAATATTTTAGAATTAACTATTAATTTGCTTTACTTTGAAACAATCTGTATTTTATGAAGTGTTACAGTATATAAATTAAGGTGACTTGACTTGAATTTAGTGCCACTATAAAAAACTCATTTAATGTGACATTTCAGCAATGTTGAAGTGTCTTTTCGCCTCAGAAAGGTAATTGCGACTTTTTGTCTCACAATTCTGATTTTATTTGTCATAATTGAGTTTATATCTCACAGTTCAGATTTATAGCACACAAGTTTACAGCACACAATTCTGACTTTTTTACTTGGAATTCTGTGTTAACATAATAAAACATAATAAAGCCAGAAATGTGACATAAAAAGTTGGTTACCTTTTTATTATTATTATTATGTCATGGCAGACATTTGAATTGAATTGTTTTCAAAAGCCAATTTTGGTTTACTCCAATAATGTCTTTAAATAACCTAAATTTGAAAATTATTCCAGCAATATATTGTAATATAATATAAAACTATTTATTATTACTTCCAATATTTTGTATGCTCTGCTAATGCAGCTTTTTTAACATCAATCTTCCATTTTTGATCAGATATATTTGTCCTTGTAGGTTTGATGGAGCAAAGTATTATGGACTGCTTAACAAGGAATGCTTAAAACCTGCTTTTTGGATAATCCTCTGAAATTTTCCAGGACTTGAACTGCTTTCCCGTCAAGAATCTCCAGAATGAAACCATGACCTTTGCAAGTTGTGATGTAAAATGAAACGTCGGCAGACCATATCTGTGCAAATGCCATAACCATGACCTTAACGCTGCTTTAACATAGACACTCCATGCTGTTTCACCTGTCACAATGTATTAGACTAACTCCAGTAACCAGCATCAAAACTGAATCCGGTTTGACTCACTATTATAGGAACACTCGGTTTCATTCAACCCTCTCTTACTTCTCATAGGTTACATAGAGGAAGCGTGCATCATCCCCTGTCCATCTGACTGTAAGCTCAGCGAGTGGTCAAATTGGTCCCGTTGCAGCAAGTCCTGTGGCAGTGGAGTCAAAGTACGGTCAAAGTGGCTTCGGGAGAAACCTTATAATGGTGGCAGGCCGTGCCCCAAACTGGACCATGTTAATCAGGTATGCAGGGACCCTGTTATATTTTTTTCATGAATACTGTTTGTGCTTGTCTTGTTTTAATGATTAATCACTGGGGTGCTGTAAATGTTTGATCAAAGGACCAAACGGAATAGCATGTTTCTTTAATGCACAGCAATGAGGTTTACTAATATGTTCATATAATCATGGGATATTGTTTGTGCGTCATAGCTTTAGATCATTAAATATTGCTAGGCTGAAACTGTGTGAATTTAGATAGCACCAAATGGTTTCTAATACATGGCATTTAACAACTTCTCTTTTTTTACACATTTCCTCTTTCATCTTCTCTCTGATCATGGTGGGAATCCTGCAACAGGCTCAGGTAAATAAAAACACACACACAAAAAAAAAGTTTTAATTTATTGATAATGCTGCACACCTGATTAACCAATTATTTTTTTATTTTTGGATGATAATAATTTTTTGATGAAATATTAATTCAGGATCTTGATAAATGTATGACTTTGAGGCCTAAAGGTGTAGGAATTATCTTAAAAGTGGCAGGACACATTATCAATTAGTTTGTTTAGTTTAGCTCATGAATATTACTTTCATCAGGAACGCAGATTCCCTGGCAATATTCAAGAGACAGCTGAAAACTCACCTCTTCCGTGAACACTTAATCCCCTCATAAAAAAAAAAAAAACCCTATCCTTCCCCCTTTTTCCCTTCCTACTCTAGCTTATGGTACTGAGCAATGTATGAAACTTGTATTGTGAGCACTTCCTGTGTGATTTGCCAATTCATGAAGAATCGCTTGTTTGTTTTCCTCACTTGTAAGTCGCTTTGGATAAAAGCGTCTGCTAAATGACTAAATGTAAATGTAAATGTAAATATTAAGTAGGTAATATAACTGAAAGAAAAATGGGCACTTGTCTTCCGTTGAATGCAAATGCATAAATTAATTTTATATTATTAATTTATAGGTAATGTTTTACCCTACTGTTCCAAAATGTGGTGTTGGTCTGATTTTTTTGTATGTTTCTCAATGAATTATCTTATGCTCACCAAGGCTATATTTATTTGATCAGAAATACAGTAAAAACATTAATATTGTGAAATATTATTACTATTTAAAATAACCATTTTCTGTAATTTATTAGTGTCTCGTGATCCATCAGAAATCGATCTAATATGCCGATTTGGTGCTCAAGAAATATTTCTTATTATTATCAATATGGAAACTGTGATACATTTTTTTTTCATGATTATTTGCTAAATAGAAAGTTCAAAATAACAGCATTTATTTTAAATAAAAATATTTTGTAGCATAAATGTATTCACTGTCACTTTTGAATAATTTATTGCCTCCTTGCTGAATAAAAGTTATTAATAAAAAATAAATAACAATGAACCATAATAAATTTATGAATTAACAGTAACCTTAATAAATGCTATAAATATTCGTTTGTTCATGATAACTAAAGAATTAATTGATGTTGATTGAAATAAACCTTATTGTAAATTCTTACCAATAAAGTTTTTTAATGAAAGCTTGGTGAACAGTCACAGAAATGTTGGTGTTATAATGCCCAGCTGAAAGCTCTGCGGTGTCTCCTCAGGTGTATGAAGTGGTACCATGTCTGAGCGACTGCAGTCAGTACGTCTGGGTGGCTGAGCCGTGGAGTGTCTGGAAGGTCAGCAATGTTGATCTGAAAGAGAACTGTGGGGAAGGTGTACAGACAAGGAAAGTTAGGTATGACTGAACAACAACAACAGTAGCATTAGCAACATTATTACTAGTAATGCACCTTTTTAGAAAGTCCTGCTAAATTCATGACAGTCCTAACAGATGTTTCATTTCATGAAGGTGCATGCAGAACACTGTTGATGGACCTTCAGACGCTGTAGAAGACTATCTCTGTGATCCAGAAGAGATGCCTCTTGGAGCCAGAGAGAGCAAACTGCCCTGTCCCGACGATTGCGTTCTGACTGACTGGGGCTTTTGGAGTCGATGTCCACTGGTGAGAAGACACTCTGATCAGGAACATGTCTAATGTTTGATATAGCACACAATCCTATTTCCCCCTTACGCTGTTGTGATGGTTGACGGAGCCTTGAAAAATACATGCTGATTTGCAATTTGATGATTATGAAACTTTAATGAACGTTGATGAAACTTTTCATCATGTACAGTATTTTTTATCCACAAAATAAGAATGATAAGAAAATTTTATCCACAAAATATCCACAAAATAAGAATGATGTGTGATATATATATATATATATATATATTATGGCTATCAAAATTAGCGCATTAATGCAATTAATTCTTTCCGTTTATTTAATGTAATTAATGCAGCAGCCGTTTTTTCCATCATAATTTGGCTAGCGTTACATTATATGATCACGCTCTTATTCATGCAAATGCTTTTTGCTTTTAAACCATTCAAGCTCGACAAGACAAATGAGAACACGTTGTCTGTGAATGACCTCTTGTGTATGTGACACACATAGAACGCACGCCAGTGTCCAGTTCTCTTTTGAGCTTGAGCAAACAATAACACAGAGAATTATGGCAAAATGCACGTTTTGTTGAGTATTCTCATAAGAGCAGCCTTAAATGAGTTACATAACATCTTAAATGAACTTAAAGAGAAAATGAGATGAGCAGTTGCTGTGAGGTCTGTCATTAATGTTAATCAAAGAACAAAGGTAATAGAGAAAATTGTAGCTTTAATGGGGATTAATCTATATTTAATTTATAATTTATTCAGTGAAGACTGTAAAGTGTATTAGTAACTTTATTCAATTTCTGTATATGTACTACCTGTTAGACAGGAAGACCACAGGTAAAAGCATTTATTAAAATGAGTTTATGTGAAGATTGTTTTAAATTCACTAAAATTAGAAGTTATTTTTTTATTAGAAGCCTAAAAATGTCAATCTTGATAGCTTTCAGTTTTTAATCATGATTAATTACAGAAAATTGATTGACAGCACTAATATATATATATATATATATATATATATATATATATATATATATACAGTATAATCAACTACAAATAGTTTTAACCTGGCTAAGAGGAAGATGGGAATCACTGGGGCAGGTTTTGTTATTTTTTGTTTTTTTGCTGATTAAGGCATAATACAAGACTTCTTCACCTTACAAATGGTTGTCGAATGCAATAATGCTACAAAATGCACATATTTTGAGTGTGGCGTGCTAGAACAAAACAGGCACCATTATTGGAATCAGCTTCCCGAAATTAGTTACAAACAAGTATTGGATTTCATTCAGCAAATGTGATGGATGGTGGTGTAATTATTTGGCTCAAGCTTAACTTTCCTGACTGTATGGTGTGTATGAGGAAGCTGAGCTCAACACTTTTCAATCCACACACCCCCTAAAAGCCCAGCCTTTGTCGGATAAGTTAAATGCATGCTGATCCGCCATGCTGGAACCTCTTCCACCTATTTTCCATCTCCTGTTGAGAAGAATTTGAGATGCAGCATGTTCTTCAGAGCAGCTTAACACCGATCGAACATTTTTGGTAAGCTGTGCACCAGCAGTCAGTAAATACAAGGCAAAATAAGAAATCCGAGAATTTTTTTTTTGCGTATGGTGGGGGTTGGTCGCTTGGAGCGCTTAGCGAGCTCACACATGAAATCGTTTGCAGTGGCATATAAGTATGTGTATAGGCATTATTGAGGATTCTCTCAGGGGGGAGGGTTACTCGTGTCTGTCTCAGTGTGATTCCCAGGCACGCTGCCACCAAACTGCAAGGGTAGCTAATTGCCATGGATACTGAGACTATCCCTGCGGTTAAAATGCGGGAAGGCTTAAAACATCTTACACGTGACATCTGAGAGGAATTTATTTCTCTCAGAAATAGAAAGGAAAATGTGAAAGGGAAATTAATCCGCTGCACATATGCTAAATATTTCAAAATGTCTTCTCTTTTGTCGCGTCGATTGTTTTTGTGTTGTTTATTGATCATTATTTGATCGCTGAAAGCTTTGTTTTTTTGAAGCCATGCAATGTGAACGGTACAAGGCAGAGGACCGCCAGCCCAATACGTCAGCCTGGTGCAGGGAAACTGTGTCCTTCGACTACAGAGAAAGAAAGATGCACTCTGAACACCAACTGCTTCCATTACTCCTATAATATCACAGGTAAATATTAGAACATTATTATATATATTATTATAAATTATTTAGAACATTTGCTAGCTACCAGATCCAAGCAAAGACTAAAAAATAACTGATTTGATTTGCTGATTAAGACTATTCATCTATTATTTGGCATCTTAACCTTCATATTATGTTCATGTTCATTTTAATAGATTGAAGAAATAATTAAGTGTCAGTTTGAATCCTCTTGCCTTTTCCTAATACTAATTATAAACTAATGTCAACATAAAATCAACAATTTTATAATTTATTTTTATTATAAAACTTTTTTATTATTATTACATAAACTTATTTTATTTCAGTTTGTCAACTTTCCATTTATTTATTTTTTTATTTTTTTATTTATTTTTTTTTATTTTTTTAGTTTGATGATGTTTTTGTCAATTGGGAGTAAATGATGAATTTTCATTCTTGGGTGAACTATTCCTTTAAACAATGCAATGAATTTTCACACATTAAAGAGAAAAAGGGCGATTCGAAATAATTGATCAGGTTCAGACTAGAAGAATTTTTTTGTCTTTGTATTTCCCATCTAGACTGGAGCACATGTCAGCTGAGTGAGCGAGCCGTGTGCGGGGTTGGATTCAAGACACGAATGCTGGACTGTGTCCGCAGTGATGGAAAATCCGTGGACCTGAAGTTTTGCGAGGAGGTACTTTTCTGTTCATGAGACGTTGTTTACAAGTGATGCTTCTGTTAAAAATCCACCTGAAAAAATGACCCTCTGTTCTTTTAGCTTGGTCTCGAGAAAAAATGGCAGATGAACGCTTCCTGTGTGGTCGAGTGCCCTGTCAACTGCCAGCTGTCTGATTGGTCTTCTTGGTCAGAATGCTCTCACACCTGTGGTCTTGCAGGTAGGCCAATACTTTGAATTGAAGGCCTCGATTTTGATGTTGGATATGTGCCAGAACATGCTAAAAAACAGTTTTTTTCTGATATTATTAAATTTTCATGGCTTGGTTAATTCACACTCAGCAGTCTAACAGTCTGTTCAGACAAAATCAAAAGCCCCAGGAGGGTCTTTGGGTCTTGTGGTCCAAAACATTAGACTTTGATGTGTGCTAACATGGCTGGTTCCTCAAATGGTAGGTTTTAGGGAATTATACTGAGCTCTCTGCTGTCTTAGAATTACCAAAGCGTTGGCTGAAACCACCCAAAAATTTATGGTGTGAGAACAACTGTGTTATCGCCCTGAAACAGCATTTGAGAGGAGGATAATGATGTCCTTGAGTGTAATTCCATCTGCTCTGACGATTGATTAGGGGCCCATTATGTTTGTGTGCTTGGGGCCTAAGAGACCATTCCACTACACATGGTCTTTGAGAGTCAGTGACCAGCAAGAGCAAACCCTGCCGCTATATGAAACCTGTGCTGGCTTAGTTCATTGTAGCATCTTTAATCTGTCCCCAGGCTGGAGGATTCCCACAAAGATAAAGAATCAGCAGGTGATCTGTAGCCTTTCAAAGAAAGAGAGCAGTCCTCCCACAGATATGAATGCAAATAACCATTTTCATGCTTGAATTTAAATTTTGGGGAATAATTTAATTAAAGCCATTTAAATATGCCATATTGTTGCTGTCTGGCTGAAACCTTGTAAGTCCAAAAATGCTACTTTTCAGGAAATGGAAAACACTATTTTTTAAATAATTAATTTGTCCATCATTAGAACGGCCGCATCTGAGGCAGCAAGTGCATCGCATTACATTTTCATCAACTTGCAGATTATTTTTCTTTTTTTTTCATCCAAAATGTAATGTTATAATAAAAGAAGTGCTACACACAGGCTATTTAAGACATTACTTGCTATGACTCAACAAATGTTAGCCTAAGACACACTTCTCCTCTCCTCAAATACATAAAACATTAGCCTTTATGTATATATAACATTTCTTGAGTATAGAAAACACTACTTATTCAAATAACCAGTTCTTTATTTGCCCTTGATTTGCAAACAAGCAGAGACAGTCCAAAATCTGAGTGGCACATCATTCATGATTGAGGAGAGGTGGAGTTAAGAGGTTTGATTCAAAGTTTGAAGATCCAATGGAGTTACGAGTTTTAGTAACAAGCTCTTTTTAAAACTTTTCAATTGGTTACATATTTGCAAAACCCAAAGATTATTAAATTAATAGTGCTGGACATTAATATTCCGTGTTTGACCTACTTAGCACACATGAACATAATGAAATCAGGGATGAATTTAGTTTTTTTCAGGTATGACATTCAGTATCTAAGTATCGTCGTGAATGGAGCCATGAGCCATGTCGTGTGGCTAACTGCTTATGCGCTAAATTGGCCACCAGTAGAGACAGGAAGAGATGAAAAGGATGAGAGAGAGAGAACTGAGAAAATGAGTGATCCCTACAGCTGAAAACTCTCACAAAGGCACACAAGCACTTGTGTATGTATAGTTTTCCCAACTGAACCCAACATATAAAAAGAGGATGCAAGGCGCTGAGAGTTGATTTGGTTTGTGGCTGCTGGAAAGCAGGGAGCTTCAGAGAGGATTCTCTGCAGGGATGGTCCATCACGGCAAGCTGTGGTGAAGATGAATTGCGTCTGGTAAAACTAGCTTCAGGGCAATGTGTCAGCCGGGGACTGGGCTGTGATCATGTTTAACATTTACGAAGTGCCTAGCCGTGCCCTTCGAGGTTGTGTACATCCAGCATTTTTCAAAATAAAACTAACTGCAAAGAAGTTAGTATTAGACACAGTCTTACCCAACCTCAGCCCAGAATCAACTCTGCTAGGCCTGATGACCTTTTAGCACAACTTTTGCTGGCATATTTCAATGGCAAAGTCTGTATCATATTCACAAACCACCCAGAAATATCTTCATTTTTAAATGAAGAAAAATACTGGGTAGTTAGTTGTTACACTAGCATTCAAAAGTTTGGGATATTGTTTATTTTATTTATTTTTTTTATTTAATGAAAGAATTTTTTTAATTATTATTATTTAGCAAGGATTAAATTAACTCTGCCATTGAAGGAATTTTCCATCATTTGTGAGACAACGCATCGCCGCCATTTTTTTGGCTTTCCTTGTTTTCACTATTGCACTGTAGGGGGCACTATTACGCAATTTCTGAAATAATAATATTATACAATGTTATTTTCGGACAAATATTTTGGTTTGCATAGGAGACTTGCCTCCTCTATTAATTTCAATAATACACATTATGCAAGTTTTTTAAAGGTTTTATTATTGTTTTGAGTTCTTTGTGTGACCACCTGCCATGCAAAATAATGGCTCTTGTGAGATAAGGGTGTGGAATTTTATCGGAAGCGTCCCCTGGGCGCCACTCTTAAACAGCAGGATGCATTCTGCCTGAAAGAGTCTACACTCCATTTCTCTCAATTCCTCTCTTCAGCCCTCTGGAATCGATTTAAGAAAATCAAGAGGGGGAGAGATGAATATTCAGAGTGGTTTCAGGGCCTGGAATTAGGCTTGAAAAATGCCTGGCAGGCAGATTAAGTTATTCACAGAAGGGAAAGAACATTACTGCACAGAAGTAAAGACTTTAAGGTCACATATCGTTTTTGGCTTTCCATTGGAGAGGGATTGAGTTACCTGAGATTAGTGTGTGTAACATAAGATGATTCACTTACAGTAAAAGCCTTTATTTCATTCGAGGAGTCACTTTCTTGAGGTTAAAGCATAAGATGAATATGATCGTTGTCTGTGAGCATCAGGAAAACGAGGGTGTTGTACTTCTATTGTTAGAGTGAATTTGAAATAAATTTGGTCATGTCTTTAAAAAAAAAGTGTTATGTTGCAACCACAACATACCTTAAACATTAAGGATTTTAACAATATTACAATACAACATCTCAAAAATTTCTGTTTTTTCTTCAATCTGTCTTGTAGGAAAGCTCTGGAGGAGGAGAACTGTGATCCAGGCCTCTCAGGGAGACGGGCGGCCATGTTCCTCACAGCTGGAACAGTGGAAGCCCTGTCCTGTTAAACCCTGCTACAGCTGGAGGTACAGCGCCTGGTCTCCATGCACATCTGAGGTGAGTTTGCTCAGGATTCGCTCCGTTTTCTGTATTCAGTTGGGATGAAAAGCTGAATTAAAATTATATATAAATTATATTGTGTTGCACATTATAAAAAGTAACTTTTAGTAGTGTATTTTTGTGTGGAATGTAATTACATAAATTGCATGTTTTAACTTTTTTAATGTAGCATAAATTTATTTATGAACCAGGATCATTTGAAACAGTATATCAGACTAATAAATTATTCATTTTTAAGGGAAAAAACTGTGTGTGTATATATATATATACACACACACAAACACACTTGACTATAGCAGACCACCAGCATTTCATGTTTTCTGCATCAGTGTTAAGGTATATGTAGAATTTCACTGCTTTGGCCTTTCCACAGCATTTCTGCTGTCGTCTTCCTCCTGTCATCAGTCTGGTTTTCAGGGCCCAATAGGGGGTTTAATTAAAGACAACAGACAGAAGACACAGCCTCTCTCTCTCTCTCTCTCTCTCTCCTTTTTTCCCCAGTCTCTCTCGTTCTCCTTCCCCCCTCATACCTCATGCTCCCGTCACAGTGCAGGCTGTGAGAGAATATTGACTCTGGCCTTTGTTCTCGGCTGCCTGTCTCTAAAGTGTCTTCTGACAGCCCTCAGCAGTCTCCAGCAGCATTGCTTCACTTGTGCCTCATGTTTTTAGAGATTTTCAGCAGCTATGAAAAAATAATGCCAGTAGCTGACAGTGTGAAACATGAGGACTGAGAAACAATGCTGGGATTTCTTATTGCCTTATTTTGTATCGCCATGAGAAGTTTTGCTCTTTCCGGTTCTAGAGCTCCAAAGAAGCTAAATTTCTATGTATAGTCCATCCTCAATCTCTTTAGGACTGCAAAAATTGTTTTTCACCGCAGCTGGTGTCCAATTGTAGTTGTTAATGTCAAAACTCCGTTTTTCCTTAGGGTGCACGCTGTGGAGAGGGCCTTCGCTTTAGGAACGTGTCCTGCTTTGTGTCTGATGGCTCGGGGAAGGATCCGGGCAGTATGGTTGATGAGGAACTGTGTGGAGACCTGGAGCAGGCAGTGGATGGAGACAAACAGATCATCCTTCAAGAGTCCTGCACAGTGCCCTGCCCAGGTAACAGCTAATGTCATAACTGTGCCAACATGCTGCTGACGCAAGCACAGTGCCACACTGATGTGAATCTTGGGGTCAGCAACTTCAAAACCAGAATAAACGAATTAAATGACAAAAATATATTAAAAAAAACTATATATATATATATATATATATATATATATAATTAATATTAATATTTGCTATAATATACTGTTAAAAGTATTTTTTTAAAAAGACATAATTTAATACTTTTATTCAGCAAGTATACATTAAAAGACATTTTACAAAACTTTCTATTCATCAAAAAACAATTAAATATACCAGAAAAAAATGTATTATGGTTTCGACAAATATATTAAGCAGGACAACAGATTTGCCATCCCATTAATAAATAAAGTTTTAAAATATATTAAAATATAAAATTAAATAAGATATGTACTTAACTAAATGTTTTTTGGCTGTTCATAGAATCAAAATTAATCTCATGATTTCCTGCCAGTCTTTAGAGAGCAAAACAAAACAGAAATATTAAATTCTGAAAATATGTTAAAATTATATTCCTTTATTCTATATTAGATTTTTTAAATGTTTTTTGAAAAAAGTCTCTTATTCTCACCAAGGCTGCATTTATCTGATCAAAAATACAATAAAAACAATAATATTGTGAAATATTATAAATATTGTTTTATTTTGTTGTAATGACAATTTATAAGCTTATCATGAAGTTTAGGTGGGAAATATCATGCTTAATATTTCTCTCAGCCAGTATATATGGGCCTTTATACTTGAAAATATATAGTTTACTAATAATACTTTATATTTTAGCACCTTGGTCTATAGGAGTTCATTAAAGAAAACTGGCAATCTTGCATTCCTCTGTCTATCAGTTCACTTTTAAATCAGTCAGAGCTAATAAGGTGGCTTTTATGAGGCACTAGGATATCACACAGCTGCAATTCAACACCCTCATATACTTTACCTTGCACATTCAAACGGGAGAATTAAACTTCATGGCTTGTCATGCTTTATTATACTGTAATTTCACAGGAAAAAGATGGAATCCAAGATTTCTGTTCAGACAGTATTTTGAAGGCATTTTGTTTCACCAAGCGAGTTTGAGTGACCGATAGCAAGACTAAATTTTGACATGTCCTTTGTGGCAGAAATAGAGGGCTGTGATTGTACGGACCCCCTAAAGGCACATGGTGATGGGCAAAAAATATGAGATGGGAGGAAAAATATATATTTCAATGCTTTCGTGTTCCCACAAGAAACTTTGCATTCGCTTGCAAAACTTTTCTGTTCTTTCTGAGTGAACACAAAGTTTCTCAGGGGAACGGCAATTATTTGCGAGAGAGCACAAAAGCGTTGATTGATATATAAATTTTCCTTCCATCTCATATTTTTTCCTTCACCATGTCCCTTTAGGGGCTCCGTATGATTGAGATTTGTACAAGGGGAGAGAGACAGTAACGTCACACCAGATTTGTGTTGTGTCAGGGTAAGTTGCATGAAGCTTTGCTCGGTGTAGTTGTGATTTTTGCTTTCTCTAGAAAGCCGCAAAGTCCTTCATCCGCTCTGACCTTTGACCCCATCATTCTTCGTTCTCGAAGCGTAGCTCTTTGGCACGCATCCCGTCTCGCCCCCATCTATAAAACTCCAGCTGTGACCTACTGCTGCGCTCCCTCTGTTTTTCCTACTGCAATCTCTCTCCTTCTTCTCTCTTTTCACACAAATGTGTCTTGATGATGCCCGGCTTCACATGTGAATATTCATCCCTCTGTTGTGTAACTTCATAAGCTATTCACACACATTCTAGAGTGTACTCTGTGAACTCAGGTGTCACATCTGCCTCTGGCTTTCCGCTGCGCACGTGCTCTGATAATCACGATCATAGGATTAGGGCTTCATGGAAGGACAATATTATGAATAATTAATACTCCGGGAAATATTCACAAATCAGCACTGCTATTACAACAGGACAGACTGACCTACTTCTGTTGAAAAACACCCTGGGATCACACACACACAAACAAAAAGACGTGAAAGTGGAGTTTAGGTATATTCTCTTAATATCCTTGACAAAGAAAAAGAAAGCCCACAAGCGGAATTTGTTAGTTTTAGACCCAGTGGGTTGAAAATGCGAAAACTTTTTAATTCTTTGGGGTTTTAGATAGAAATCTCTTAATGAATCACTAGGCCCGCACAGAATCTGTGCCCACGGAGCTCCTCAGAAATCCTTATGGACTTCTGTAGATGCTTGTCTTTTGAAAAGTTTATTTGTTTATTAAATATTTTGGTGAATTCGATCATGCCTTCAGTTACCAATAATACTGTAGAATTCTCAGCACCATTTCTCAGCAAAATTCAGGCTTCCAGCTGTCACACAATATAAATTTAATGCAGTCCTTTTTAAAATGTTCTACTTTCTTTAGTGTGTAACGTTGCTGTTTGAGTATGAATAAGGTCTGCAAAGTTACAAAGCACAAAGTCACTTCAAAGGGAGTTATTCTCTATATCATTACACACTGTTTCTGAACTCCCTGAAACGCCTCCATTGTAGTCTTGAGTTTTCATCCGGAAATGTACACATCACAATATTCTTTATTTAAGTAACTTCCGCTCAATGCACACGCAAAAAGGCCTCTTTGAGTTGCATTAGTAGTGTGTTGAAACTCATGGTTATGGTAAAGCCCGATTGATACTTTTGCCTGGTTCCGCAATGCAAGCCCCCGCTGACTGCGCACGCTCCTCCCCAAACAAACGATACGTTTTATACTTGACGCACTCATCGTTGTACTATTCTTTGAAATGACATCGGACGACTCAGAGTAATTGCTTTCTAAACCATCAGGAAGCACGTTGACGCATACATTTCACCAAACCCTCACTACAAAAGAACCAAAGAAATCCAGTAAACCTTGAGATTATTACTTGTGACATTAGAACAGAAAATATGGAAATGAGAACATGTATGAAAAACTAAATTAAAGAAAAATCTCTTAAATATTTTTTAATTTCAATAAACATTTTCATTTAACATTTTGTGAACATTTTTATTAGCTAAACATGGACCTTTATTTTCATTAAAAGGGCTTATTTCTGCTATTGTACACTCATTTAGCTAATTATTTAATTAATTATTAATCATTTAATTATTATTTAGTTGATTTAGCCATGCGCAAACTGGGTACAGGTGACATGCATGCTCGGCCAGGGTCGCCTCGAAGTCGTGCATCTTCAGAAGCAGAGCTGCTCGCGAAGTTCCTCCAAAGCAAACATGCGGACACGTCAAGTATAAGGTCTTCCAGTTCGGTTTTTTATGCCCAGGGCGTTAATATCAGTCACCCAGTGATTTTCTAACAGAGATGTTAATGTGTTGGCCAGGTGAGTGTTACCTGACAGACTGGACCGTTTGGAGCCCGTGTCAGCTGAGTTGTATCAGCGGGGATGATCTGGGCTTCGGTTCGGTGCAGGTACGTTCTCGTGCCGTTCTAGCTCAGGAACCCGAGAACCTTCTTCAGTGCCCAGAACAAGAATGGGAAGCCAGACCATGCACAGGTGAGTCAAAATCAATGCATTTTTGGTTGACAATGCAGTTAGATACCTTTTAATATAACCTTTATTATATAATACTTTACGGTTTCATTACTTTTGTCCGTATTTCACTAATACTGTTTTGTGCATTTAAAGATGGCCAATGTTATGAGTACAAATGGATGACCGGCGCATGGAAAGGCTCATCTCGTCAAGTCTGGTGCCAGCGCTCTGATGGATTAAACGTCACAGGTGTGTTTGAAATTAATTTATTAATTAAAAAAAGAGGTCCCCAGGTGCACAAATTGTAGAAGCAGAGATAAACCACCCTGTATCTGCTTTCGATATTTTGAGAGAAAAAATGAAACCATCACTATGACAGAAGCATCAATATTCTCTTCCCAGAGAGTGTTTGATGACAGACTGGGGTTTGAGATAAAGTTGACGTCTTGTGCTGTCATGAAGGCTGAAGAGAACAGTGTCTCCTCTCTTGTACATCTGTGTATACTTCATGGAAATATGTTTTTAATCCATGACAATGTGATGCCCAAATATAATCCCATTCACCATCATCCCAGCTGTCCTCCCATGTTAATGTATCTTTGTGTATTGCTCCGTCTCTTTCTGTGTTTTGGTGTAGGTGTGGAAATACATGAGAACAGAAGTATATCCTTCACACTCTGAAGAACGTTATAAAGAACATTTAAACATCAGATCTCATTTTCCGCTGAGCTTTGTAATGCCATATTTATGTCAAATAGAGGCTTGGATTCAATCCCTATGATTTTCAAATGTTTATTTGTCCTCTGCGTCGAGCCGTCCAAACTGACCTCGTTCCAGATGGCACACATGAGTCTGGTCACTTTTGATTGGCAGAACAGAGCAGCAGAACTTCTAAGGCTGCGACCAATCCCTATACAGCAACCAGGTCCCTGTTTATGCATATTCATGGGTTATATTAAGGTGTGCAGCTGTATGAATATTCATACAAGCTGCTGATTTGTAAACATGTTTCTGCAGATACTTACTGCACCTTTAAAAAGGAGATCTTTTAACATGCCAATAGCTTTATCGTATTGCTAATAACGGAATTTTACACTGAGAAAGAAAAGAACACCTGTTAAATTCTTTAAAACGTATTGCCAATTTTACAAGCTGTGATTTACACCAGACACAAATGACACATCTAGTGCTGGCCGAAGCCTTAACAATTGTCATCGTATCTGGCAGCAGCAGTCAAGGGTGGTTCCGGAATTAGAGAGCAGTTCTATTTCACTGCTCTCGTTGTTGATTGGATGTATTGATTCATCCCAGCTTAGAGAAAATAACACCCCTACTCTGGCCGCCGGCTGCCCATTTCAGTGCTTTTATAGATCCAGTGGATTCCCACAGGCTGTGATTTGTAGAGAGGTGAGCAAAAGGATGTTGAGATCGTACACATAGGCGACCCAAGAAGAGGAGCATTTTTAATTGTGTTGGCTGATGATAAAATGAGCCAGAATCCCATAGACTTGCACTGGCGGAGTAGCCCAAGCATGAATATCTAGGGACCGGAATATAATAGAGACTACGAATGGGCTCTGAGAATGGTAAGAAATTACAGACAAATGCCCTAGTAACCCCTCAGAACACCTTAGCAACCACTGAGAACATCCTAGTAATGCCCTAGAAAACACTCAGAATACCTGGACTCAGGGTCTGGGGGACACAAAGGTGCCTTTAGGCCTTTAAAAAGGTTTGGAGAAAAAAGATTTAAAAAGTAAAATAATAATTAAAATTAATGCCAAATAATTACATATTTAATTTAATTTAATGAAAACAAATATATTAAATATCGTGTAATAACAATAATTCTGCTTTAAATCTGTATCATAATTATTTTAGTCTATTTGACAGCCATAGTGTTTTATTTTGTTTATACGCCTACTGTAATTATGAAAGTGCATTTCTGCCACATAAGAAAAAAACAACATTTTATAAATTATAGTTATTATGACAAAAAATTTCGAAATTATAAGATACTGTCAATGAGATTAAAATTATGAGATAAAATGTTGACATTATGAGATAAAAAGTCAAAATGAATTTGACATACAAAGTCAAAATTATGAGATAATAAGTCATAATCTTGACATAGGAAGTAGACATTAAGACTAAAATGTTTTATTTCTTCTTTTTTTTTCTTGTGTGGCGGAAAGGGGTTTCCATTTCTAACAGTACTTAAGACTTCTTTTTTCTTTTAATAAATAGCAACTTAAAAGAAAAAAAATCCACAATATATTTTAAATATGCATGCATGTTTATAATATTTTTTATTTTTCACACCGTAGATATGATTTATAGGTATTATAATTTAGGAAGGGGTCCCTTAGAAAGGGAAAACATGTTTAATTGGACTGCTTTTAATGCAAGTAGACAACATTTTTATGTACTGTAGATTAGTAAGATTTGTTTAGTAAGATTTTACCAGAAAAAATAATTTTGCTGATATGTAAATATGAAACATCTTGTCTTTATTTTATTTTTTTATTGGTATTGTATATATATGCAACTCTTGTATATTTTGTAACATGAAAATATGGCATATGGCATTCCCTCAAAAAGGGAATCATCCTATTTGGGATTCTGTGGCATGATTCTGTGGCCACTGCTTTCCAAAATACTGGGAAGGCTGTTGACATTGAGATGTGCACGGCCAAGCACCACTCACAGTTTTTTCCAGAAAAAGTTTTAATTACCGCCTCATGCTTATCAGTTAGCACATCAGTAATATCATAACACAGGAGGTTTCAAGCATGGATTAAATTGGAGAGAAGCGTGCTTGGCAGTGTTTTGCATTTCCAGAGAGAGAGAGAGAGAGAGAGAAATAAAAAGAGGATGAATGTGGGAGAGCAACAGAACAGAGAGTCTTTGATGCTTCCTGCCTCCAGGACAATACACTGTGCTTCCTTGTGTGTGTTTGTCAATGTCATTAAACAATGTTCATATAAAACTTTGAACTCTCTCCCTGCAGGTGGATGCCCGTTGACAAGCGAGCCGGTGTCAGACAGGTCATGTGACCCAGTCTGCGACAAACCTCGCTCATACTGCACTGAGGTTAGTATGTATGCATGTTTATGTCTGCTGAGGTGGGATGCTGGGATGCAGGCAGACTGCAAACAGGCTTGCATGGATATTCAATACAGCAGGATTCGACTTCCTCCACAAGAGAGAGTTAGTCCTGGAATGTATAATGGGAAATGCTGAAACATGAGAACCAAATGCACCAGTTGTAATAGACGATTTCATATCCGCTTATCAACAGATACCATCTTAATAACCTTAGATGGAAACTATTAAATCCACTTTACTGTTCAGTCTCTAGCTGATAAAAATAACAGTGTTAGCCCTTTGCATGGACTTTATCAAGCACTGTGACCAATGTCAGATGATATTAGAAGCTGTCACACTTATATCAGTGCAGGCCTAATAAAATACCTTAGGGAAGATAAGGCAGTTGAAAGCGTTATATTATTCTGGATGTTTTGCAGTGGTTGGTCTGTTTGAATGTTTTTATGCTTGCTTATGCCTTTGATTTGACTGTAAGATCCTCTAAAAAAATTCTCAATATGTTTATGGACATTTTTTTATATATATATATTGTGTGTGTGTATAGATGTGATAAGGATTTACAATAAGATACAATAAGGATTGTATTCTATTTGAATAATCTATTTTGCAGCTTTCTACATTTTTTTTAATATCTTGACAATTTCCTCTACTCTTTCACTTTGCACTTTCCAAACATCATTAACAAAATAGTTATAAAAACAATAAAAACAAACTTATAACTAGTCTACAGAACCAATAAAACACATAAATCTATAGTTGGCTCCCAAATGACACACTATACTTTAGTGACATTCTAAATATTGTGTCATTCAGCATCAGTCTGACAGCAAAATATATGTACCGTTGCCTGGAAACAGAATGGTTTAATTTATCCCACGCTCCCCTATTTTCAACTTGTTCCCTTAAAGATAATCCTAGATGCAAACATTCATTGTGAGCCACATTTGTTCTCCAGCATGTGATTTCCCCCATTGCATACATGTTGTGTAAAATTGATGATTGCGAGTTTATCTAGACCGTGTCTCCCGCTGTGAAGTGAATCCCTGTATTGTGGGTAGAATCTGACTGTATTCATATCAGTTTCTTCTGCTACATCTGGACCTGCTCTCTTGTGCCCGTCTTTAGAGATGCAAATGCCCCGGTGCGTTCTGCGAACGCGCCGATCCGAAGGGTTGTGTTTGCGTGTGGGGCGTTTATCCTCCCAAGATTGCAATGGGAATAAGAGACCCCCTGCAGACCGCAGGAACCTGGGGGTTTCTCCACATATATTTGCACACAAGATCTGCAGAACGATGATGCTCGTGGAGACCCAAATGTCTTTTCAGTGGAAGAACACATGATGTATCTTGTGAACACCCACGCTTGAACATGCACTCGGAGCCACGGAAAACCTTCAGGATTCACACAGTCCTGATGTTTTTCAGAACAAGGACTAAAATAGCACAACGAACAAAAACAGTATCTTTGAAATCACAGCTAGATGCCGCAGAAATATTTTTAGCAACTGTTTGAGAGAGCTGTTAGCTGAAAGAAAGAACAACGTGACACTGATACAGAGGAAGCTAAGTGATGGTCGCAGGAGACGGAAAGTGAATTCAATTAGAGGAAGTTTAGAGGCTGGGGGAATGCCACAAATAGAAAGCTGTGAGTGTTTTTAACTACAGGTATGAAAGATTTGCTGGTCCCATTTTATTTAGTCTCACATAGGCAGACTTTGAACTGAAGCATCAAGGCTGGTCCACATCACAGCTTATTCTAAGCTAGAAACATGCTTCAGGTAAATGGAAATGTTGAAATATTTTAAGTTTAGTGCCATTTCAACCTTGCACAAAATGTTTTCTGTTTGAATCGGTGCGGAAAAAATGTATTGTGCTTTTAATATCAAATAAACAAAAAATTTTGTCACAGATAAATTATGAATACATATTTAAATGCCTTGTCTATTTCTGTTGAGTCATGTATTAAAATGTAAAAAATTTAATCAGACCTGATGATAAAATTATTAAATATTGGTTAATCTTATGATGGCAAAGATCATCATTACTCCTGTCTTCAGTGTCACATGATCCTTTAAAAATCATTTTAATATGCTGATTTGGTGCTCAAGAAACATTATTATTATTAGTGTTATTATCAGTATTGAAAACAGTTGAACTGCTTAATATTTTTGTAGAAACCGGGAAACATTTTCTCATCTTTGATGAATAGAACATTTCAAAAGAACTGCATTTATTTGAAATGTAATTTTTTGTAACATAATAATTGTTTACTGTCACTTTTGATCAATTTAATGCATCTAATAAAAAGTCTTTAAAAATATTACTGACCCAAAACTTTTGAACATTAGTGTTTGTTTTCCATTGTTTTATAGTGTATGCTGCTTGTCTGATGTGAACAGTACCTCATCCATGTGTGTAACTGGTGCAATGTCTCCCCCTGCAGGCTGGTATCTGCGGCTGTGAGGAGGGTTACACTGAGGTGATGACGTCTGATGGAGTGTTGGACCAGTGCACGGTCATACCAGTGCTTGAGATCCCCACCGCAGGAGACAGTAAGGCTGATGTGAAGACGATCAGAGCACTCAACCCCACTCAGCCCACCTCCAACCTGCCAGGTCGCTCCGGACGCACCTGGTTCCTGCAGCCCTTCGGTCCTGGTGAGTTTGTGGAGAAGAAAGCTCTGAATGGCTGCAAATGACCAGCTTTGAAACTTGTTCACAAGCATTTATATTAAAAGATCAAGACTAATATTTTCACACTAACCACTGATAACTATCTTTTAACCTGTGTAACAAGGCTGTTTACTTTGCTTAATAAATTTAAAAAAACATACTGTGGCCACAAAAAGTATTTGGACATCACCGTTTTCTCAGTTAAAATGTATGGGTTTATTTGCAGCATATACAATAGCAAAAAAAAACAGGCACTTTTTTTAAGATCTTAAAAAGAGTTTGTAAATGAAATAAAATATTCCATTAAATGGAATATGTCCTTACAAACTACACCTTGTGGCCCATAGATTTAAGGTTAATGGAAAAAATCTGTAGTCTAATTAATATAAGATTGTAGTCTTGAGTTTTCTTCTAGGAACGAACACATCACAATATTCCTCATTTAAATAACTTAAAATGTAAATAAACGAAGCCTGGTTGAATAGCTTTAGTAGTGTGTTGAAACTCACAGTTATGGTAAAGGGCGTGGCATTTCCAAAACATGCTCAAAGTGGTTGACCAATCACAACACAATGGTCCTGCTGACCAATCAGAGCGCCTCATTTTTCAAAAGGAGGAGCCTTATAGAGACAGGAAGTGTTACTGACAGGCTGGGAATAGAGGTGCTGCAACAATGGAAAAATAAGGTTTTTTTTTTGAACATTCAAGCATGAAAACCTATTATAGGTTTCCCCCCCAAAAAATGCCATGATAGATTATCTTTAAGTGTATCTTCAAATACTTTTTGAGGCCACAAGAACATATGAAGTCCAAAAAAGCAAGGGTCTTCCCAGCAGGTAGAACAGAATGACACTTTTTGTCTGTTGTCTTGGTTATCAGCAGTTGAGATGCAGCTCTTGTATTGATGTGTGTGTATCTGCACAGATGGCAAACTGAAGACCTGGGTGTATGGTGTGGCAGCTGGAGCTTTTGTACTGCTAGTGTTTATTGTCTCCATGACTTATTTAGCCTGGTAAGAGCATTCGTTATAACAACAAACTAGACATTTTGTCCCTTTCATAAATCATCTGCTTTATTATATTCATCTTTTCATCATTCATTTATATTAATCCCAGTTACGTTGCCCCGCACTGCACAAATCATTTCTCTAATCAATATTTTGTCTCTTTTTCAATTAAATCATCCAGTATAAAACTTAAATAATAAAACTTTACTTTCAGGGAATATATTGTAAAATATTATTATGAATTAAATATATTTGTTTTATGTTTTGTAAGCATAAACCTCACTAAGTCTTGTTAGATTTATTTCGCTCTAGACAAGAAAAGTAATCAGCCATGGGCTTAGAAACTATAATTATATTAAGATTACTTCTTAAGTTTATTATTGTATGTTTTAACTGAAAACGAGACTAAAATACTGATTTAAAAAAAAAAAAAGCTTAATTTTTTTCAATTTGTATCATTCTTTTTTTTTTCATTTTTCTCCCTAACCCCTTCATATCTATTAGTTTTTGTATCCTGGCCCGGCGCTCTCCTCCGAGCCCGGACCCTTCCATTGCCTCTGTGGTTTGGGTCGGACCCAACGACCAAGAGCTGATATATACCTGTCCTGAATGTCAGCACATTGAGACTCAGTTCAACTAGAGCTCTCAGCTCAGTCCCCTCCCTCATGGCCTTGCCTTGTGGCCAATCATGTCCATCACCTATGCCTTCTCACTGTCACATGTGCCTTTCTGACCAATCACATGGAGCTGTTTGGAGGAGGTGAGCAGGTAGATCAACCGTTAGAAACAGAATGTAGATCAGTAGTGTAGCTATAAATGTAGTTCACTAATTAGTTTAATTTTTAATTATTCTTTTTCTATTGTATCTGAACAGTTGTTTTTAAGCTGCTTATACTTCAAACAAGTGGAAATAATCTGACAAAATGCAAGACACATTCTCTATAAATGGTCTAATTTACCAGACTAAATGAAATAAATATGTAATGAAGTTACTAAATTTGTAATGGAATGTATATATAAATAAATAAAAATACAATGAAATGTAAGCATAAATTACTATGACGTGAAATGCACTTTTTATTTTCTTACATAAACATGAAATACCACCTGAAAAGCGTTGTAAACTGCAAAATTAAACGCTTCTTGAAATGAAATGATACAGACAATTTAAAACAAATACATTCCAGCATTCCATGAAATATTTGATTTTATTATACATCTATTTATTTAATTTAGTCTGTTAAATCACTCCGTAATGCACTGTTGCTTCTCAAGTACAACTGATCTTCTTTCAAGATTTTTTAGATATTGTAATACTCAATAAGAATATGATTTTTGAATTGTATCTATACAAATCTATAGATGACAAATAAACACAAAGAGCTTGGCCAGTTTCTGTACCCACACTGCCCCCTGATGGTCAGGTCTAACATAGCTATCATCATCATCATCATCAATGCATCAATGAAAACTCCTCATTTTCAACACATTATTTTTTATTATGACATGATGCAAAATAAGTTCACCTATTAATGTTGATAGTTTGTAAATTGGTGACCCTGAGGTTTAGAGGATGTTGTATTCACATGTGTCCCTATCTCTGTCATAGTACTCGCTAAGGTAAGTTTGGTTTGTAGAGTTTAGTGGGCTGGAACGTGCTGCAGGCTACCTCCCTGTTCCTTCTATCGCTAAAGCATATGCTTCCTGTAAAAGTAGCATGGCAGCTAATTACTAATAATAATTAATAACCAAAGCTAACCTTTTTTTAACATCTGCCTTCATGTCTTATTAGAAATATCTCTACTTGAACACTTAAAAAGCTGATAAATAATACATTGCACACTTAAATTTGCAGTTTTGGGTTATTATATAAACATTTCATCACTTAAAATAAATGTATGTATATATATATATATATATATATATATATATATATTTCAGCTAGGTGACAATGAAACATTTCTCATTTTTATTAAGTTTAACTTGATCTACTAAAATAACTAAAATTGAAAAATTAAGTAATTTATATAGATGTTTTTTAAAAAAAAACTAATAATGGAAACTTGGAAAATGGAGAATGGAAAATAAATTAATAAAACCCCATTTAACATATTAATTGAAACTACAACAGTATCTCAATGATAGTAAAATAACACTGGAGCAGAGTATAATGTTAAAGTGGTATTCATCTAATGCATGATAATACAGGCCTTTACTGAAGCATGGCAACCAGCAGCAGTGCATGGACATCTAACAACACAAAATGCCCTCAAAAAACACAAATGCAAGGCATTTTAATGTTGCAAAGTGATAAAACACTTGAATAAACAGATGCAATAGATATAGAGGTCACACATTTAAAGCGGGCTTATACACTATAAGAAGGTCAAAGTCTAATTCTGAGTGTTTTAATCAAATATTTTAGATAAATTTAGTAAATAATCTTGCTATCTTTTTGCATCTGTTGAAGCAAAAAACGCATTGCTTTGTATTAACAGCTGTTTTGGTTTTCCACAGCAAAAAGCCAAAGAAGCCCCAGAGAAGACAGATGAACAACAGACTCAAGCCTCTGACTCTGGCTTACGACGGCGACGCTGACATGTAGCCTAACCACGTTCGCTTCGCACCACAGATACTCGCCTCTTTTCACAGTCGGCCATCGGTACAAGCCTCGAACAAGGAGACTCGCGCAAACTCACCGACTGCTTTTTATAAGACGCTAATGGAACCTCAGAGAGAGACTCGATCCGTGTTTATATAATGTTTCTCCCAGCTCCTTTTTTTACGTTCGAGTTTTTTGACTTTATTTCACGAGAGCCTTCACAAACTCTTCAAAAATCTTCTTCAGGAAGTCTGCCTTCACCTCTCTGCCATTGACATCTTTCTGTAACATAGACTTGTCTTTCGGGAGGAAAGTTGCAGGACCCTTAATAAATTGGGAGGATTTTTTTAGCTGAGAAGCACAAAATATGCCCGTCTCCTGTTTAGTAAAGTCACACTTCTTGTCAGCTCCTGCAATGTGTTCGCAGCCTGAGACCTTGTCAGCGGCTGTAGGGGACGCGTCATGTTCAGAGAACCTAAATACACAATTTATCTCGCTAGAAGCGTTTTCAGAGCTGAAATGATCTGCCGGATCCTTCTCTGCGTCAATCAGAAGGGTAAAAGGCTGCAGCTCGCTAGCACCCAATGTAGAAACTCTGGCCTGCCTTTCCCCCTTTCTCTATTCAGGCTCCATTTTGCACTATATTAGTGCAGCATGAACATTTACTTATAGCATTGCCATAGAAAACTGCCTCTCGCGAAACAAGATGATGTACAGTCTTGTGCTAGACACGTTTCTTTCAAAAAAGAGCGAGAGAGAACAAAAGTAGCCCTTTTTTTCCTTCTGACGGAACTCGCCGAAGTTTGTTTATACATACTTGTTTACTGGTTACCTCCTGTTTGTGATAATGGGGCTGTTGAAAAGATTTTGTGGACTCCACAAACCCCCTCCTGTTGTGTGTACATTTGCAATCAGCCGTGTCTTTGCTTTCTTTGCCTGATTGACTCGTGTATGATTCAGTGGTTCTTTTCACCTTAGAGATCCAGGTCGGTGAAGTTTTCCATGTGTTTCAGTCTTCTCTGATTCCAAGGGCTCTGTGTTCTTAATCCGAGAGCTTTTAACAGTTTGATTTACTGATCCTACTGTGTCTGTGTGAACCTATTCTGTTCGCAGTTTACCTAACACGATAACGGCATGCGATTATATCATATCAGCTAGATTTGGAAAAACCAATGCTCTGATCGGTTTGGACAACAGTTGTTTACCTTTTGATTTGAGGTCGATCTCAGCTCAATAATTATTAAGCAAAAAAGTACTTTAGTGCAAAGACAAGCTTGTAATAAAACTACTAAAACTACACTAAAATTAAAATGGAAACGGACAAATTAAAATATTAATAAATACTATAATAGTAATGACACTGGTAATACACAATCCCTCTTGTTACGCAGTTACTCGCCAAATAAACATTGACATCAAATATAGACTTGAGTTTAAATTCATTTAGAATTTTACCTGAATATGACCAAAATATGAGATGGGACGAAAAATTATAATTCAACGCTTTTGCATTTTCTTGTAAATATTTTGCTTTGCGCTATGGAAGCTTGTTTCCACCACTGAATAAAAAATCATTTTATCTCGCAATTGTGACTTTTTTCTCACAATTGTGAGTTATAATGTCAGAATTGCAAGATATAAAGTCAGAATTTTGAGTTATAAAGGGAATTGTGAGATTTAAACTCAAAAAGGACTTTATAACTCGCAATTGCGAGTCTTTATTTCACAGTTCTGAGAAAAGAAGTTAGTAAAAAATGCGAGTAAAAAACTTAGACCTGCGAAAAAAAAGTCAGAATTGCAAGTTTATGTCTCGCAATTCTGACTGTTTCTCACAATTGTGAGTTTATAACGCGCAATTGTGAGTTTAACTCACAATTCTGACTTCATTTTTCACAATTGTTTATGTCTCGTAATTCTGACTTCTCAATTCTGAAAACTCGCAATTGTGAGAAAAAAAGTCAGAATTGTGAGATAAAAAGTCACAATTACATTTTATATTTTTTATTTAGTGGCTTCCATATTCCCCCGAGAAACTTTGCGTTCGCTCGCAAAACTTTTGAGCTTTGCAAGCGAACACAACATTTTTTAGGGAAATGCAATAGTTTTTGAGAGAACGATGAGGTTTTGCGAGCAAACTCAAAGTTTCTCTGTGAAATGCAAAACTTTTGCGAGTGAACACAAAAAACTTTCCTTCCATGTCTCATTTTTCATTTTTTCCCCCATCACCATGTCCCTCTAGGAGCTCCGTATCATCAAAGCTTCTGCTTTAGAAAAAAAATTGCCAGTTACAATATACAGAACAGTTAGGCTAGCAACAAGATGAATATTTAATTAACAAGATGGCGCCGGCTGCGTTTGACATGGAAGTAGTTTGATATACAGCATTGCCACGGATGATGATTGACCAGAATTCAGTATTCCAGAGAGCTGTGTAGTAAAGTTTTCAAGTGAAAAGTATAGAATTTTTTTTAATTTTATTTTTTTTCACTTTATAAGGGTGCAAGTTATATTTGTCACCATGCCACGAACCTGCATATAGGTAATGGTACACCAACAGAATTAGTTACGAAGATGCTATGTGGATTCAGATATGACTGAATGGTCACCGACCATCTAAAAGTTGGGTAGAAAAGCACAAATAAGTGGGTTTGGGCTAGTTTTTCCAAAAAAAAAACATAACTACAGTGAATGAACTACGGGCGCTATTGATCTCTAAAGGCATATCATTAATTTTGCTTTCAAATACGATTGGTGAGAGGAATGTTTACTTATATGTTAATACTTTTGTTTATTTGTAAATACATGAACGATCTTTTATTTAATGATTTCTTTATTATATATAAATTTGTTCATTTCTTTTTTTACTACACAAAATGTTTAGTACAAACCTCTCGAAGTGTCTCAGAGTGTGTGTGTGTGTGTGTGTGTGTGTGTGTGTGTGAGAGAGAGAGAGAGAGTCTATTGTTACTGATCTTCGCTGGGGCGATCCAGGTTACTGTGTGAGAATATTGCTTTCTTCTTTTCCTACAGGTTGTTTATATGTGTCTGATGAATTGCTGATAATAAACAAGAAAAACATTGCTGTACATGTGGTTCATTTCAGTTTTAATTTCAATTTAACTTGCCTGCACATTATTATGCCTGGGAAGAGGTTGATTATTGTAATTGATTTCCTGTAGATTTTTAAGATCATCTCACTGTTTTTGAGTGCACTCAGTGTGACAAGAGAAAACAATAATGAAACTGGCACAAAAACTGCAGCAAGATTATGGTGAAACCAAAAGTAGTGGTTTATGGTATTAACTTAAATGTTTAAAGGGATTCTGATGGGTCTGTCACACGGAAGTGCCACAGTTACTGTAAATGTCTGTGAAGTGTTATATACACTGATCAGGCATAACATGATGAGCACTGACAGGTGAAGTGAATAACACTGATTACCTGTTAGTGGGTGTGATATACTAGGCAGCAAGTGAACATTTTGTCCTCAAAGTTGATGTGTTAGAAGCAGGAAAAATGTGCAAGCGTAAGGATTTCATCACAAATTGTGATGGCTAGAAGATGGTTAGAGCATCTCCAAAACTGCAGGTGTTCTCGGTCTGCAGTGGTCAGTGTCTATCAAAAGTGGTCCGAGGAAGGAACAGTGGTGAACCGGCGACAGGGTCATGGGCGGCCGAGGCTCATTGATTCACGTGGGGATCGAAGGCTGGCCTGTTTCGATCGAACAGACGAGCTCCTGTAGCTCAGATTGCTCAAGAAGTTCATGCTGGTTCTGATAGAAAGGTGTCAGAATACACAGAGCATCAGTTTGTTGCGTATGGAGCTGCAGCCGCAGACCAGTCAGAGTTTTCATGCTGACCTCTGTCCACCGCCGAAAGCTCCAACAGTGGGCACGTGAGCATCAGAACTGGACCACGGAGCAATGGGAGAAGGTGTTCTGGTCTGATGAATCATGTTTTCTTTTACATCACGTGGATTGCTGGGTACGTGTGTGTCACTTACCTGGAGAACACATGGCATCAGGATGCACTATGGGAAGAAGGCAAGTGATGCTTTGGGCAACCTTGGGTCCTGCCACTGGATATACACTGTGGAGTATAAGTATAACATTATGACCACCTTCCTAATATTGTATAGTTCATCCTTTTTCTGCCAGAACAGGCCTGACCCGTCGAGGCGTGGACTTCACTGGACCCCTGGAGGTGTGCTGTGGTATCTTGCACCAAGATGTTAGCAGCAGATCCTTTAACTCCAGTAATTTGCGAGGTGGAGCCTCCATGGATCGGACTCATTTCACACATCCCAAAGATGCTCGATTGGATTGAGATCCGGGGAATTTGGAGGCCAAGTCAACCACTCAAACTCGTTGTGCTCCTCAAACCATTCCTGAACCATTTCTGCTTTGTGGCAGGACGCATTATCCTGCTGAAAGATGCCACAGCCACCAGGGAATAGTTTCCATGAAAGGCTGTACATGGTCTGCGACAATTCTTAGGTAAGTGGTACGTGTCTGAGTAACATCCACATGGATGACAGGACCCAAGCAGAACATTTCCCAAAGCATCCCACTGCCTCCGCCGGCTTGCCTTCTTCCCATAGTGCATCCTGATGCCACGTGTTCCCCAGGCAAGCGACGCACACACACTACTCCATCACGCCTTATCGTGATCTAAAAGAAAACGTGATTCATCAGACCAGGCCACCTTCTTCCATCGCTCCGTGGTCCAGTTCTGATGCTCACGTGCCCACTGTTGCACTGTGTATCCTGACACCTTTCTATGAGAACCAGCATGAACTTCTTGAACAATCTGAGCTAAAGTAGCTAGCTTAGCATGTGACATTAGATGGAATTGGGCTACGAGATTTATACCGCTGATTTACTGTAGGCTACTGACAAGGGGTAGGAAATTATAAAGCGATATTAATAATTTTATTCACAATCTATAATGAAAGCATGATTATCATTAAATGGTAACACTTTACAAGAATCTTGCACATGAACTAACAATGAACAATACTTCTACAGCACTTATCTTAATCTCAACACTTACTAGATCGAAAGTTATAGGTTAACATTAGCGCACTGGAACTGACACGAACATTTTTACTAACTAACGTTAATAAATGCTGTAAAAAAATATTGTTCAATGTTAGTTCATGCTTTAACTAATGTTAACAAATGTGAAATGTTACCATTAAATGTATTCTGTAAAAATCTGCCTGCTGCTGGTGTGATCCTTGTTGATTTACACCACTAGATGTCGCTACAACACAGCATATGAATTGCAACATCTGACGAGCAGATTTATTTATTTTAACTATAAATGTTTGGTTATAGTTCTTCAGAACTAATCGAATCTAACTGATTTAACATACATAAAGTCTTAAATGTTTTCTTAAACACATGATGTTTCCCCACACTTGTCAGATCCCAAATTCAGCACATAATCAGAGGAAAGATTCAGAAGACCTCACTGTTGGAGGTCGTCCCATAGAGTTGGACATAAAGTGACAGTGCCTACAGTGTAACATGTTCTTTTGTTTTAATAGCAGAGTCATTCGGCTGCCCTCAGCTTGTTAAAGTCATATCTGGCTTTAATCAGCAGGGTCACAATGCTTCTATGATTGTAATCATGGCTTGAGGCCTCTGGGAGTCTTCAGTCCTCATTACCCAATCAGTAATTATCACAATCATGTCTCTTGGCCCTCATTCCAATTGAATTCCACAGCTAAGAGAAGGAAGCCTTACAGACTGACCTAATCAATTAAGTCTCAGCGCAAGGCTACTTCAATCCGATGACTTTGTCCCAACCTCTGAGTTATCAAGATGGAGCGAAAATTTGATTAAGCAGAACCGACATCAGGTACACGAAATGATTCCTGGACTATCAACTCCAATGAGAAGGAAGGAAGTTCGCTTTTGGTCCAGCGTTGATAATCTTCAGCAGATAAATCAAGCTCTCCATTACACCATTAAGTTGCACTTTAGAAAGTCCTAAAACTACAGCTTGCGATTGATTTGTGATCTCTGTACCAAATGTTCAAATGCTGGGCTGAAGCTTCAAGAGATGGATAACCCAAAAAAATCGATGTTTGTTTCCTCAACCTCACGAAGAAGGTGTCATTGTCTTTTCTAAACAGTGCAGGTCACTGGGGACCTGATGTTATCTGAACTCCATTGACTTTCATCGTATGTACAAAAACAGAATATGTTCTTTACGGAGGTCCTAAAGGTACACGTCAAAGCAACAAACTTTGGCATTCCCCCAAAAAACTTTGATTCGTTTGCCAAACTTTTGTGATGGAAATAATGGACTGTTTCAATACTTTTGCAAAGTTTCTTGGGGCAACACAATAATTTTGTGAAGAAGAAAAAAAAACGCAAGTATTTTGAGTGAGAATGCAAGTTTCTGAGGAGAATGCAATACTTCAGCATGAAAGCATTGAAATTAGATTTTTTTTTCCTCCTATCTCATATTGCTTTCCATCATCGGCATGTCGGTAGTTCTTCTCTGTTCTATAGGGGGAAAAAAAGTCAAACAGGTTGAAACAATATGAAGGTGAGTACATGATGACAAAATCTGTGTCTGAAATTGCAAACTGTACAGTAGGTACTAGATTTGCTTTGAAACTAACTTCACGACCATAAAAAAAGTTCTATACTGTTTCTCAACTGAGTGTGCAGTCAAACAAACAACAACGTAATTCGATGTTTTTCTGATGACTTTTATGTTGAAAGACGTGCATGAAAGCTGTTGACTCTTCTGTCAGACGCAGTTTAAGTAAAGAGTGCTTGAGAAAAATGTGTTGTACATGCAGTCAAATGAGATGTTGTCAAACTGTGGCTGCATCCGAAATCGCATACTTCCCTACTACAGTATATAGTAGGCGGAAAACAATATAAGACAAAAGAAGTATGTCCGAATTCACAATACTCATAAAAAAGTAGGCAGAAAGGCTCCAGAATGTCCGGATGACTTCTGGTGAGAATGTGAAGTGTACACACAATAGACACTTTACTCTCCTATGAAGCAACGGGAGAGGATTTGTGATTGGAAGTAAAGGCCCGGGTATATTTCATTTTCTGTGATCCGCTCCGTCTCGTGCACATTTGAGAGCTTTCAAAGTATATTCCTTTGGCCGTGAGTGCAGAAAGATGTCTAAAGATCAAGTGGATTCTGTTTTCAAGCGCTCAGGTCACTCGCACATGCACTTTTGTACCGTCCGCGCATCTCAAAAAATTGGGCTGCACGCGGATGGAGTGTGTGGATGTCCACGGACCCTCCTGATGAAATAAATTGCGTCATGCGGATGGCCCGGGTACATTTCATTTTCAATATTCTTGCACGCAAGCCTTTCAGAGTACACTCCTTTGGCTGTCGTCGTGGAAGGGCACATTTGCTGTGTGCGATCTAGTGGATTTTGTTTTCAAGCACTCAAGTCACACGCACATGCGCTGTTGTACGCGGACCATCCACGCAGTCTCAAAAATTGGGCTGCATACAGACAGGGTGTGTCAACCCTCCTGATGACGAAAATTACGTCATGTGGACGGCCGAAGTATACTTTGGGCTTAAGGCCCGGGCATACTTCATTTTCCATGTTCCGCGCCATCTCATGCACAAGTATGTGAGTCTTTCAAAGGATACTCCTTCGGCCACAAGCGCAGAAAGACGCGTTCGCCGCGTACGACTATCTAGTGGATTTTGTTTTCAAGCATTCAAGTCACTCGCACATGTATGTGCACAATCCGTGCGGTCTCAAAAATTGGGCTGCAAGCGGACAGGGTGTGCGGACCCTCCTGGTGACAAAAATCAGGTCATGCGGATGGAACGTGGACGGCCGAACTATACGTTGGGCTTAGTATAGTTAATTTTTCCGCGTTCCGCGCCGTCTCACGCACATTTGAGCATGCAAGCCCTTCAAAGTGTACTCCTTTGACCATAAGCGCGAAAAGATGAGTTCGCCACGTGCGCAGTCTTCTGGATTTCGTTTTCACTCAATCATGCAAACTTGTACGTGCACCATCCGTGCACCAACTGACACTGGTAGGTCACATCATAAGGGAAATATGGCAAATGTAGTGCATTCACATTACATTCATACTATATACAGTAGAACATACTTTTTTAGCACTCGCAAAGTACTTTTTCAAATAAGTACCTACTCAAGAGAGTTTGCGATTTCGGATGTAGTGTCATTATGTTCATAACTTGAACCAAGTTGTGGCCTAATGGTGAGGGAGTCGGGCTTGTAACCTGATGGTTGCTGGTTCGATTCCCACGCCGGCAGGAATTGAAAGTGGGGATTGTGAATGAACAGCACTCTCTCCACCTTCAATACCATGACTAAAGTGCCCTTGAGCAAGACACCTAACCCCTAATTGCTCCCCTTGTAAGTCGCTTTGGATAAAAGTGTCTGCTAAATGAAAAATGTAAATGTAAATGTAAAAAAAATCTGTCCTGTCCTGTCAGCCATACTGTGCTCATAGTGCACTCGTCACTGTCATGTGACTTACGCGAGCTTACGTTTGCTTCCTTCACTGCCATTCACAACTCCTTTCCTGTGGCCTCATGGAGTAGTGTCCATCTCTGCAGAAAGTCATCTGGGTACTTTTCGCCTACTGTTTTAGGAATGCTATGAATTTGAACATAGCCCTAATACATTCGGCTATACTATACATGGACGCAGAGAATTTTGGGGGGTGCACTATCCCTTTAAGAAAGACGTCAGAGGCCCAAAACGTCATTAAACGCTTATATTTTTCTCGTGAAAGTTCTTGAAACTTCTTCAAAAGGCTCAGCAGATGAAATGAAAAACTCGAGAGCATATTAGAAAAACATTTGCCGTCTGCCGCAGAAAGACATTTGTTATTGTTTAAAGAGTCGAGTTAGTAATTCACCATAATCGGAGTCATTAACCCTCCTGATTGTGCGCGTCGTTCTGAAGCGAGCTGAGATGCAGATGCAGTGGACTTTGTGTGCGAGTATCAGTCTGGCCGTTTCTCCGAGTCCAGCCGTCAGTTTAATTGCCATGCGGAAGCACTTGATGCGCGCCAGCTGCATCCTGCGACCGGTGCTCTGATCCCGCATTTGTCTCTGTCAGTGCCTTCGGGGTCCGCCCGCTCCAGCACTCATATGAGCCATGCTGGCAGCCACCACCAGCCTGCACCAACTTAGCTCGACATGAAAAGTCTCTCTCTTTCTCGCAAACACACCCTTCAAATCAATGATGCGGCTTTTGGGATGAATATACTATATGCTCGTAATGTATAACAAGGCGTGAGCAACGGTTTGCGGCGTAAGATAACACCTGGCCGTGGGCACCTGGCGTAAGAGCGCCTGAGTTTGGCCTAATTGAAAGTCTCCCTATTGTGTCACCGCAGCCCCTATGGGGTCTGCTCCCTTCTCTCAGAAACATCTGCCCACACAATCAGGCATTCAGCCATGCCAGCTGAGCCATGCCACAGCAGTGTATTGCCAGCGTCACTCAGCTGGCTCAATCTTCCTCTTCCTCCTTTTCTTTATCTGTCTTTCCCTGTCTTTATCCCTCGCTTCTCTTCCACTGAACCGTTCGGAAATGGAAGCCTCTACCCTATAATCTGCTGTTCTCTGCGGTAGATTACATGGTTTGAGTGAATGTGAATGAGAGTGAGAGAGGACCAAAGGTAGGCTGTGTTAAATTAAACCCACTTGACCTCGTGATTAGAAGGAAGGGAGAGTGTGTATTGTGAGCAGGTGTCCCCTCTGAGGGATTTGAGCGTCACATTCTCGTACGTTCACCCCTGTGTACACTCAATCCAAACTTAAGACTTCAAAACCCGACCTATAAAAGCCCATTTCTACCTCAGAGCACAATATAAAACCTGTAATTGTAAGATAACGTTTAAAATAATAGAGTTGCATTACAAAATTAAGTCCTTCTGAGATATGTGACCGTGGAGCTCAAAAACAGTCATAAGTGGCACGGGTATATTTGTAGCAATAGCCAACAAAATTATCGATATTTCTTTTATGCCAAAAATCCTTAAGTAAAGATCATGTTCAACTTTGTAAATTTCCTATTGCAAATATATCAAAAATTTATTGGTGAGTAATATGCGTTGTTAAGGACTTCTTTTGACAACTTTAAAGACGATATATTTCGAATTTTTTTACCCTCCGGATTTTCAAGTAGTTTTATCTATAATATTGTCCTATCATAATTGACCTTTATGACTGGTTTTATCTTCATATTGTTAGAATTGCAGTTATGATATAAAAGTTGCAATTGTATGAACAGCATTTGTCACAGCAGAGATTTAAAATTGCAATTGGGAGCTATAAAGTTGTATTTGCAACATATAGTTCTGCAAATATGAGATTAAATCATATGTATAAAACAGTCGCAATTGTGAGGTATAAAAATTACAATTGTGAGGTATAAAGTCGCATTTGTGAGGTGTAGTTGCATTCGCAATATATAAAACTGCAATTATGAGATATAAATTGAAATTATGAGTTAGATGTTAGACGTAAAGTTGTTTTTGTGAGATGAAGTCGCATTTGTAAGATATGAGGTCGCATTTGTGATATTTAAGACTTTAAGAATTTAAATTATAAGTTAAATTGCAAAATGTTTGATTTAAAGTCGCATTTGTGAGATGTAAAGTCACATTTTCAAGATCTAAAGTCACAACTGTGAGATATGAAGTGACAATTATGAGATATATAATCACAATTGTGTCAAGTTGTGTTTTTTAGATATAAAGTTGCATTTGTGAGATGTAAAGTCGAATTCACACGATATGAGGTCGCAATTGTCAGATACGATGTTGCATTTACAACATATAAAGTTACTATTATGAGATATATAATTGCAATTGTGAGTTAAGTCGCATTTGTATGATATAAAGTTGCAATTGTAAGACATAAAATTGAATTTGTGAGATGTAAAGTCGCATTTACAAGATATAGTCACCACTGTGAGATATGAAGGTGCGATAATGAGATATAATGTTGCGGTTGTGAGTTAAGCCGCTTTAGTAAGAAGTAAAGTCACGTTTCTATGATATAAAGTCGCAATTTCTAGATATGAAGTATTGCAAAGTCGCAATTATGAGATATAAAATTGCAATTGTGATCCCATTTGTAAGATATAAAGTTGCATTAGTGAGAAGTAAAGTCACATTTGTATGATGTAAAATTGCGTTTGTGAGATGTGAGATTAAAATGCGTGTTTGGGCTGTAAAGCAACTTGTACTGACATTTCTTAATGCCTTTGTTTTGTCTCAAGATGTTTTTTTTTCTAAGGCACGTTTATAAAAGCTATTTAAAAGTCCTAATTGAACTAAGGCCTAATCCTGGCTTAATCTAAGCCCTGTCTGTGGAACCAATGCCTCGAATTCTCAATTATGAAAAATAAAGTCACATTATGTTCGCAAGCACCTTTTTGTTAGTCAAACTGCAACTGAAGTTGCCCTTCAGATCCAAATAAAAGCAATACATAAAAAATAAAAGATCTTCAACGTGGGATAAAATTACAAACATTCTTTGTGTCAAAGGATGATCAAAAGAAATGATGCGGAAGAAAACGAATTTAACGTCGAATGAACCCATTAATTACTGGTCCTGCGGACTTGACTGAGCAGAGAGGTCAAGCATATACTGCAGGTCTTTCACAGGCCTCAGTAACGCGACCTTCAGCATCCTCGGGTTATATGAAGTTATTAACCCTGGGTTTTAACATCAATAAGCCATATGCTCTGCATTCTGCCCCAAAAGCTGGTTGTGAGCAATGTCCCCTCACCCATGCTCTGTGCTGCATCTCTGTAGACCTGGATGATCCATCCCTGAAGGCCGATTCGCTGCGTTCTACGACTCTGAAGGCCACCACGGCCATTCACAGCCTCATCCCATTTTAGCCGCTGCCTGAGTTACTGCCTAAATGTGACACCTCAGACTGCCGCCATGCTGTAGCAATGAGACCGCCACAGATTTATGAAGCCAGACCCCTGCTGATTTTTCTTTTCTCCTGGTTTTCTTCGTTTTACATGCATACATAGTGACAGCTGTGTAAAAACCCACACTGTCAGCATTTGCTGGTGCATAGTTTTTTTTTTTTTTCATAGATCCCTAAACCTCCCTAAAATATCTGATTAAATACCAACCAATTTCCAAAAATGAGCAACAACTTTATTTAGTTCTCTAATTTTGACCTGTTTTTGGTAAAGAATACACTATCAATACCTAATAGTTTTGTAACTGGAACCAGGCCTTATATATTATATATACATATATATATATATATATATATATATATATATATATATAAAACAACCATCTGTGATGTTTATGGGTCAGATCAACTATATCCTTTCAGCATCATATGTATCATTGTAAAGTTTTGGTAAATCTCTGAATCACATTTGACTTTTTATGATCTCTTTATTTTGTCTTTAAAAAACAACACTAAAACACATGTAGAAGACCTACTGCAGTGAGAGTGAATGGATTTATGATGATGAATGGGACTTATTTGTGTCATTTTTATTTATTTGTGACATATACATTCAATGAAATTGAATACGTGTGTGTACTTGTTTTCACTATACTTGAGAGGACCAAATGTCCTCACTTATACTGTGAAATACTTTCTCAACCCACTTGTGAGGACATTTGACTGGTCCTCACTCGTTAAAAAGGCTTATAAATCAACCAAAAGATGTTTTTATTCAAATCTAGTGATGGTCACGTGCTTCTGTGATGGAGTAGGGGTTGGGTTAGGTGATAGAAAATATCATTGACCTGATATAAAATCAATGGAAGTCTATGCAATGTCACTAAGATAGCAAAACAAGCCAGTGTGTGTGTGTGTGTGTGTGTGTGTGTGTGTGTGTGTGTGTGTGTGTGTATGTGTGTGTGTGTGACTGACATGAACCCAGAAAATTTAAGTTCTACAGTTCTTTTACATACACAAATTGTTACTCTATGTACATTACATATTTCTTCAACCACAATACACTTAAAAAACAACAACATTACACTATAATTAGGAATACCTGCATTGTAATGGTTGTCAGTGTGAGGTTTAGATGCGTTCAGTTTCTTATCGTATCCGTGGAGAATTGTGGCGCGCGCTCCTCGAACACCGCATCGTCTCTCGCGCATGAAAACACGCAAAAAAGCTTCTCTGGCCGGCTGTGAGTCTCTTTTAAGTCGTCGCAATCGTGTGATTCCGTCGTCTCTTGGACCAATCTCGTTCGCTTCTTTAATCTTTTTCCCCACTCTCCTCTCGTCCCACCCCCTCTGAGCTTCTCTCCGGATGTAGTACGGCGCGCGTGGCTCTCAGCGCGCGATATAAAGCCACCGCTGAGTGACAGCGCGCGCGTGAAAAGCCTCTGTCCTTGTTTCTAAGAGGACTTACGCCGCAGTCACTCCAGGCAGCAAGACCAGCGACCATCTCCCATGACATCTTAATGAAATATGACTGTGCTTCACTCCTTGACTGGATTAATGCCTATGTAACCGTTCATTTGCTCTCCCTCCCTTATCTGTGTCCAAGTTTAAAGCCTATTCTGTGGTCATGGGGTCTATAATGTCATTTTTGCCTAGGCTAAAGGTCTAAAGCGGATACCAAGTGGATCTATGTTCCTTACAGACAAAACAAACAGCGCAGGGAAATTAGTGGAAGTTTGAGATAAGGGAGGATGCGGGCGACGTGTTGGTGTGCCGTCTTTCTCCTCACTCCGGCTGTCTACCTGGTAAGAGTCTCTTTTTTACCTGTGTCACTCGTGCTCGTGTGTCTAAGTGAAAAGAAACTGTGGCACTTCAGAATGACGATGATTTACACTTTTTAACTATGCTTTCAGGGATATAAAATAACTTTTATGCCCTTATTTTTGTAATATAGAGACTTTTATCCGCGTCTACGTTGTAAATTGTGTATTACATACTCCAGATAGCTTGAGTGTACTATATATATATGGATATATAATTATTTCCAAAAGCGCGTCTCATGCGGACAAAACCTTCCTCTGTTTCTCGTTTCGACATCCAGTGGCGAGTGTTGTGTTTCAGTGTTCCGCCTCACGGGGGCGCCAAAAACAAATGAAACTAGCTGCGACAATGAAGTCCTGATGAGAGGCTTTGATTTCCTCTGCTCAATACACACTCGTGTCTACAACAAATTACATTTTACATATTGACTAATCACTTTAATAAATGAATAAAACAAAATAGACTACTATTACTAATTTTACTTAATTAAATTTGATGAAATCTCATATGAGCACACATTTTAAATATATGCAGTAAAATCGCATAACCTCAGTTGTATGCTTTACGTTTTACTCTTGGATTTGTTGGAAATAAATGTAATTATTATTATTTGGATTGAAGTTAATTACGTTTTTTTATTATTATTATTTTCAAAATATGCAAAAAATAGTCATGATGAAAAAAAATCAGTTTTGTTTTGCAAATTTTAACAGTTTTAGAGATGCCGTGCGCGCGCACACACACTGAAGTAAAAAAAAATGAAAGTTTTTAAATTGAGACAATATTACAACGTTACAGCTGAAGAAATGTTTTGTTTTGTCTATGGAGTGTTTAAAATGATTTTATACCTTTACGAGCTCCTGTCGCAAATTGTGCAAAGGCCTGCTCAACACAAAATGGCTTTTAAATAATACATTAGCTTCAATTCTTCACATAAACTCCTCGTAATTTCCTCCTGATCAAGTGCACTTTAAATTTTAGCAATTTTAAAGCTGGATACAAGACATTAATTATATCTCAATCTCCCCCACCAGTGTGTCCAGTTATTACAGTGCAGTTAATGTTTGAACAAAATGCATGTCATTTTTAATTTAATTTAGAATCTTTGATTTCATTTATTATTATTATTATTATTATTTTTAGTGAGCGTTATCGCCACAGGCATGTTTGAAAGGCGCATTAATGATAATGACACTATCGTCTCCATATCTTATACTTTCTCGCTTATTGTATTTTATAGAGGCCAAAAAACACTGAGTTTTATGTTCATAAGGCAGTTCAGCACCATGGACAGCGCTCACTCTGCTTCATATATCCTCTTCTTGACATTTTATTTATGAATCTTATATATATGCAATGTGTTAAATTTAATTTTATCCACAATCTCGGAGTGCTTGGTACAGGATACCCCTTCACTCTCAAGTTCAGCTTCTCTTAATGTCTCCAAAACAAAAACAGAACTGTGTTTTAAATGTTAATATAGACTACGCACGTTCTTTCATTGAGAGAATGGCGCAATGAGCATCACTTTTCTTTAACGAAACACTAGAATGATTCTTTGAAACATCATAAATAATCATTGGCTGCTCAAAAATATGAGTTGACGAGACGATTGAAGTCTGCCAGTCAGCTGCGAGGCCTGTCCGCTCCGAGAATTAGAGTTGAACTTGGCTGCTGTATTTCATGTTTAAGCTCGTGTGTGTGTCCGCTCGTGCTGACCCTGATCACAGCGGAGCGCGTGTCCGAGAGAGCGAGCAGCTGGCTATTAAAAAACGCGTCTTCTTATAGGCTACATACTTACCTATACAAACACATTTCATTTATTAAGCTAGTTTTTAAGATTTTTTTTTCTTTGTAAAAAAAAAAAAAATTTGTTTATTACAATGTAAAATGAATAAATGAATGCATTCATGGTTAAAAAAAAGAAAAAAAGAAAAAGAGTGCCTTATTGTAGAACTTTATCGTAGGAAATACAAACATTTTTACAGTTATTAACTGTTTAAAATGATAATAAAGAGAGTTTGCTACTCTAAAGTCTAATACAGATAAGATCACGTGATAACAGCTACTGTAATAACAAAGAGCCCAGTGTGCACGACACAAACATGAAAACATGACCCGAAATTAATACAAAGGATATGAACTAAACGGCATAATCCACTCCAGCGTACATAACTGAGGACACAAAATTACAAAAAAGTTTTTTTAATAACATGCAAATGTGATTTATACTACTGTACTACTGTAGCATCTGCAAATTATCAGGTAATACATTTTTGTTACTACTTTTAAAAAGGAAATTACAGTAAAATTACATTTATTGTCGTTTAAAATATAATATATTTTCTTGAGCATAAAATAACTTGCATGTATTTTATTAATTAACCTGTGTTGCGTTTTTAGTCTTTAAAATTACATAACTTTAGTGTAATATTCAAGTTGATTGGCACAATCTAATACACACGATCTGCACTGCAAAAAAAAAAAAATATTTACATGAATTGTTATACAACATGTTTTCTTTTGTCAAATCAACATCAATAATTAATGTGTTTCTGATAACATAACATGTTGAGTTTCTGTTGATTAAAGCAATCATCTTCATCGTATTAACTCAAATTTTTCAATTTCGATGAACTCAACATTTTAAGGCGCTTTTTTTTAAAGTTAAACCAACGATTCTGTTGTATATATTGTATATATTTAACATGCCACATTGCCTAGAAAGAAGTTGCAGCTTTCGGAAACTACACACATCTTCCAGACGTGCTCTTCAAAGCGCACTTTACGTTTCCAGGACAACTGCATATATACATTGTGCTCTGGATGCACAGATTCATTATCCTCCCAAGCCGCACAGATGTACCTTGTTATTAATACACTTGAGGATGGAACGATCCTCAGTCTGCTCAGCTGTTTTTAACCCCGGTGAGTGTGTTGTAGGAGCTGCTCAGCCAGCTACATCCACTCCATTTAAGACTCCAGTGGAAAGCTTTGCTCAAGGTCTGAACTAACCCTCTTGTGTCTCATGATTGGCGTAGAGATGGTGGGAAATGGTTCAAGTAAAAATCCTCAGCCCTTAGTCCATTAAACCTCTCCTACGCTTCAGAAACCACCCGTGAGTCACATGACCTGGGTCCCAACGGAGGCATTTTGACACGCTGGCTGTCAGTCTCTTGAAACGAGTTAAAGACAAATGCCCTTTAATCCCCCTCTTGAGGTCCTTAAATTAATAAGAACTAAAGTGATACAATCAAGATTGTCCTGTTACGATAAAACATAGGTTAACAAATGTCAGCACTTGACTGAAGTGGCGACCTATCTTATGAACGCAGCTTCTCTGCTCTAGTTCATTGCGTTAAAATGCATTAAAATCGTTTGAATCTGAAATAAGGAATGTGTCTGTTTTGATATATATTTTTGTCAATGTTTCCCCTTCAGGATAGGCTTTGATTTTGGGTGGTGAGTTAGTGTCAATGAAGTGTGTTAAGGCTGAGTGATGTTAAGCTCTGAAGAGATGAAGAGGAGTGGTGGGGTCTGTGTGTGTGTGTGTGTGTGTGTGTGTGAGAGAGAGAGAGAGAGAGCCCAGGGCTGTATAGTTAGTGTGCAAAGCAATGTAATCTGGCCTCCTCCCATGGCGCACACACTCATATCCGCTGTTTAATAGACGTGTGTTCACATCAGTGCCACAGTCCATTTATCCCAACTCTATGAGTTTCACGAAGTGCCTCCGTATTGCAGTTAAGGACATCTGCATTATATTAATGCACCTCTGTAGGTAAATGGTACCATCAGCAGTTCTGCACCAGATAATTGGAGAAACGGGATATTCAGAAGACTTTGTGCAGTAATCACTGCTGAGATGAGCCGAACATGCAACAAACGCTTCATCCTTGACCCTCCTGGGAGACCTGATTTGGACCGACCTTTGACCCTTGAGAGAGGTGCTGAGCTTTAGAGTGTATTTATGCCTGTGCGTGTGTTGAGCGCAGCGTGGGCCCGGTGAATGATGAATTGTCTTGATGGAGTGGGATTGACGTCTGAAGGTGACCTTAATTCAGCAAGTGGCTTAAACCTATGTCAAGGGCATTGCTCTTAGTCCAATGCTTTCTAACAGCAAGCTCCACAACACAAGCCACATCTTATTTACTATGACGAGCTCACTTTTTAATGTGAACGAAAGGAAAAGCTAGTCAGAATGACTTCTTAGTGAAGCAAGCACAAGTTTTGATGATCTATCGATCTCTCTGTGTATATATATATAGTTGTTATATAATCTCTCTGTGTATATATATATATATATATATATATAGTGTTATATATTCAAGTTGTGTCCAATGTCCAATTTTTACTATACCACCATTAAAGATATATAACTGATATTGACAATTAGTTTTTTTTTAATTTTATTAATTTAATTAGTTTTATATTTAGTTTTTATATTTTATATATATATATACTGTACCACCATCAAAGATATATAACTGATATTAACATTTTTATATTTAGTTGTTTTTTTAAGTTTATTTTTATTATTTTATTATTCATTTTAACTTAGTTATTATTCTATATTTATTATTTTTCTTTTATAAATGTGCTGTATGTATGTGTATATATAAAATGCTATAGTTATTTTCTTTAATGGTGACAGCACAAAATATTCTGAACTAACAGAGATTTTTTTTATTCTATGGGCAGATAACAGCCTCTGCGGCTCAATTATTGAGAAAAGTGCAGAAAGCGTAACAGTCTTAAAACAGGAAGTCATAAACAGCCTTGGATCACATGTGTCTTGGTAACCAATCACGTTGAAGAAGTCGTATGACAGTCAATCAGCGTTTGCAGATACATAGAAACAGATGCGAAGTTCTATCTGTGGCAACATTGTCCGTGACTTCTCATAAAACCATATTTTTTGGTATTAAAAAAAATTAATGTTTGAATCATTGATTGAATCACATGATTCATTATTTGATAAGCTGTTTCCTCCAAAGCAGTTTATTCTGCATACTGCAGCTCCACTGACCTCCGTTCAATAACAACGGTCATGTCTTTCTTAATGCAAAAGTTAATTAGCATTAGCGTGCTCTTCATTTGCCCACAGACGTGTCCTTTAAGTGTCCATCCTGACCTGTTTATGGCCCTGTGCGGGCTTTCCCACATTTCACTTTTAAACTAGTTCCTCTTCTGACCCTCCACACACGTACACTCAGTGTCAAGCTAAGGACACATCACGGGGTGGAGACAGGACAAGGTTGGTTTGATTTATTACCACAGACTCCATTCTTCTTTCCACAAACCGCTCCTGAATTTCAGTCACCTACACAGGTCAGAGGTCAGCATTGGACACAACCCGAGAAGGTCATTGGATCTGGAAAATTATACCTCAGACCTGAACCCCAATGGGCCATTTTTCGCTTCTCACTATATATAGAAGCATCCTCCCCAATCGCATCCCCACGGAGCTGTGTGGTCTGGAAGAAACATTTCTAAATACTCCATGCAAAGCCTGTGGAGAGGCAGGAAGGACCAGATAACCTCAGCCTACCTCTCTTCTATCTTAAAATGCTGTGGGACTCTGAAGTTTCTTTCATGCATTAAAGAGGCTGGAATTAGAAAGATGAAAGAGAAATCTCTGAACCATAAACGTCAGTCAGACAACAATAGTCATGGATTACAACAAAAACACTGTTGGATGCACGTCTGCAGTCATTTTTCAAAGAAACGAGAAGCAGATTCATAGTTGTGCCACTGAATTGAAGAATGGCAAACTAAGGCATGTTTATAAAAGCATGTTGTGTCTGTCTGGGATGGCTGTTTTATGAGTGAAACAGGAACAGCTCAGCTGTAGACAGAGGCTTTCTTCTCCTCTGATTGCATTTTAGATAATAAAATGAGTGTTTTTGTTGTAAGATGACAACCTGTACTCATTGTACTACTGGTTGCATTTATGGACAATTGCTGTCTTTCAAAGGAATTACCTGTCTTTGCCTACAGGTGGAGCACTGTCACTTGTTCAAGATGCTTTTGAGTATAGAATGAGTGCAAATTTTGTAAATACTGAGCATTTACATATTCGGGGTGATTGTGTTGCTTTTCATTTATGCGTACTGAAAATGTTATTGCATGCTGTTTGCTACATTTCTCCTTAGTTTTAATTCCCATTTGCTCATAGTTTTTGCATTTGGTGAAGAAATGTTATGCAGTCAAGTCATTTGAATTCATCAGATTTTTTACTATTAAAATAATAATAATAATAATTGCAATCTAGTAAGTACTGAATATGGCATCAGTACTTACTAGATTGGAAAGTTAATTCAGATGTAATTTTAGAAAAGATAGTTAATGTGGGATAGATAGTTAATTATTTTAAAATATTTATTTAATATTTTGTATAATAATTAGTGTGTATATATATATATATATATACATATATATATATATATATACTTTTATTCAGCAAAGACATTGAATTGATCAAAAGAGACTACATATATTTATAATGTTGTAAAATATTTTAAATATTTAAAATTAGAATCCTCATGTCTCACACACTGTAATATAAATTGATTTAACTTAAAGTAAGTTGCCTGGTTGCCTTACAATTTTGAGTTTATTGAAATTAAAAATTTGAGTTAATGCAATGAAGATGATTTATTTAGTCAACATAAACTCAAAATATTTTGTTGTTTGAACCACATTAATTATTTGATTTGATATAATATATATATATATATATATATATATATATATATATATATATATATATATATATATATATATATTATATTTGATATATATTGAGTTGATTTGACAATAATGAAAATGATTTTTTTTACTGTGCTCTTTCCACAAAAATATTCAAATTCAGCTTTGCCATCACAGGAATAAATAAGATTTTAAAATATAATACATAGAACATAGTTTTAAAAAAATGTATTTTTGATCATATATGCATCATTGGTCAGCATAAGAAAAAAATCCTTTGAATGGTAGTATACCTCTCAAACCACTGAATGTCCACAAGAATCTTTGAAATGATTTCCATGTGTTTGGTCTGTTTGAAACATCCCTTGCTCCTCTATTTTGACCGTACATCTTTAATCTACCTTTGTAGGATCAGAAAATCTGAACTTATCTTCAACACAGTAAACACAACCAGTCAACACAATCACAATGCATTGTGAGGAAACATCTGCAGTTCTACAGCTTAGTCTGAATGCGTGAGATTTAGCCATGGGACTTGGACAGTTGCTTATGTAATCTTTGTGTAATTAATAAAGTTAATTAGCTGCTATGTGAATGTAATTTCTGTACTACATGGAAATGAATCCCATAAACGTGACACAAAGCTACACTCTGTGTCCGGTTCAGCTGCTCTGCATTAGGCGGCTCACCACTCCACTGCATACGCTAACAAACCGCGGTCTGTGTGTGTGAGTGTGTTTGTGTGTCAATCAAGTTTATTTTACAGAGCCCCAGTTACAATTCTTCTCTCAAAATCAGGTTTACTTTTCTTCACAATAAGTAATACCTTTTTGACACGTCACTCCTTATTTTTTAACTGTAGAATTAGATGAGAAAGCAAGACGAGATGGAATGCGTGTGGCGAGAGAATGAGAACGCTTCATGACTGCTAACCAGAGGAACAGACCAATCAGAGCGCTTATCACTCCTCATGCGGTGAATGACAGTATTGCATTACATGGCTGGGGCCGGCTGGATTTCACTTCTATTGATTTTCAGAATCACAATTATTCCTCAGCCTGTGTGGGCAAGCAGCCAACACGAGGTGTCGAGAAAAATCATTGAAAGGAAAAAAGGAAGACATGCTGAAGATTTTGAGTATGGAGGCAATACAGTAGTTTGAGGGATTGGTGTCTCTTGAGTGACAGTTTCCAACCCGTGCCAAGCTGAGATTCATTCTGTCATTCTGAGATTCAGCACCGTTGTCTGTTTTTAGGAAGAACAATCCAGTTTCTTCTGTTTTATTGTCTTCATCTCTGTCCTCATCACTTTTTCATTCTACTACGGTACTTTCTTTCTACTTCTAACTCAAAATCTGGCTGTTTTATATGAAAGGCAAACTGTGTGAGTGTGTGTGAGTGTGTGTGAGTGTGTGTGTGTGTGTGTGTGTGGGGTTCAGGTATACCCTACGTTATAGGGACAAAATGTCCCCACAAAGATGGCAATGTCCGAAATCTTTGTCCTTTTGCGGACATTTTTTGATCCCCTTGAGGAAAGCAGCTTACACCATACTAAATGATGTTTTTTGAAAATGTAAAAATGCTTTTCTGTGATGGGTAGTAGGGGATTTAATATACAGTTTGTACAGTATAAAAATCATTATGTCTATGGAATGTCCCCATAAAACAAGTAAGCCCAATGAGTGTGTGTGCGTGTGTGTGTGCGTGTGTGTGTGTGTGTGTGTGTGTGTAAAGAAAGAGAACATTGTCCAAAAATGGCAATTATTAAAACATTTACCAAATTTGTTTACAATGGTTAAAATACATTATTACTACTACTACTATTATTGTTATTATTATTATTTTAATCTACTATTATTAATTATTATAATAATTATATAATAATATAATTATTATTATTATTATAATTCAATTTATTTATTTATTTATTTTATTTTCAGAATGGTTTAATGTATTTATTAACCTTTGTTGTTGCTACTGTTTATTATTATTATTATTATTATTATTATATTGTATATATTATAATATTTTATTATTATATTATTAGTATTATTAGTATTATTATTATTTTAATCTACTATTATTAATTATTATTTAATCAAATTCATTTATTTATTTCTCTTATTTTCAGAATGGTTTAATGTATTTATTAACCTTTTTTGTTGCTGTTGCTGTTTATTATTTATTATTATGTAATTTTATTATTGATATTATTATATTGTATATATTATAATATTAAATTTATTATGATATTATTATATTATTATTTATTTATTTTATTTTTATTATTTATTTTTATTTATTTATTTATTTATTTATTTGTTAAAAAAATTAAAAGGCCCAAAAGCTTTGCTAAACATTTACAAATGCAACAGTAATGTTAACTTAAGGAAAATATATTTTGATCACATTGCAAACTAAAGGAAGAGAACAATGGCAATCAATGAATGAATATGAATGTTTTTTTTTTTTATCAACACCTTTTATCCAGCTTATATATATATATATATATATATATATATTTAAGATCCAACACACCTTGCTGATCTGTGAAGGTTCCGGCTGTAATTCTCACGTCTCTAATCCTTCAGTATGCATCGTAATTAGACAGAGAAAAATCCTTGTAATTAATTGACATGTGAGGGTGTCATTCGTGTCAAAGTATTTCCCTGTTCTTGTGAAGCTGATAGCGGTGCATGCGATAGAGACTGAAGGGTGTGCGCATTATGGCGAGGTGATGGATGTGCTCTGTTCTCCCAGAGCAGCCCGAACACCACCGATCTGTCAGCTCTCAAAAGCCATTACTTAAAACATTAGCCTGGCCCCATAGCAGCAGCCACTCAGGCACAGACAGACAGGTAAGCACGATTCTCCTTACGCTGCTCCTGAGGGACGTGGCTGTATGTGTGTGTGTATTTGTGTGTGTGTGTGTGTGTGTGTGTGTGTGTGTGTGCTGACTGACAGCACCGCTCACACCTGAACGGGCAGCGTGTTATGATATGTGTTACCCCTTTGTCTCGGGTGAATTTCATTCAATGTCATTCAATACTATTTGGTTTGATTTAATTTGATTCTACCGGAAAAGGCATTATTTCAGCAAATGTAGATGACGGTAGCCTCTGTTAAAATGTAATTGTCTCTCTGACAGGGTTTTGAAACCACATGGTGTGATGCGAAATCAAATTTCAGACAGTTGTTTAAATTAGTTTTGGGATCATTTGAGGCTCAGTGACTTCTTCAATCCTCTTTGCATTGTTTTAGGACTCCTACTTTTCTGAATTATAGCAGAAAAAGACAAATGTTTCCAAATCAGTTTTTCATTACACTCTTAGAAGAAACGGTTCTATATAGAACCTTAAAGGGTTCTGTCAGGCGCTTATAGAACCTTTTATGGGTTCCCATCAGGGATCATTTTATGGATTAAGTCTTAATACATTTTTTGTTGTATTTCATTTCTTTATTTTGATTACATTTAATGAATTAAACAGCTTGTAAATAAACTTTATCACCATAAAAAGTTAAATAACCTGTTAAAGGGGCCGTAAATAAGAAATTGCATATATTAATCACTTTTTACTGCCAACAGCTTGTAACCAAACTTAAAGGGATAGTTCACCCAAAAATGAAAATTATCCCCTTATTTACTCACCCTCAAGCCATCCTGGGCGTTCATGACTATCTTCTCAGACAAACACAATCAGAGATATATTTAAACATATCCTGGCTCTTCCAAGCCGTTGTGAATGGGGGACGACATTTTGAAGCCAAAAAAAGAGATGCATAATCCATACGGCTCCATGGGGTTAATAAAGGCCTTCTGAAGCAAAGCTATGGGTTTTTGAAAGAAAAATATCCATATTTAAATCTTTATTAACTATAATAACTAGCTTTCCGGGAGACGGCTGTATGCATCGATTTGCAGTGGAAGAGGAACCTCTGTCCTGACGCACGATGTTATGAAAAACGCAAAAACGCAGAGGATAGAGCAAAAGAAAACACCCGAATCACGAATTAGAAGTCTAAAATGAGAAAGTTTAAACAGAAATGTTGGAGAATTATGATATTGAGTGAAGAGGAGCTTGAGTTTGTTGTACACCCATATTTGTTTGAACTGTGTGAGGCGTCTAAACTTACACTACTCCTACATGTCCTATGTCATCGCGTCAGAGGTTACTCATTTGGCACAAGTCAACTTGCGAAGTATGTGTACGATCATCCACCGGAAGTTGGAAGTTATTTGAATTTCTAAAGTTTTAAATATAGATTTTTTACTTATAAAATAGCTGGAGCTGTATGGATTACTTTTATTATGGATAGATGAATTCTTCTGGCTTCAAAATCTCACCCCCCCATTCACAACCATTTTATAGCATGGAGAACCAAGAATTTATTTATTATTATTTTTTTTAAATATATCTCCGATTGTGTTGGTCTGAAAGAAGATAGTCATATACACCGATGGTTTGAGCGTGAGAAAATCATGGGATAATTTTTCATTTTTGGGTGAACTATCACCAATTTTTTACCCTTTAAAAAAGAATAAATTCCCCGTATTCTTAGATTGTCCAAAGCCATAGACTGATTTTTTTTGTGAAGGACGTTTTTGCCGAGAAAATCAAAAGGATGCGATCTTTATGCTCGCTCCCGAGAGCCTCTCTTGTTTTCTCTACAGCAACTCAGGGTCTCTCCAAATACCCACTTGTGTTCTTTGCCACTTGAGAGTGTGTGTGCGCAACAGGAAGTAAGTGCGCACGATTATCCCACGTCTTCAAAACGTCAAAGCTCAGTGCCCTCAGTGCTCACTAAACCCAAACTATCTAAGCTTATCCCATCATGCATCATGTTCAGGAACTCACGTGCCCCGAAATCTTGAGATGTCGAGGAAAACATTCTACTGTAAGTTAAATTAATTAGATTTTACATATAATTTGGCAGTAAAACATAAAGTGTGGCACATTTTATTGGTGCAAAGATGAGTATGTGTTTTACAACATTTGCAAATGCTTTCTATCACTAAATTAGAAGGACGACAATTACTAAATTGTGTCGTCTGTTACAAAGAGACATTTAGAAGTTTATTTTAAAATGCAAATTATTGAAAATCAAAATAACACTTGTGGTCTTCACGCCCACTTGGGCAAAATACAGAAAAATACATCATGTACAGTAAGTGGCAGTTGTGGCCTAATGGTTGGAGAGTCAGATTTGGATTTGCAGGTTCGAGTCCTGGCAGGAAATGTAGGTGTAGGTAGTGAATGAACAGCGCTCTTTTCCACTCTCCTTCCCCACAGCTGAGGTACCCTTGAGCAAGGCACCTAACCCCCAATCACTCCTCGGGCGCTACAAAAAAAAAAAAAAAAAAGACTGCCCACCGCTCCAGGTGTGTGTTTATGGAATGTGTGTGTTCAATACTCACTGCTGTGTGTGTGCACTTGGATGGGTGGAATGCACAACGCACAATTCCGAGTATGGGACACCATACTTGGCTACACGTCACTTAACTTTCACTTTAAGTAAGTTGTCAAGTGCAAAGAATTTAAGTGTGGATATTTGGACAGGCCCAAAGTGTGCAACTCTAACGTTAGATTAGAGATGTCCACTGATATCAAGAAACACACAGCACAACACTCCAACACTAAAATAAAGTGAAGTTAATCTGTAATACAATGACATATGAAATGAATGCTTATACACTATTCAGCATAATACCAAAAGAGCTATTCTGTACTGTAATGTCAATGTGTCATGCAAAGAAAAGTAATTAATTCAAACTATAGTCTCACATCACCAGATCTATATAGTCTATAGTCTCAAATATACTTTATAATCAAACTATCATAACAGTGTCATTTTAATTATTTCATCTGTCAACAAACATATCCACATTGAGATTCTTTCTGTCATTTTTGTTGTGTGTTCATTTTGTCATTGAGATGAAAGCATGCAGCATATTTACATTATTCATTTAACCATCGCTCTCAGCAGTGTGGCCGGCGTCAGGATATTTGTTACGATATATCACTGCAAAGGTATTTCCATCTTTTTTTTTACTAAGTTCTGAGCGAAGAACAAAAAAGAACTTCACCTTGAGTATATCAGGGCTTTGAATCATGTTCAGTCTCTTGTACAATATGGCACTGATTTGGTGATGCGCATGAATGCGAGCACGAGCAATAAGTTGCTGGAAGTTCACTTAACGGCCACCGGTGGCGCTAATAACTAGAGTTTCGGAATTCTACATATAGTCCCTTTAAACTTGAAAGCATTATGGAATCATTTAAGACATTTCTCCTTATATTGAACCTTTTTGGCACAACGCTTTCTTTAAAAATGTGTCAAGAATTCTAGGGTTCTTATATAGAACCTTATTGAACTTTTTTTTTTCTTAGAGTGTAGCTTAAGACTAAATTTATACCTTCAGCCCGTGGAAGCATTAAAAACAAAAATCTGAATTTTCACTCTGAATGTTATTTTCGATTAGGCCACAGGATTCTTTCAGGTGCTATAATTTGCCTTTGATATAGAAATGCAAATTTATTGTTTTGATCATTTAACTTTGCACATTTCAGTGTTGTGTTAGCCAGACCTGAGTGAAAATTACATCGCTATACTCATTTTATTTTGAGAAATGCGAAATATGAATTGGTTATTTGTGAGATCAACATTGATTCGGGTTATCCTGACATGTTTACCCCCCCCCCCCCCCAACACCACCACTGTTTCTCTTCCTGTTTGTCTGGAGAAATATGAGAACTAATGCAAAGTTTCCAGTTAATTGTTCACACAATTAAAACTAAAAGCTCCCTGGTTAATTGAATGTGTTTGTGGAATAAAGGATTTTATATGCTGCATAACTATTTATTTATTTTTTAATTTAGACTATTTTTAACACCATTTCTCTCCTGTAATGCCTCTTTTTCAGAATTCACTTGCGCTCTATCATGAATATGATATTTTTCATTCATGGATCACTACACTTACCATTTGACCTTCTTGGACCACACACACACACACACACACACACACACACACACTATTGTTGAAAGGTTTGGGATTGGTACGATTCTTTTATGTTTTTTGTCTGAGAAGTCTCTTATGGCCACATTTATGTGATCAAAAATACAGCAATACACAAAAACAGTAATATTTTGAAATATTATATTTATATAATATAATATTTATATTTTGGATTTTTTTTTTATATTCCTGTGACGCGAAGCTGAATTTTCAGTATCTTTACTCCAGTTTTCAAGTATCACATGATCCTTCAGAAATCCTTCTATTATGCTGATTTAATGCTAATATGCTAATAATTTCATATTATGTTGTGCAGTAATATTATTTATATTACATAATAATGTTCTGCAAATTCATATTTTTTTCAACAATTTTTGATTATATATCTATATATCTATTTTTTTCACTATATCACTATATATAGTGAAAGAGAAACTAATGTATGTGTGTGTACATGTGTGTATCTATAAGATAAATAAATGTGTGTTTGCATGTTTAACTATAACATGGACGTTACAAACATTGCACATGCCATACAAGCATCGACACTTATTTTCAATAAGACCTATACATTTTTTATTCCACATTATTTCAGATGCTAAACATGCTTAATCATAAATGCAGGTACAAGCTTATAGACAAACATGAAATACACCGAGAAGCTGATGATGTCCTCTGGTAAAGGAAATGGAGAACGCCACACTCCACGTGTCTGAGTATCTCCAGGGCTTTACTTTGATGTGTTATTAGTCTGTGAAAGTGCATTAGAGCAACGGGACAGTTAGTCTTAGCAAGTAATACATAGTAATCAGAGCAGTGTGGATAACCCAGAAGGTTTCTGAAATTAGTCTCATAATCTCCACTTGACACAGACACACACACACACACACACACACACACACACAAACACACACAGACACTCTCCCTTCAAAAAAATATCCCAAGAGCTTGTAAAAATGTAGCAATCACCACAGGGAGCAACACATGATTTTACGCTTAATTTTATGCTATAGGTGAAAGAAACATTTTTCTTATCTGGTATACTTTAAAAAAAACTATTATCTACCTCAAATTATCTTTATATAATCAAGTATAAATGATATAATTTATGTTCTGTGAGGTTGCATCTCCTCCATATGCATCTCCTCCAGCACCAGTGCAGTATTGTCTGAATTCAAGGCATTGATTACATACAGAAGTTTACCCAAAATGTAAAATTTTGTAACCATTTACTCACCGTATGACCTCCTTTCCACTGCACTGTATAAAAGATTTGTTGGTTTAACTTAAAGTAAGTTACCTGTTTGCTTTAAATTTTTGAGTTAATTGAACTTAAAAATTTGAGGAAAGACAATGAAGCCATGGGTTTCATCAAAAGAAACTCAAAATATGTTATCTGAACCACATTAATTATCTAAGTTGATCTGACAAAAGAAAAAATGTTATGATAACACATGAAAATTTTTTTTTAGTGTGTGGAACATAAACTATTACGTTTCAACCATTGCACATGCATTCAAAGTCAACAGGGCTCAAAATAACATTAGACCCCATTGAATTTCATGGTGTGAAAAAAAAAAACATCTCTCAGTTTTTTCTGTTTCTTCCAAAAATGATGGTGAGATCAGATCTGGTTTATTGCAGTTAATGGCAAAAGGAAAGTTTGGAGGTGTAAACTGATATTTCCTACTGACACATTACAGCAAAATATATAAATAACTGGCTTAAAACTTTTGTTTTTTAGGGGGTGAAAATATTAATGTCATTAAGACTTTTGCACAGTACTACTGTATATATCAGTAGTAGTAGTATAATAATTATAATAATAAAAATAATATCTGGCTTTTTTTCAGAAAATAAAATTAGATATAAATATTGTATTCCACAGAAGAATAAAAGTCATTTACATTTGGAATGGTTTTCATTCTGAACTGTCCCTTGAAATATACTCTAATCCAAGATGTGTTTTCCCTCTGTTATTGTAGAATATGTGAGGATTGGGGGTCACCTGCTAAGTGCTATTTAGGACATGTACAAAATTTGTCTATGGAGAATAACATTTACTATTGGGAGAAAGGAGACTATAGGCGTTGACCCTCCCTGTGAAATTTTCAGAGATGATAGCGGCGTGTGGCGAAACCATTTAAGGTTAAATCTAGCATACAAAATCCACTTTCATTTGTAATGCTGCTGCTTTCCTGCACCAGCGCAAAAGCAAGTCATTTTGAATTAATCTTTTCTGCTTCCTCTCTCTCCTGCATTCTCCATCACACACTCACACATGCACGCATGCACACATGCACACACTCTCTTGCTTTCTTCTCATCCATCTGTTTGTGTGTGTGTGAGAATATATGGATCACAGAAACACAACTCTAAATACCCCAGAAAGTCATCTGGCCATTTATGGATTCCTTACTCTGTGGTGAATCATGGGATTTCTCTGTTTCCAGTACATCCCGTCAAGGATTCTGTCACATCATTATATTATATTTGTTAATCTCTCTTGCTGAGTGTGGTCAACTTTTTAAAAATACCTAATCTTTCTTTCTTTGACAAAATATGGTAATCATGTAAACAGATCTGGACTAAAACTCATGCATTAATTCAAGAATATATTAGTAGAAAGGCATAGACAAGTCAGACAGTATTTTTTTTTCATTATCGATTAATCACTGTAATTATTATTATCAGAGACAAAAAAATTATATAATACAATATGCATGGTGATCCATGCTGTCAAAAATGGCTGTGATTTTAACGGTAAAAGACTGTATAAATGTTACAGCGAAAAACAGTTAATTGGTTTACAGAAAGTTTCCGCACTATATATGGTGAAAAACTGTAATAGTCTAACGGTACATTGAATGTAATTTTTATGGTAAAATACTGTTAAATTTACAGTTTTTGGAGGTGAAAAATAACAAGTCATTGCATAATTTACAGTGAAAAACCATGAATTGACATTCCCACAATTACCTGCAATTATTACAATATAAAACTTTAAATTATATGGTTTTGAACTGTAAAATAGAAAGTTGTCCCATTAAACCTAAAACGTTGCTACCGTAAAGTTCTGGCAACCACAGCTGCTGTTTTTTTACCGTAAATTTTACGGGATTTTTTTTTTTAAGTGTACTGTGAACTCTCTCAAAATGCATGAATGTAAAATAATAATAATATAATAAAGGATATGTTCCTTTTTGTAAGGTATATTCAACTTAACATCTCTATGGAGAGTAGGTTTTCAGGCTATGTTTGGACTGAATCAAGACTGTGGATTCCCACTGGTGGACACACAAAGTTAAAACCACCTTTTCTGGATTCTGAACTCTTTTCACTCCATCAGAGATTGATCAAAGAAACAAACCACTGATCACTTTCTATGAAGAGACTATCAGTTCCATGTGTTTTTGATTTTTAATTCATGCCATTTTAATTCATTTCTGAATGGCATACAACCCTGGTTGTCAATCCCAAAGAGTGTGTGATGCAACTGTGCATGAAGTGTATGTGAACGATATGTCAGCTGCCTTTGAAACAGGAGTTTGTGTATGTGTATGTTTGTGTAGTTATTTTAGCCTGCAGCCTCTCATGTATCTGTTCGGAAGGCTTCAAGATGAAGTATGCCATGATCTGTATGTCTATGAACCTGAGCTCATACGCATCATGTACTCTAGAGTCTGTCTTCACACTGTTGAAAATGAACTTTCGACTGTGCTCTGTTTAAAGAAGTGCAATCGGGCAACATGCCTTGAATGGAAAGCAATTTGGTGAAGGATAATTGAAGGGAAGTGATAAGCGTGGCTGTCTCAGGATTCATTGCTTAAATTTCATTAGCAAGTTCTTTTTTTCTGTTTTGGGGGTAGGGGGTTCTTCCAGTGTGAAATTGCTAAAGTGTTTATCATGAGTGCCTTTATAGATTATTTGCTTCTCTTTAACAAAGCATCTTGTGAATTTGCTCTTACCTTGCTTTATGCCCCCCCTTCTTTTGTAAAATTAATTAAATATTCATGTTTTTGGAGAACATTCCCTCTCATTCTCTTTTTAAAAACAAATCAAATCCCAGGGAATCAAATAATCGTTTATGTTCAAATAAATTAAAATAGATAGTGCCAGCAATTAAATGAAGCTTCAATATTTCCAAAGGATCTAGTTTTTTGATTACATCATAATATGTAGTCAGCAGGGCCTAAAACAAACCAAAAAAAAAAACTTAAGAAAATGTACTGGCCAAAACTATTTTTTACCAACCATGAAACAGTTATGACACCAATATTTACTAGTGAAAATTCGCAATCCTTCAATACCACGGCTAAAACTGCTGGCTAATATAATTTTAATAACCTACCTTTTTAAATAGAAGTAAACAGTTAGAAATGCAAGAGCACAAATAAATTTAAAACAAATGAACAGTGCTTTTCAGACAGGTCCAGCTGCAGTTTTCAGATACAGAAATGTAATAAATTATTCTAATCAAATAAATAACACTGCATTGTATTCATATCCTTTTTAAAGTTCATGAGCAAATTGCAGTTTCAATGCAGCTTTAAAGAGCTCTACATGATCCCAGACGAGGAATAAGGGTGTTATTGTTAAACTATAGCCATTTTCTAAAAAAAAAAAAAAAAAAAAACTGTAACCACAAATGCTCGTCTTGCACTAGTTCTGTGAAAATAATCACGTAGGAAAGGTCACATGTGACGTAGGCAGAAGTACCTCGGTAGGGCGAAAAACATCTGATTTTCTCCTCCAATTTCAAAATCGTCCGATAACGTTGTTTTACCTTTTTTTGTAAAGGGTGTTTGACTTAGTCTTTGCACGTTCACTTTGTAAGCACTTACTAGGTACTTTGACCTTTTAAACCTGATTACGTAATATGTCGCGGATCACAGAGCTAGTGCAAGATGAGCGTTTGTGGTTAAAAAGTATAATGTTTTGTTTTAGAAAATGACCAAACGTTTCACTAGACAAGACCCTTATTCCTGGTCTGGGATCATGTAGAGCTCTTTAAAGCTGCATTGAAACTGCAATTTGGACCTTCAACCCATTGAACCCTGTTGAAGTCCACTATATGGAGAAAAATCCTGGAATGTTTTCCTCAAAAACCTTAATTTCATTTCGACTGAAGAAAGAAAGGCATGAACATCTTGGATGACATGGGGTGAGTAAATTCGGATTTGGATGTTGAACTTCCAACATAGCGCACCCTTTCGTGTGTTCTAGCGCTTGAATATTTACATTAGAAAGCCTTAAATTTTCGTGATGATGCAGCATTGACCCGTCAATTGTACAGAGCGTTGTTCACTTTTGTTCACTTTATGTTCTCATAATATTGCATTGTTAGAATTCATAAAAATGTTACCAGCAATCTGGTGACTGACACAGTTTCATATACTCACCAACATCGAATTTTACTCGTATTTGGCGCTTGGCGAGTGTTAATTTTAGGCCCTGGTACTACACTGACAGTGACTGGCATGTTTATTATTGATCCGAAGTGAAAGGAAAGTTGTCCTGTGTCTCTGCCCTCATTTTCATGTCGTAACCACAGGCCACAGACAAAATAACCATTGAGTAATCTATCAATATAAAGGACTTAATAAGGAGTAAGTCCACTTTTGCCTTAAGGACAGCTTTAGTCTTCTTTGTAGAGGAATCATATGTACTGCACTATGCGGTGAGATATTGAGTCATTAATCAATGAGAAAAGATAGATCGTTGAGGGACGGAGTGAATATTCTGCTTTACGCTCCAGAACTTTCTTTAAAAGCTCACTGATATTTAGATCTGGTGATTGGAAGGCAAGGCATTTGACTCAATCCCGGTGTTCACGAGACCGTGCTTGAGAATATATGGGCATTATTATCGTAGAATATGGGAATGCAATGTGAAAACGGTGTTTGCACAACAGGGTGCACCTGGTCCTATAAAACTTACTATATTCCTTAGGCGTTTTAAGAGCATACACAGCAATCTTTGGATCTAATCACTGTCGTGAGATGGTTGCTCGTATCATTACAGATCCCCCACTGTGTTTTACAAGCTGACAGCAGACGTTGTGGGTTGAAGCAACGGTAGGATTTCTCCAGATGTAAACCCTGCAGGAAAGCCTGTAGAAAATAGTGTGGCAGATGATTACTAATGCCATTTCTTGCTCTGATCTTAGACTCAAGACGTCTCCAAACTTCAGACCCGGCTACAGCGTTACTGAAACTATTTCTAATGAAATACATTTATAACTACCATTGTGTATAATCTATTCTTGGTAGGTGTTCCTCTTTGCAGATGCACATATGCTGATGTAATTTCAGAGACTATTTGCTTGGGCATACTAAATTTATCTTCTTATTTTTTCTATTTGGCCTTTTTGAAGCCCTGATAATATTCCTAATATTGCTTTAACATTTCACAAATAAAAATATTGTTGAAACAATTTTTTTTTTTTTTTTTAATCTCATTTATTTAGTAATCTTCTAAAACTTTAGCTAAAACAGTATACAAAAATCTAAGGTTTTTAGAATTAGAATTAGAAAATTAGAAAATCTAATTTCAGTTCACCCTTCGCCAGGAGTTTGATTGACAGGCGATCTGACCAATCATAACGCAGAATCCGCCGTTGTGTCCGACAAACAATCCAGACAGGAGAGTTAGTAGATTAACATTGGTGGATTTAAACTTAAAAATGCTGTATTGACGTCTTTCCACGGTTGAAAAACGTAACTTCTGATTCTGATGTTCATTCATGTTTATTTCGTGACAACAGAAACAAAAAACAAAAAAATGACAACATTTGAAAGCTAAGACTTTGTTTCATACCAAAAGTAACGTCCTCTGTCTTGTCTGTTGATGCGGTGTCAGTGCCGTCTTTAACTAAGTAACTAAGGGGGGAGGGTCTTTCCTTGCATATTATTCATATTATGAATTAAACATTTTAAATGAGTGAAAAAAAAAAATAGAGAGAGAGCTTAATACCCGAGCTTTTACCTGAGTTAATATATTAACTAATATGAACTAACAAGCAATATATTTGTTACCATATTTATTAATATTTTTATTATTAGTCAATAAAAAAATACAGTCGCTCATTGTTTGTTAATGTTAGTCCTCAGTGCATTAACTAATGTTAACAAATACAACTTTTTATTTTAATAATGTATTAGTAAATGCTAAAATTAATATTATCAAAGATGCTATAGAAGTATTGATCATTCTAATTTATGAGTACAAATCACATAAACTAAATGGTCCAAAAAATTTTTAAGTGTACAACGTAACTATGACAATAAGTATAAGAATTATATATAAGAAGTATGTAGAATAGGGAGCTCCACAGCACGGAATGATTATTGGAATCAGTTTAAAAACAATTTTTTTCCAGGTGATGAATGCTAAAAACATTGACAGCCAATCAGAATCCACCTGACTTTAAAGATGTGCACTGCAGTGTGCATGAATAATAAGCAGGTCGTAGTTGTGCACTAATGTGGACTCCAAAATATTTATCTTTATAGTTATTGTCCTTGTGAACAGGACTTTTTTTCATGACCATTAAACGGTATATTTTGCCATTGTCCATGGAAACCAATTTCCTGCACCATCACTCACAAAAGGTTTCTTGGTGGAATACGATGTTTTTGTGAGAGAACGCAAAAGCACTGAAATGCAATTTTTCATCCCATCGCATATTTTTTCATCGGTAGGTAAGTAATCGTGTAATAATCCACAGTCAGAGGTCATTATTGCAAACAAAACTCCATTAAGATGATACAAGATCCCTCCGCTTAGTGCCGTGGTCCTGATCTCCCTGTCAGAGTTTATTTTTAAGATTAATCGTCAAACACTGTCAATTGTCTGGCCTTTGCAGCCACATTTCTGTGATTAAGCATAAAATTTAAACTCCAGCTTTCTTTTTTAGCATTCCTCGTATATATCCAGTGCACAAAATAACACGGTGGAAATCAAAGTGACAGGGGAATCCAGACTCAAATGCACATCCCGTTGTTTGCTCTTCATTTCAATTTTAATCATATTGTTCAGAGCACAGTACAAAAATCCAGCCCAAACATCATTGATTGCATTGTGTATTCATAATGTTTACATGGGCAAATAAAGCATCAGCCTTCCATCAGGGATGCCAGTATAGCATTATCTAGATATGATTGCTTCTGGTTTACCTGTCACCAAACAGATGAGAGTGAGATGAAACCGGGCTGTTTTATCAGGAAGCAGAGAGCCTGTCGGCAGGTTAAAGTGGCAATGGCAGATACTGTAACCCATAAGTAGCCCTGTCAATGGCCCGCTCCGATAGACATGAGCATATTGATCTCTGACTTTCAGTTAAATGCTCCTCGAGGGTGTTTCATGATAGCAGTCTTTTCCCTCGCATTCTCCCTTTCACACTGCATCCGCAAATCAATGCGGCACTGTAACACACCACAGGCCGTCTATAAAACAGATGCTGATTTCCAGTGTAGAGACAGTGGCAGAACAGCGCTTCGGTTCTCCTCAGCTGAATTATTTGTATCCTCAACCACTAAATCATATTGATTAAAGCTTGTCACGGATTTGAAATGAGGTCCTGTGGGGTCACTTGCAGCAGAAATGGCAGTTTATTGGATTACAGGCTTAATTTGATTTTGAGCGACGAGCGTGCATTATAATGGCAGCCTCCCAGGAGAGCACTCCTCTTTACCTGACTCTTGAACCCTCCTACCACTTCAACCAAAAGGACAAATCACACACGTATAAATACACTTGGCACTACAAACATTTTATGAAATGCGAAGCCTCTTATTCCACTTAAGAGATCTGGACTTAAAACTGTTATTAAAAAAATAACTTTAATAAAAGTGTTATTAAAGTGTTAGTTCACCCAAAAATGAAACTTCTGTCATTGATCACTCACCCTCGTGTCGGTCCACATCCGTAAGACCTTTGTTCATCCTCGGAACACAAAGGAAGATATTTCTAATCTACTAAAATGAATCTAGTAAAATCTAAAAAATGACTTTGAATGTGTACGTTGCATTGGATTTCTATGGAGGGACAGAAAGCTCTCAGATTTCATTAAAAATATCTTCATTTGATGAACGAAAGTCTTACGGGTTTTGGAACGACACAAGGGTGATGATATCATTTTAAAAAGGTAGTTCACCCAAAAATCACTTACTCCCCCTAAACCTGTTCCAAACCTGTATAAATGTCTTTGTTCTGATGCACACAAAGGGAGATATTTGGAAGGATGTTTGTAATCAGGCAGATCTGCCCCCCACTGACTACTATAATAGGGAAAAAAATACTATGGTAGTCAATGAGGGGGCGAGATCTGCTTGGTTATAAACATTCTTCCAAAAATCTTTCTTTGAACAAAGAAATTTATACAGGTTTGGAACAACTCGAGGGTGAGTAAATGATGACAATTTGGGTGAACTATCCCTTTCAGTTTTGAGTGAACCCTTGCATTTGATTGGTCTTTAAAAGAGGACATACTATGCCATTTTATAAAGTTTTGATTTTATTTTTGGGGTCTACTAGAATTGGTTTTCATGCTTGAATGTTGAAAAAAAACCACCTTATTTTTCACATATTTTATATTGTTGCAGCACCTCTATTCCCAGTCTGTCAGTAATGCTCTGTTTAGTTCCTGTCTCAGTTAAGCCCCTCCTTCCAAAAAGCACATTGTGCTCTGATTAGTCAGCTGGACCAGTGTGTGATTGGTCAACCACTTCTATCGCGTTTTGGAAATATCACGCCTCGTACCATAACCACGAGTTTCAACAAACTACGAACTCACCTCTTTTTTGAGTATGCCTTGGGCGGGAATTATTTGAATATTGTGACATGTTCATTCCCAGAAGAAAATTTACAATGGAGGCGTTTCAGGGAGTTGATATAGATATAGATGTGCACTGATATAGAGAACAACTTCATTTGGAGTGACTTAGCGCTTTGTAACTTTGCAGACCTTTTTCATGCTCAAACAGCAACACTAAAGAAAGTAAAAAAAAAAATTTAAAAAGCGTAATAATATAACCTCTTTAAACAGCGTTAATAACATTGATGTTCAGATGTTTTTAACTAACCTATGGATTATGAATGTCCAATGCAATGGTTAAATTGCTATTTTGGAGGTAAATAAACTGTAAAATCTGACATTTAAACCCTGGTTTAGGAAACATAACCCCGAATTATTGAAACTAAATTGAAATAGCTCAGTAGCTTTGATCACTGTATTCGTTTTTTTGAACAGATTTGTGATGTTACAAATTATAGTGAAAAAAAATATGCTACGTATGCGGCCCGTTCCCATCATGCACTATACATCCCATCTTTCTGCTGCAGATGTAGGTAGCGCAGGTGTCTTATGGCACGGTATAGATCCAGGTCTGCCAAAATGGAAAATAAATAAAGAAAAGGAGTAGAAGAAATCATTTGGAGAAGAGCAGCACAGCTTCAGTTTATTATTCCAGCCTAAAATCTCATTAAGTGTGACATTGAGGATTAGTTCAGAGGGAAAAGAGTAGAGAGAGAAGTCTCCCACAAATAGCTGTGAGGAGCGAAGCGCTGGCTTTTGTTTGCCATCATTAATTCTGCGCTGAAGTGGCTAAGAGGAAGGCCCGAATCACTGATCAGAGGAGGCCCCCCGAATATGACAGCGGGACAGGTGCCCTCTCTTCCTCTCGCTCTCTTCTCACACGCTCACTTTTCCTCTCTGCGTCTTGCTGCGTCTGTGTTCTTCTCTCTCGCCTTCTCGGCTCTTAATTGGGGTGATTGGGCGGCGGGGCCATCTGCGATGCTGACAAAGGGAAGCCTGCTTTGATTTATGGAGCCTCAGGCCACATTAGTCTCAAGATTTCCACAGTAAATATCAGCGCTCAGCAGCGGAGTTGGCTCAATAAAATCTGCATTGCTCAGGAAGAGAACTGTGGGAATAGTATTGAGATGATGTTAGACTTTCACTGTTACGTTTTGGGGTGCCATTTTAAAGGAACAATGTTGTATACTTTTTTAGCATTTCATGTATTTTGTATACATTTTGCTTCATAGTTGAGCTGCATGATTAAAAGATGGTGATCTCGATTCAATCACCCAGACGATCTTATTCCTAAATGACAATGATTCAACTATGTCTATTAACCTTTCACAAGTACGATCTCAGCAAACATTCAAATCTGTTTTCGTGCTGCCGCCGAGCCAGAGAGAGCAGTTGTCATGTATAGGTATGAAACAGTCTTTTCAACCACACAGAATAATTCAAATTATCACAGAAATGCTGGGATAAACGTTTATAATTCAGACATATGAACACTGTAGCAATTAAAACAGTAAAACACATTTTGAAAATAACTTGACACTTCAAATAAAGATTGCATCAATTATGTCATTATACCAGTAGGAGGCGACAAGTGACTGTTAAAAGTGAATTTGTCACTGAATCATTCAAGAGATTCATTCAAAAATGCCTAATCATCCAGTAAAGTCTTTATGAGTGAGTCATTGAATCATTCATTCAAACCGATTAAAAGAAATATCAGATTAATTAAATATTTTAAATAGACTACAGCAATTATCAATTTTCCAGAACCTCTAGTTGCCTAAATTATGTTATGTTGTTTAGTTCAGAGTCGTAAGAGAATCATGATCTGTATTTGGAACAAAGCAAAAAAAAAAAATCGTGATTATTAATTCATCCAGAATTGTGCAGCTCTAGTTCATAGACTCTAATTTAATATTTAATATAAACTGTAATTTTACCATAATATGTGTCGTTTCAGTTTCCAAATTTGCATTGTTAAAGCTTGTATGTTATGTGTAGAAGTGTAGCTATTGTGCTGTTAAATGACTATGTTCACCCAATCAGTTTTGGGGATTTAAAAAAACAGTTGTGTCAAAAATTATCAGTGTAATCAGTGTCAATATTTTTTTTTGTTCTGGCACTTGCTGAAGGCAAATATCACCTGTTATCATAGTGAACATGACTAAAGAACATGTCAAAGATGGCAACACCAGAGAGTCTTATCACAGTTGATACGACACAAGCCTACAGGTTCATCTGTCAAATGTTAATCAACGGACAGCAGCTTTGAATGTATTTTATTATTAACATTAACTGAGTGTATTGTTTGAGTCATCAACTGGACCTAAAACTAGTTCTGCTCACACCGCTTACCTAAACAAAGAATACATTTTTGCATTCCACTATGCTATTTTTCCTTTTTTTTTTCCCTATGTAAACATGCACTAGATGGGTGTGTTTGACAGTTGTGCTCATGTCTCGTATCTTTGTAATGTCTTACACATAAAACAGAGCTAGATTTAAAATAAGTTTTCTTTCATTCCACTGCATTTCATGGTTTTAAAAGCAAAATCTCCTTCTGTGTGAGTACCATGGCATTTTACGTTCCACTTTATGCTGCTTTTTAAGTTTACCAGTGTAAATCTACACTAAAAGAATGTTCATAAGTGTCACACAGTGTCTCGCTTCTCTTTCGGGCATCTCAAACGTGAGTGTTTCATTATCCATATAATGTAGCGTTAGTTTTGGCAGGTCACGCCAGTCAAGCTCGCAACAGCTGACTCTCAGCTGATCCACGTCTACCTAGGAATACGACACCGATTACAGCGTCATATATATAAGGTCTGTCAGTATTATCAAAAGCTTATCATGTTGCTCAGGAGCTAATTACCCTCCTACATCCCCAGCTCCTCCTCTCGTACAGTCACGACTTGGGCTTCTGATTCCCCTTCAAATCAGACTAATTTTCTCAAATTATGTTGCACATATAATTATTGAACAATTAAGGATATCTGCAATACGTTTTTGTTGGTTCTGTTCTGTTTACCCTAAGGGGGTTGTCACTGCCCTCCCTGCTTTCATCCATGCTAGGCTGCATGGATGGGCTGGAAGTTCTTGCCCAGAACAGAACAATTCCAACATGCTAAATGTCAATCATCTTTGACGATAGTGGTCCTGAATGAAATCGAGTTAAACGAAGTTTTATCTTTTGAAAATGTATAGTTTTCGATTGCTGGAATGCTCAATGTCTTGCCTTTTAAAGGGATCGTTCACCAAAAAATGAAAATTCTGTCATTAATTACTCACCCTCATGTCGCTCCATACCCGTAAGACCTTCATTCATCTTCGGAACACAAATGAATGTTTTCTTGATGAAATCTGAGAACTTTCTGTCTCTCTTTAGACAGCTACGCAACTGACACTTTGATTCTTCAAAAATTTCATAAAGAGATCGTAAAAGTAATCCATATGAATTGAGCGGTTTAGTCCAAACTTTCCAAAGAGACTCGATCACTTTATATGATGAACAGATTGAATTTAGGCTTTTATTCACATATAAACATCAATCAACTTACACATCAGTTGTGGTAAACAAAAGCTAAACAAGAGGTTTGTTCTCACATGTCAAACATGTTGAGCTTCTGTTCGCTGATCAACGTTTATAATTGAATAAAAGCCTACATTAAATTTGTTCATCCTAAAAATCGATTGAGTCTCTTCAGAAAATTCGGACTAAACCATTCAATTCATATGGATTTACGATCTCTTTATGAACATTTTGAAGAGTCAAAAATTTCAGTAATGGAGGACAGATTTCATCAAAAAGATCATTTGCTTTCCAAAGATGAACAAAATTATGCTTTTGGAACGACATGAGAGTAATTAATTACAGAATTTTCATTTTTGGGTGAACTAACCCTCTAAATGCAAAAACGCATTCTGAGTGAATACACTCGGAGGGGCCGGTTCACACAGAACACATTTTATGTTCCACTTTAAACTGCTTTTTAATAGTTTACTAATGTAAATCTATGCTAGACAAACTTTTTTGATTGTTGCACAGTCTCACTTCTCTTTCAGCATCTCGAGCATGAGAGTTGCATTTTTATAGTACCATGTCAAGTTAAAAACATATAATTTTCCATTCCTCAGTGCTTCGTCTCGCCTTTAAAATCCAAAAACATGTTCTGTGTGAATGGGCCCCATAAGGCTGGTTCACACAGAACACGTTTTACATTCCACTTTATGGTGCTTGTAATAGATTACGAGTGTAAATATATACTAGATGAACACTGTTGACCATTGTGTAGTCATTGTGTAAAGTTAAATGACTTTAAAAATGTGTCATTTTCAATTACCCCGTGCGGTGTCTCATGTTTTAAACGCAAAAGCACATTTTGTGTAAATGTCCCCGAAGAACAAGAACTGCTGATCGTTTTCTGCTGCTTCATGAATGTGTGTTTCTGTCATGCATTTTAATATTCTCATTTGGTTGTTTCATAATTACATTTGTAAATGCAGGAAATGCATCTCATATGTCATGAAATATGGAACAGTTTCTGTACGTCTATGTGGTACACTTCTGTTGCAATTCCTACTTGACAGTGTGTCAGGGGAGTCCACGGTCATTGTTACAAACACTCACTGGCTGCTATACACAACGAGCGTGACAGCCTGCTTTAATGGTGCGTCTAACGGCCTTCTTATGACACCATTAGGCAGTTCTAGTGCATGGTCACAGCCTGATATTCCATGGCTGCTTAGCAGCTGTCCAACTTTTGCAACAAGCGTGCCTTTGCCCCAGCGGCCCATCCTAAAGCACAGTACTTAGTTATGTCGCTAATGGGCCCGTGCAATACCTCGCACTCCTACAAACCAAATGCAAGCAGCAGGCAGCAAGGAATGGGTGGGGGTTAGGGTTTAGCAGAGCCTGCGAGTGCTTTGTTAGCAGAAGTGGATTTAGTTGAAATCCATCTTCATTTCTGCCTTTCCTTTTCATTTCTCTCAGGACGGCCGCAGCATGAGGCGCCTTGTTTAAGTGTATAGGTTGTAGATGGCAGCAAATTGCTGAGGAGGAGGAAGATATGCACCGTTTTATCTCATCACCCAGGCTGTAAATGTTGTTTGGGAGATTGTTAAAGTGAGGTACCGGAATGATCTGCTGAACAGTTTTATGGCATATTGTTTTGCACAGTGGAGGTTTTGGCCTCGACTTAGCCGTTTTATTGACAAGGACCGTGTTTTCTCTGGAACATTTATCTCAGGTGGACTTTATGATCTTTTATTCATTCTTTTGTAATTCTCCTTTCACTCTGTTTAGTGTATTTCTGTAGCATATAAAGGTAAGTGGTGGAATGTGCAGTCAGGGTCACAGCTGAGGGCGTTCTTTCTTTACTCATGGGTTATATCTGCTTCCTCTGCTCATTCTCTTACTACTGTCACTTTACAAAGGCTGTTATAACTATGGCCATTATCGGCTGGCCTTTAGTCCATCTGCTATTTTGTACGTCAACTCAAAGAGACAGTATAACTCCGAAAGGAAGTTACCTCACACAGTGTGCTTACCCCCCATTATGTAGGCATAAGTGTCTGAATTTGTCTGGGGTTTTATACAACTAAAATGAATAAAATTATATATATATATATATATATATATATATATATATATAGATTGCTTATCGATATTATAAATTATTATTATTATTATTATTACTATTATTATATATTTTTCTTTCTTCAGAACACACATTCTTCTGACTTTTTTTCCTAATCAGAAAATTTCTTCCGAGATATGTATATATACAGTATATACATACATATACATACACTATTTGTAATATAAGTAAATATATAATTATTAATGAATAATTATTAATGAATTGTATGGCAATAATAATAATAATAATAACTCTTATTATAAACTATTTATATGTAAATAATGTAAAATATTTTAAGTAATATTTTTCTTTCTTCAACATAACACTCACTGAAGTGAAAACATTCTTCTGTTTTTTATTTTGTTTTATTTTTTATTATTTTATTTTATTTTATTTTATTGTTTAAATTAAAGGACACCCCCGAAGCTGTGGCTGATTATGACTTTAAAGGGCTCATTTAAATGTTCTCCTTTAAGGGGCCGGTTTTAAAGATGTGGACACCTGCAAAAACACAGGGAACAACCACATTGTAATGTTTCACTTACTAAGTAAACAGCCCTGGCGATGTAATCAATGTGTCAATAATATGCTAGCTAACACTGTAGTTGACTTATTGGTGCATATTAATAGCTTAATTAGTGCAAATTAACATTCAAATGGAAACACAAATGTGCGGCAATAACATAATTGCATTTTCAGAATTAGCCTGTGTAATTATTCCATTTAATCTGCTATCATTAATTACGACCAAATGTAGCTCTGGCTTATGTTAGGCAAGCAGGGTCTGATTCTCGCCGTGAGTTAGGACTGCAGTGCAGTCATAGAGCATGTATTTCAAGGTCAGCAGTGGTGTTGAACTGCTCACTACATTTTTAATCCTCCAGTTTGCAGTGCACGGTGCGAGGACCCTACTGGAATTGCTCTGTTAGCTATTTTCTTTTATAATTTGGCACGCCATTCTGAATGCGACCGTTTATAATTTAGAAAAAATATTATTCGGCAAGTTACTCAATTTAATTTGCACTCACACGTGACTTTCTCTGATAACTTTTCTTTGTGAACATTATGTATTTTTTTCTTTTACATTTTTTTATTATTATATATGAAATAATAATATAACATTATATACTATTTGTTATAAGTAGTTGTGCTTTAATGAGCGTGCTGACAACATGCTGTGCTTTAACTGTTAGAATACTTGTACAATAAAACCCTCTTGGGACATCTTAAATCATAAATTACATCATAATTCATCCCCTTTAAAACAGCACTACTATTCAGATGGACATCTTTGGCTGTTGTATCCCACCATAGCTTTTGTGTTTTTAGATGCTGTGGTAAAAGTGGTCCAAAATAGCCATTCACGCAGTAAGTGGTTGATTTTTAAAATGTCCTTTTAAACAGCCCTAGTTGCGATGAACAGTATGTCTTGGCTCCTGTATAAGTTTGCATCTGTAAAAGCCTTTTAATTTTCATAATGTTGGCATGCTTTTGGGATTAAGAAAGTTGCCAGAAAGAAAGATCCATTCTGTCTGCTTTGAAGTTCTTAAAGCAGGTCGACTCATTAAGACTCACACCAGGCACACAGATTCATGTACACACGCTGCTCTTGTTGACCTGATGCAGTGAAGTGCCTGGGGGAGCCCAGCTGTTTGTGCCTAGCTGGCCGGCTGTCAGTGGGTGAGGTGGGAAGGGCTTGGCCGTGACTCCCCCCCACCCGAATGTGTTTACCAGATGCACTGTTGCCTCAGGTGAGCACTGCAGCTGGCTCTGTAAAGCTCCAGCAGTCAGGCTGGATCCAAGCCCATCATGGCAAGACAGACTGGACAGACCGAGGCTTGGATTCAGACATCCGCTTCGCTTTGTGTGCAGCCTTTATGCCCAGGAGAACTGACTCCTGGCCAGTGTTTTGCTATTTGTGCGGTCCACTTGTAAGCTTTTTAAGGTCGCCAAAGGTGGACAGACACAGACTAGTTATAGGCAAAGAGTTGGAAACTGAAGCCAGGCCAGTTTTGTAGTTGTTGATTGCAAGTCTTTGGATTTACCTTTTTAACTGATGTTTTTATTTTATTTTTTTTTCAAGGATTAGTTCACTTCAGAATTAAAATTTCCAGATAATTTACTCAAACTCATGTCATCCGAGATGTTTATGTCTTTCTTTCTTCAGTCAAAGAGAAATTAAGGTTTTTGAGAAAAACATACCAGGGTTTTTCTCCATACAGGGTTCAACGGGTTGAAGGTCCAAATTGCAGTTTCAATGCTGCTTCAAAGGGCTCTACACGATCCCAGACGAGGAACAAGGATCTAGTGAAATGATTGGTCATTTTCTAAAAAAAAAAAAATATATATATATATATATATATATATATATATATATACATATGTATATATACTTTTTAACCACAAATGCTCTTATTGCACTAGCTCTGCGATCCGCCACGCATTACGTAATCATGTTGGAAAGGTCACATGTGACAGAGGTGGAAGTACGGAGCAAGTGTTTACAAAGCGAACGTGCAAAGACTAAGTCAAACGGCCTTTACAAAAAAAGGTAAAATAAAGATGTTGGACAGTTTTGAACGTGATTATGTAATGCGTGGCGGATAGTGCAAGATGAGCGTTTGGAGTTAAAATGTATATAATATATATATATATATATATATATATATATATATATATTTATTTTTATTTTTTTTTTGAAAATAGCCGATCGTTTCACTAGACAAGACCCTCATCTGGGATTGTGTAGAGCTCTTTAAAGGTGCATTGAAACTGCAATTTGGATTTTCAACCCGTTGAACCCTGTTGAAGTCCACTATATGGAGAAAAATCCTGGAATGTTTTCCTCAAAAACCTTAATTTCTTTTCGACAGAAGAAAGAAAGACATGAACATCTTGGATGACACGGGTGTGAGTAAAACTAATCCTTTAAATGTAAGATCTTTATAATAAGCAGGTTTGCCATTATCAAAAAATGTCTTGTGATCACTCTTTTAGGGTGTAAAACTTTGCAAAAACCATACTAAATGAGTGTCGTCGAATGGTATTAACAGTAAAAAATGAAGAATAAAAATTATACATAAATAAAAAAAGAAACAGATTATAAAAATCAAAATAATTATTTGAAAACCAATTAAGTAGATAAGAATTTTATTTATTTATTCATTCATTCATTTATTCATACCAGCTAATCCAGTGGATGATGAATACATAAACATGAATACAAGTTTTTCCTTCAACATTTTGTTAAAACAAGCTCTATAAAGATTCATTTATTAATGTAAGTGCCCTCCCAGTCGGTCAGGCTTCACTGAACTTCACACAAATAGCTCCTTGAAACTTGCTCAGCCTTGGAATGTTTGTATTGCCCCTTCGGCAATTAGCCCTTAATAAATAATAACTCATGCTCCCAGAGTGCAAAACATATTACTCTCCTTTAGTACAGGGCAAGGCCTCTAACTACATACATGAGAAAGAGTAATGTTCCTTAATTTCTTTAAAACACATCTGAACTCTCCTCCCCGGTTTCTTCATCACTAGTGTCAGGTGAATGTTGAGTTGTGTATTTTTATTCATTCATTGTATCATTCTATGCGAGTACTGAGCATGAGCAGACTGCTATCAAGCAATTCCCAAGTTTTTAAGTTAAACTTCTCTTAATTTGCATTTTGAACCTCTCCAAGTCACATATTGATTACCTTTCAGGTTCGCAATGTGAAATCCTTAAGTGAGCCACGTGGCCTTGCTCCCACCCAGCGCTGTGTTTAAAATGTACCCGCATCGCCCTCGCACTCGCATGTGCTGTGAGGCAATTCTGTCCGAAGGGTCGGGCAGATTGGTAGCGAGACCTTATTTTCTAACTATCGATCCCAGGGGTAGCCCTCGAGATGCAAAAACCACCGCAAGACGGATCTGCTGTCAGGTTTTACAGTAGAAATCAGGCAATCAATGTCACGGCGCTCCGCCAGGCCCTGTATGGACCTAATTCCACTCATCTGCACTAAATGGAGAGAAACCAGTGGTTCATCAATCATCAATTCAAGGAGCACTGGCTGGTTAATAGTCTGCTCTTTACTCAAAGAATAGTCACCGGTATTATCAGGGAGGGCCGACAGAGATCCCCTCCCCAACCCCACGACGTGGCGAGTTTGATCGCTGTATTCTTTTTCTCATTCGCCACGCTCCGTTCCATTTCCCAGACGGCTCCTGTCAGCTAACAACGTTGCAAATTGAAGCTTGCGGGCTCGATCGATTATCTTTTTTTCCCCCTCGTCCTAATCCATTTGATCTGTCTGTTGAGTAGGAGACTACATGATTGTGTGGGGGTGAGGGTTCAATATCTCCTGAATTAAGAGTAATATCTACTTAATTCCTTTTTCCTGTCAGGCAGCACTGGATGAAATGCTCACTTGCTTTGCATTATGCGTCTTTTGTAGCTTTTTAAGGTTAAGACGCCTCAATAATCTCCTTTCCATCTTGCTTCCTTAGGTCTCAAGGGCCCACGGTTCTATTCCGGGGAAGTCGGAGCTGCTTAAATCAGGGAGCCCCAAGTCGACACTAAAGCATATATGGACAGAAAGCAGTAAGGACTTGTCCATCAGTCGACTTCTATCACAGACTCTCCATGGGAAGGAAAACGCAACAGCGCTGGACCTGCACTATGACACTCCGGAGCCTTACTCAGAGCAGGACCTGTGGGACTGGCTGAGGAATACCACGGACCTGCAGGACTCCAGGCCTCGAGCCAAACGACGGCCGATGGTCAAGACGGGGAAGTTCAAGAAAATGTTCGGCTGGGGAGATTTCCACTCCAATATCAAAACGGTCAAGCTCAACCTCTTGATCACCGGCAAGATCGTCGACCACGGCAACGGCACCTTCAGCGTCTACTTCCGCCATAACTCCACGGGCCAGGGCAATGTGTCCGTCAGCCTGGTCCCACCCACCAAAATCGTTGAGTTTGACTTGACGGCCCAGCAGTCGGTAATCGACGCCAAGGATTCCAAGTCCTTCAACTGCCGCATCGAGTACGAGAAGGTAGAGAGGGGCTCCAAAAACACGCTCTGCAACTTCGACCCGTCCAAGACATGTTACCAGGAGCAGACGCAAAGCCACGTGTCCTGGCTCTGCTCGAAGCCCTTCAAAGTCATTTGCATTTACATCTCCTTCTACAGCACCGACTACAAGCTAGTGCAGAAAGTCTGCCCAGATTATAACTACCATAGTGATACTCCTTACTTCCCCTCTGGCTGAAGGTAGCTGCTGACATCACCTACAAGAAGGACAACGAGAGGCAAAGGATGGAGCTCTCTCCCCATCCACAACAAATACATGTTCCCCATACCGTCGATACCATACGTTCATGGTCCGGATCTATTCAAACAACTTGACAAGAGAAGAATTTGGCTGTTTGCACTTTCATTCGAGTGCTTTTGTTTGATCACTTGGTATCTTTATGTTACTACACTTATTAATTTATTGTTTATATCTTTTAATGTTATTAGGATATTATTTTACCACTGGGGTGTTGCTTGTATGACCATGTAAACTCATGATTTTGTCCTGTAATATTTCGTTTTAATTTAGAAATGTGCAAGTGTTTGGTTTCTCAGAATATTTGTTTAATTAGTTTATTTGTATAAGTACATACATGTTTCTTAGAACTGCCAAGAGGCCACGAGGGTGTAGATACAGTAGGACTTTTACGTTTAGATGGTAGTTCGCCTCGGATGCGATGTCACAGGAGAATTATTCGCAGAATCACAATGTTCCTTACGCCTACAAACTTTTGGACAGCCCTGGAGTCCCCACACTTTCTTGAGTAATTCCTCCCAGCCCAAAGGCCCAAAGATGAGGAGAATGGCTTTGTTCTGCTGGTTATGAACAGGCCTTAACTACAGGCATGTTTTCTACCTATTACAAAGAAGCTGTACTGTAATAATTGCGGATTGTTCGGCCCAAGCTGTCTCCTGTAGTTTAATAAGATCCAGGAATGGTTGGAGGGCTTGCTCATTGTCACTTATAATACACTGTAATGTAATGAATTCTATATCCTAGAGCCTAATTTGTATGAATGGTTTGTATTGTACATAGTTGATCCTGATGGAGCTGCTTCTGTATATGCCTTCATTCATTGTCCGTTAACCCAAAGCCCTACACACACACTCTCTCTCTCTTTCTCTCTCTCTCTCTCTCTCTCTCAGCACCCCATTCCATATATGCTTGTTCTCGGTTCCTCGGACAAAGAAACTGATGTTGCTGATGTAGATGTGAATTCCATGAAACCCATGCTCTTGTACAGGGGCTGTTAAACTGTCAAAAATATATATTAGAAGTACTTATCATCTGTATGATCATGTTTACTTTCAGGGGGAACCAGGGGATGGAGATGTACAAATGAATAAAATACTGAAAGTTTTATCAGGTGAAGTCTTTGTTATTGTGTGTTATTCAGAATGTTCTATGAAAACTATATTTTTCTATATGCTTATCTTAACTGAATTTACATACAACGTCAAGCAAAACTAGTCCTAAAACCTGGTCAGAAGCAATATTCTTCCCACACACCCCCAAATAAAATAATTAATTTGGAGATATGCAGTTGCAGATATGCAGGGATTATATGACATTAAATTTTCCTTCATCTTTTGAAATATAGAAATTGCGTACTGTGAAAATACAAAACCTTGCCGTTTAAAACTATACAGACCCTTGTTGCCACACTTTCATAAAATTTTTCAACCTATCCCAAATCCACCCATTTCCCAGCTGGACCAGCTGTCCAAGCGGTTTGGTATAGTCCACTGAGAAGGGAGATCTTTCATTTGCAGATGCAATATGTCTCATTGGCAGGAAGTGGAGATGAGACCGGCAGACCGATAGTGTCGGTTTCAGAAGCGGGGACTGCCACACTCCACTCCAGTGAAGCAGTTAGGATCAGCGGTCCGCTGTAAAGCGATTAGGGCCTCCGGCGGGAACAATCCACTGAGTTTAGCTGGCTCACAACTTATCAGTAATTAAAGAGGGCGCTAGGTTTGTGTCTTCATCGCCTGTCCACAGGGGTTTTGCAGACAGACTCATTTTGGAGCTGTCTGAAGTTTGGCTTTAATTTACTCTTTCTAATTATTCTTAAAGATGAGGTTGTGCACTGTCAATCAATCAATCAATCAATCAATCAATCAATTAATCTATCTATCTATCTATCTATCTATCTATCTATCTATCTACTCCTTCCTTAGTTTTTCTATGCTATACGTTGTTCAGCATACAAAGTTATGCAGTATTATAAAGCAGTATTTCAGTGCATCGAATCAATATATTTATGATATTTGTATGCTGCTTTATTATTTTATGACTGAAAAGCACTAGACTTATATTCACCTATTCACTAAAAAACTAAAAAAAACTAAAAAAAAACCTGAATAATTACATTTATATTGTTAAAACCTATTAAATGATAATGTTCTTAATCAACTTGTTTGGTCCATTGGCAGCTCCCCTCCTGTGCAGGGATGAGAGACAGAACGGCATTTCTCCCTCTGGTGGGTCAGAACACTTCGATCTCTATAACACAACCTGCGGCAGAATCATAATTAAGTGACAGAATAACCAAACGCAGTATTTATTCAATTATGACGCCCACAGCCGCACACGCCCCCTCCTTTGGCTGAGCCCGTTTCAGCAACATGGAGGGGCCTGACTATCATGTGTATTTAATTCAGATGTTGCTCGATAGAGATTATGCGCTAAACACCTTCATGATAAATAGCTTTAATACCTCCAGATCAGATTTAGTAGCTTTCTTTCCCTGCTAAGCACTTCACAGCCCTCCCAGGGGGGACAAAGCATGCCTTAAAGTCGGAAATTCCCAACAATGGGTTTTGGTCTCCTGCCCAACATTAAGCCATCCCAGCCAATCCCATCCCACTCCGAGCTCTGCTTTTGCCTCTGCAGAATTTCTGTTTTAATCAGAAGCGGAATGGAAAAGGACCCTGTGTGCCTCTGGGATATTTTTCCATTAACCATTCTGACACATGACTGACTGTGGGGGATTATTGGTTTTTGAAGAACTATTAACAGCTGTACATTTGCATTTTAATACAGTTCTCCTCCACTACTAATGCAATTTTGGTTCGTAGCTTTGTTGCCGCCTTGTTCCTAGAGCAATTCAGGGTAACAGCAAAAAGGCCCTCCGGCTTTAATCATTTTAATTGCCATGAAAAATTTGTTTTCATTAATCACTCCTGAATCTCCACTACTGTGAGAGCGAGCGCGCCACTACTGCTCCTCCTTAAAATCGTTGCTCATCATTTCCTGAAAGTTTGCTACAGCGGTGGGCACGTTTCCCTCTCAGACTTTTAAATGGCTGGAGGGAGGCATTTCAGGACAGCGCTGGAATGTTTTGTTTATTAAATGTGGGGAAAGAACATGAAATATGGGCTATTAGGATAGAAGAATTTCTTCATTTTAAAAGATAAAACATTTTTGAGCACAATTTATGAGTCTCCACACTCCTAATGACGAATCAAAACACATTTTGTGACTGAAAACACATTCAGGGTGCAGCAAAATGCATCCCCGGCTTTCATTGCTGCACTGCGGGTCATCCGTGTGAACTTTCTGTGCATTTACAGCTTATTCAGATGTAACATTTCCTTTGATTTTTACGCAAGAAGGTGAGGGAGCGGCCCGGGCTGGGTCTGTGGAGAGATGGTAACCTTTGCTAAAGCACCTCCATTACCATTTCTGCATGCTGTCTGGATTCATCTCCCTCTCCAGCAGCCAGAAGGTTAGCACGCCACATTAGGCATTATGCATGAAGGTGTCATTTGAGACACAATACAGCATTTTCAAACCCCACTGATATTTCCAGCTTTGTTTCAGTCACCTTCTGCTTCTTTGGACATTGTATTACAACTACAAAAAAGTGATAATTAATTACCAGACAATATCACAGGGCCATGCACCAAGGTTTTGAATTGACAATTACATCAGAATTAGCTTGTAATTTACTTCCTTATGGAATTTATTGGATGTTTCTACATTTTTAAACATTTCACCTGCATACATTGGTAATGTTAAAGGGAAATGTTACATTTATATCATTTGGAACAATATTTTGTTGGTCTTTTGAAATTTTATTGTGCTACTACATTTCAGAAAACTTCTTCCCCAAACAAAAATGGTTATTTTTATTCTGCTTTAAGCATAAAAAAACCCCTTTACTACTTTTATAATACTAATAAGTGAACACCAGGGAAAATAATAACATGATGAAATAATTTGACCAAATATTACCCTAAATTATTCTTATATTTATATTAATTTCGTATCTTATGCATTTGTTTTTACAATATAAAGGTGTATTTTTAATGCACGAAAGAGAATTATACTCGAGGCCCTTCTATAAACGATGAAGAGGTCGAAACCAGCGATTGGGTTCTTTGTTCGGCCAATCAAAAGACTTGATGCGCTATTCTGCCTCGCAACCATTTAGCGCGTTTTAGCGGGAACTCCATATATGGGCTAAAAGTGAAAAAGCCGTTTTTAATAGTATGGAGGGCGACATGTGTCAAAACAGCAACGCGACAGAACCAAAAAAAAAAAAAAAAGAAGAAAGAAATAAGAAAGTGCAAGAGCGCCAAGCTTTTCAACGCTGGATGGAGATGAGATCTTTAACACAGGTACCGATTTTGCTTTGCTTGTAGCCTACTTCACAGATAAATTCGCTGCTAAAGATAGAATTGAGTCTAATTAGGTTTCGAAGTTTTATTTTGTCCCTCAAGCGAGGGTCCAAAAACATGAATGACCAAGCGAAGACGTCTTTACAAACTCGGAATTTAAGATAGAAGATACCCGAGTTGTCAAATTGTGACGTTGAAAAGGGGCGTGTCTTTAGGGAATGGTTATTTAAATTATTTACTAGCTGTATTTGAAACATTTTAAAGACTCAATGTATGGGACAGAAAACAAGTTATGGAAACAAGAAGACACAGGATACAAGAAACTCACCTTTCACAATTCGACTAATGTACAAAACATATATAATTTTTCATCGTTTTACCACAGATACTGTTATTTTGGTCTATTGAAGAGTAAAAGACTTGAACGCACCATAAGGGAAGTTTGGTTACGTCACCTAAAGCACCATAAAAGTGATTGACCAGGAAAAGTCTGTTAAAACTTTTACAAAGAACTTCAGACATTTTTCCCATGCTCACCAAATTAAACTGTCTAAAGTTTTATCACATCAACAACTTACTGTAAAACACATCCTTCCTGAGAGGAGATTTTCAGCACTTTAACAGTTCATGGACATTGTTTTCATGGATTGCTGATCCCTTATGCACAAATGAACCATGACTGTTTCCATATGGCTGCATTTGTCTCTTTCTCAGCTCATTCTTTGGATTAGAGTTAATGAAGTGCTCCACACGGGAAAAGACCACTTCACTCTAAACTACAGTCTGATCGAAAAAGGAAATTATGGAGATGTCACATTTTTGGGCAATATCTGTATTAAACAAGGATATGTGGACCGAGTAGAACATCTTTGAAGATTCGGCATATCAGGTAATATATCATCTAAAATATCATGTACAGTAAATGACCTTTATATCTGCTGGTAAGCAGTTAATACTAGCACATTAATTCATGTCCACAATCATACAACAAGACAACCTTTCATTATCAAAAATATTATATGAAATGCATGTAAGATCACACATTGCCTAAATGTTTTAATTTACCATGTTTACTATGTTAAATGTCACATTTATGTTATGGACATGAGCATGGTATTGAAGCAGTGACAGTAGTGGCAGTCTATTTTCAAAAAATGTTTTTCCAGTTACAAGTTACTTTTCCACATTTTTGACACACTGAATTGGACATTCAGCTTTACTTTTTATACTTCTACTCTTTAATTAAATGCTGCTGTTTGTTAAAATTGATTTGACTCAATTACAGGGCCAACTGACCCCTCACCAACAGTTTGATTGACAGGCGATCTAACCAATGATAACGCCGAATCCATATCTTATCCGACAGAGCCGTCAGGGAGTAGCCTATAGAAGATTAACCTTGGTTAACTTGAAATATTGTGCGAACTCACGTCTTTCCGCAGTTGAAACAACATTCCTCTGATGTCCATTCATGTTCAACTAGTGTGAAGAGATGATCGGTTCACGAGCCGTTTGAAGGATCTGTCAAGACACATTAAGGAGCCACTATACGGTATTTAGTGTTTAAATTGCTTTAAAAAATTACAATATTTTAAATATGAAACTGTTTCTTACGTTGTCAGTGTCCTCTTTGCTCTGTGATGTATTTTTCACCACGGGAGAACATGACGTGTGGCGTGAGAGAGCATGGGTTGTCGGGCATTGCAACACGGGGCGGGTTTTGTGAAGGGTCAATTACAGTATATTTATAGTTTTAGTTGTTGTTTTAATGTTGTGACCCTTGTTGAGATGCATAGTATTTGTGCTGATTGTTAAAAAAAAACTAGATAATTGAATAGTTAAATTTAGGGATGCACCGATAGGATTTTTGGGCCGATTTTCGTCCGCTATAGGTCGCCTATTCAAAACAGAGGCATAGCTTGATGACGCCAAGTTTGAGCGTGGAATCTTGGGATATGCGGTCTTCACCTCACAGCCGGTGGAAAAGAATTGGGATGGGATGTTCATGGATGCGATTATTAACGTTACTGCAGTATGAATCAGAGCTGGGCCGAGTGTTGTGGAGCTGAACGAGGCGGCTCGAGCGATTTTACTATGAAGCAGAACTTCTTTTATGCCAAAGCGGTGCCGCTTCTGCTCTTCCAGTCATGAGTATGAGGTAACGCAGCTCTGTTTATCATATTAGATACATTTGAGTGTGTTGAAAATGATGTTGCACACTGCAGTAAGCTACATCGATTTTAGAATATCATATTAAATGCTGGATGGCTTGTGTTGGTAAGTGGCTTGCAATTAATTTTAAAACATATTTGTATGATAGGGAAAATTCTGTATTACTGTTACTAAAAATTATCTGATTATGCTATATTAGCTACTTGACAAAATAGTTTTTTCTCTGAGGCATGGTAAAGCATGGTACTTGCAAAAAAATGAAGAAAATTAGATTTATAAGACTAAACCTGTTGAGCTATATTACAATAAATAGTTTTCTGTCTGCAAATGTCATCAAAACAGATGTTCCCTTGTCTGTGTTCCCACATGTAATATATATTAAAGCGTCTTTGGTGTTTCCATGGTTTCTACAAAATAAAACCAGAAACCGAGGGTAACGCGGATATGACGCCATTGAGAGGCGACTCCCGCCCACAGGTCCCAGATCCTTGATTCAACTTATGATTTTTCTCACGATTTACAAATAGTTGGAAACATTCTATTACATTCTATAACATTATATTCTATACATTCTAACTACTCAACTGAAAAAAAAATATAACACTGGCCTAGTGGTTTTTGGATATTTTACTGCAAACATATTGCCGCTTTAACGAACAGTTATTGGCTGATTCCTATACCGATATTTGTCACTTGCTCTCTTATTTGAAATTTTGTCATCAAAATAGATGATCGTGTCTTAAATCAAGTTTAAAAATGAACGTGGATCCATTTAACATTCAGCAGGCCTACATAAATTCAACAGAACATAGAAATTAAATAAATAGTTTATAGTTACTTGTAATAAGTGTTTTGTGTGATTCACTGTATGTTGATCATACAATGGAGAGAGAGAGAGAGTTTACTTGATTTGTGTGTTGTTTAGCTCTTATAGTGATTTTTATTTTTTTTGGAGTGAAAACAGACACAATAAACTTAATAAAACATCAGTAAAGTTTTGTCCATTATTCCGATGGGGTCCGCTACACTTATGAAAGTTACAAAACATTTTTAGTCAAGAATCGTGTGCGATCTTTTGTTTTGTTTTTCTTTTGCTATAGCTAATACACCCAATGGTTGTAAATTGAGCAAGAATCGTCCAATAAATATCGACGGCCGATACATCAGGTCAGTCTCTAGTTATATTTAAAAGTTATCCCACCCTTAGTTAGCCTCAGTGTTGTCAAATACTTTTTGTTTGCATGTAGAAAACTCAATTATTCAAAGGAGTATAGATTGCATTTTATACTTCATTCATGTCTTAGTTTGGAGCTTCAAAGTAGCTTCAGTTAAGTTAGACAAAAAATGTCGACATACATTTTCAAACAAACACCTTCACATCCAAAAATACACGTGACTCAAGTGTTACTTGACCTCTATATCCATCCAAGAAAGTAAATGGAAATATTACAGTTGAGTGAGCGGGCTGTCTGAATTATTTAGAAAGAATATGATGATGTATTACAATGTGTGTGTGTGTGTGTGTGTGATAGAGAGAGAGAAATACTGGTCAGTTATCATCATTCACCCTAACCGTAAGTAAACATAAATATTAATGAAAAAACATCACTCAACAAAGCCCTTTTGTACCTGGGCTTGTCAAGTTTGTCACTGATAAACAAAGCAAGGTGAGTCTGGCATTGAGATGTATCGAAGAGAGGAGAGGTAAAGAAAGAAAGAGTGAGGGGGGCGTGCAGTATAGTATGGGTAAAAGCAGTGTTTGGATTTGCAGCACCGTCCCAAACCCACCCTTAATAAGATTAATGTAGCCCCCAGCCATGCTGTTCCGCCTGGCAGAGGATCAATCGAAAAAAGGCAAGAGCATATTAAAAGGATTATAGATTAGCAATTAGATGTCTTTTGACTGGGGGAAAAAGATACTCAATGAGGTGAAATATGGCTCTATATTTCTCACCTTAATCTAAGTCAGCAGTTCAGAGGTAATACTGAGAGATGCTGAAGAGAGAAAGTGACAGGACGGCTTTTTCCTGGTGATCTGATTGTCATAGGTGATCTCTCCCGGGAAGACTTTCCAATCATTAGCAACTAAGTCAGACCGAACCAATGCACGGCTGAAAATGTATGAACATATACATTACAAGTAACGTTAGTTATGTAGTCAGGTAAATTACTATTAAATTTACAACAAAATATCTGAGTTACTTTTTCAAATAAGTAGCCTAAGTTACTCAGTGTTCTCATTTATTGACTCTGTCCGTATGTTGAGAGAAATTGGGAGTAAGTTTAGAGGCGTTGTGTGCGCTGTGAAAACATGATAGTTATTGTAGATCTAGACAAAATGTGATTAGGCATTTACTCAAAAAAAAACCAGTCAAAAACAAACTCATAATATTATACAAACCTGCATTAATTAAATAAGTTCAGTAACACAAATATACTTTGTGCATTTACTCTCACTTTATTAACCAAATACTTTTCAACCATATGAATAAGTAAATAAGACTTTAGTTAAACATCACATTTGTGTTTCTTTTTTTATTATTATGTTTTTTATTACTGAAGTGTTGCAACACAATGCAGAATGGCAGCACAGTTGAATGGTTTGTCTGAGTTGCGCCCTCTACTGTACAGATGTTAATTTGCATTTCCATCAGGCTGAGGCTTATTCATTTCACTTTTTGGTGTCAAAGGGCATTTATATTTGCCAAAAATAGAACTTTTGTTTTGTTTGTTATTAAAAAAAACAAACAATAATGCCCAGCCCTGGTGAGAAAAAAATAACGCAAAAGTAACAATGCATTACTTTCCATAAAAAGTAACGCAATTAGTTACTTTTCTTTAGAAAGTAACGCAATATTGTAATGCATTACTTTTAAAAGTAACTTTCCCCAACACTGCACATTAGTAACCTCCCTCTCACATTATATTAACTTATACAAGAGAAAAGATCTTTTTACTAGTGCTGTGAAATTGATTAATCGCGATTAATCGCATCTAACATAAAAGTTTGTACTTATATTTACAAAGCAAGAGCAAGCTTTTACGTTAGGTGCGATTAATCGCGACTAATCAATTTCACAGCACTACTTCTTGCGTATGTATATTTGCTTCCATTTTAAATCGGATCCAGGAGGCCCTGTCAATCATTTCAGTGTAATCACACATGATGGACCCTCTCATGCTGAAACACGTCCAGCAACTTATTTTGGGTTGTTGTGACTTTTTTTTCCATCGGTTGATTTCACAAAATACAGCTCTAGACAACTGCTGGGGTGGGAAGTGGACTGTGTCCAATGTATATTGATTTATGGCCCACCTCACCCCCCTGTTTTACTAGTGGTGTAGAATGCAGTGTGCAAGTATGTCCACTAACAAATGGACTACTTCATTGGTTGTGACAGCTCCATTGGGTTTGATGGACAGGAACTAATTTCTCCATCATACGCAAATAAAAACAAAAAGAATGGGACTGCATAAGTTGCTTATTAGAGCCAGGTGTTGAGCAAACCCTATAAATGCTAATATTCCCTGTGTTCCCGGCTGCTGCTTTGGTCACAGACCTGAATTTTTGCAGAAAATTTCTAGTGCCGTTTCTAGTGGGGCAAGAGGCAAAAGAACTAGTGCACTTCAGATTCAATTAACGATAAATGGATTTGTTGGCTGTCTAATTTTAATTATAGCGCTATAAAGAGTGCAATTTCTGAATTATCTCTGCCTGAGTTAAGAGTAGCTAGATTATGTGTTTTGTTTGGTATAAACATTGATAACATAATGAGATATAATTTAATTAATGTTCCTCTTTAAAGTCCTCTTTAACTTTAATGTGCATAAAACAACTAAAAAACTGCTTTATCAAAGCAATATAGTTCACATACATGGGTTAAGCTACAATATAAACCCATTATCCCCACACAGGTCTACATGCTGTAGCTGTACTGTATCAGCCTTATCAGTCACCACTGCTCCAGTTACCAGGGAGAAAAACTTGGGTGCATAACCCAAGTTTGACATCTGATGACCAATGAAGGTTTAGAAGTTGTCCTGACAAGTGTGTCAGGTTATTTGTACTGAAAACCCAGATGAAAAGCATTTGCTGAAAGGTTGGCTCTCAGGACAGGAGGCGGAATATCAGAATTTTAAATTAAAAGTGCACTTTTGTTTAGGGAAGGTTTTACTCTTGAAAAGCAACAATTCTTCTTTTGTACGCCAAAAGACTTTATGGAGAAATTTGCTGAGCATTAACTTTGTCTCATATGTCTTAAAACTCCTTAGGATAAACGAAAATGCGCACCAATGAGACGGTTGTTGACGTACAGTATTCATCTTATTTTTCAGAGCAGAAATAAGCTATTTATTGTGAACTTCTGTGTGGATATGTCCTATTCGTTTACTTATATAGGGAAATAACCGGAATGATAAAAATACAAAATAAAAAAGCTGTAAATGGTAAAATAATTTGCACTACAAACCAGTGTGTTTATGATTATCATAATAAATTGAAATGACATGATATGAAACAGTTTGTAATATCATGCAGCATAACGGAGAGTTTTGGTGCAGATAAAATAAATGGAAGCGAATGAGAGCAGAAGCCTGGCATCTGCTCGGCTCTTACGTAATAGAATAAGGTGAATAGAATTCACAGAATTCAGCATATGTTTGAGCTCAGACTGAAATTTTGAGTGGACTGTTGAACGCAGATGTTGGAATCTGGACAATTTTGAGCATAGTGTGAGACATTGTTGAAATCTCTTCTGAAACGCTACAGGAGACACCTTTGAAATTACTGAGATGAACCAGGAGGGTAAAGAATAAGTTTCTTTTTTCCCCCCTTTCTATTTGATATCATTGCAAGAATCAATTGAGATATTAAAGGGTTAGTTCACCCGAAAATAAAAATTCTGTCATTACTTACTCGTAAGACTTTTGTTCATCTTTGGAACAAACATGAAGATATTTTTTAATGAAATCTGTCTCTCCGTTGACAGTCTACACAACTACCACTTTCAAGCCTTAGAAAGGTCATAAAGACATCATAAAATAATCCATGTGACAGTTTTATGAAGTGACCCAAGTGGTTTGTTTGCGCAAAAAACACAACTTGCAACTTTATTCACAAAACATTGATCTCCACTCACGTTCACGAGAGCACCACGATGCATGTGTGTTGTGTTGATGCGGGAGCAGACGTTGTTGCGTGAACGCGCTTTGAAGATGAATATTTTGTAAATAAATGTTTTTTTTTTTTTTACGGAAACAAAGCACTCGCATCACTTCAAAACATTCTTTTTCCGTTGACGCCCCTTCAGAATGAATGAATTCTGATGTAATATGCAAGCAAATAATGCTGCAAGCAATATGTAAAACTAAAATATTTTATTATAACATAGTTGATGTGTTGTCATTTAATTGAATCAAATGGTCTTGTAAGACAAAAATGAGATCTCTATTCTGATATTTAAATCTAGGTGGCAATGATATTTTGTCGCAAGTGTTCAATTCTTAGTGATGAAGAAATGCACGTTATTGTTAATCTAATTTATGCATGAATCTAAATAACAATATTAACATCATGACATTAACCCTTGTGTTATGTTACGGGTCAATTTGACCCGTTTAGATTTTCAAGTTGTTGGAAATACTGGTTAACTTATGTTTTTTTTTTCTTGATATTTTGCGACTTTTTCTCATTTATCATCATGAACACACATGCTGGTGTTTTTTGACATATGCAAACAAAATTACTGTTACGTTCGTGATGTTCACCGGGTCAATTTGACCTGCATATTTTAACACTCTAAAGCAACTGTACTGACCCAAAATAATAACATTTCTTGGTTATATTTTGTTATTTTATTTTTTTACTACCTTATGAAGCTAAAAAATGAGTTTTCCACACTTATTTCAATACAGAAAAATGTTTTAACCAGCAGCATGTGTGTGAAGTTCATATCATGTCAGAAGAAACTTGACTTTATGAAATGAGTTTACAAAACAGCCAACTTAGGAAAAGTACATATTTTCATTATAGAGCTACATTTAACTGTTCAGTTATGATGTTCTAAGAAAAAAACAAAAAGTTAAAAAAAAATATTTATTGTATTTAAAAATATAATGTTTATTTTCAAATTTTGTCAAAACAAAACCGTTTTAAAAAATAGTTGAAAAACATTTTCATTAAATCATATCTTCAGATATGTATTTTTTGGAATATTTGACAAATGTTGATATTAAAAGTTTACAGTTTGTACCTGAATCTTTGTTGTTTTTCATAGTGTGACTTTTGAGGAATTGTATTGAATCCAATTAGGGTCAATTTGACCCGCTCCATAACGAGTGCACACAGAAATCCAACAGCGCATAAGGGTTAAAAGAGGCTTTCTTTTTCAGCACCCTGATGAGCTGACAGGCTACAGTATCTGCTCAGCTCATGCCATACTGTAAGTATGTCCTTTTCTCCCCTCTTTCTTTGAGTGGCCAGCTTCATCAGAGAATTCCGACAAAATCCCAGCATGCATAATGGCGGCTGTCAGCCGGGCTGTAAAGGAGACCATGAAGAACTTCCTCTAGAGTCATCGTTATCATGTGTAAAGCCTTGTACTTAGCCCTGTCACCTGTAATTAGCATCAATGGAGAGCAGCAGTGAGTTGACACATTGTTCTATGACAACCCGTCAAAGCGTCTCTCTTTCTCGTCTCTCTCTCTGTGCCTCCCTCTGTCGTTCGACGAGGGGACAGTCAATTCGGAGAGGAGATGTTTGGTAACTGATAGTTCTGAGGCGCTAACATGGGTATTTTTCATGTTACATTATCCACATGTCTCACTTGGCATTTTATTTACAATGTGTTTGATGGAAATGGCCTGTCAGCGGTGTCAGATAGTTACGTAAAGATTGATTTCCTCTATCTAGAAACATTTTCTATTGGATTCTGACACTTAATTGTGTCAAAGATTGATCTGCTGTAATTACCGAATCAGAGGTTATGACTAGAGCAAAAGATTTCCCCAATGATTTCAGTAGATTCGAGTTCTCTGGCTTTCTTATTTTCTAATTTAGTGATAATTTGTTTATCCATAGTGATTTCTAGCTCACCCATTTTAGCAACACTGACGTTAAGTACCTTTAGGCGGAGCGGTGATTGATTGGAAACTAAACCGCTGCTTAAATGATTAATTATGAAGAGTCTACACCAAAAAAAAGGTAGTTTAAAAAAATAAATTCAAATAATTTTACTGATCTTACTAACAATTTAACATTTTTAAAATTTCCTTTTTATTTTAAACAAAAAGATGTTAAAAATAAGTAAGTTATTTATTATAATTTTTTTCAAAATCGTCACTTTACTACTAACCACTTCATTTCCATATTGTATACATTATGTGGTGAAACGTGAAGAAAACAGTTTTTTTTTTCCCTGAGGCAACATCATACCATTGAAGCTTTAGACATTGTAAGAGGACATAACATTTTAACACCTGATATTTTATGAATTTCCATTGTGTAGTTAATATATTGCAACTTTGCAGTGTTAACACTTGTTAACTGGCTTTTACTTGTTTCCAAAAATGAACTTGCATGCAGAACCAATAATGCCATTTTTTGTTGTTTTGTTATTTGGGGCAGGATTGTGTTACTTCAGGGGTAGATTTCATTATTGTAGTGACTTTTGGACATTAAAATCCAATGAGAAGCAGAAGGGAGAACATTAGTTTATTAAAATGTTGCTCCACTGGCGGCACCGTAATGGCTTCAGTGCTTCATTTTTTAGCAGATAACGATATAATGCCTTTCTACCTATTTGTGCCTGAAGGAGACATTTTTGCATAATGAAAACATTTAATCTGCTTTGCTTTTCCTTGAGCTGTCTCACTAGAGACAGAAGCCGTGTGTAATATCAGTATGGCCAGGTAACTCTATAGCCATAGCGGTTGTAATTCCTGAGGTTCATTAAGCTTCCACAGTCTCTGCGGTTATGGGATGTTTCACATTAAGGAAATTTACACTTTCTGGAAATTAATACAATTGACTGGAGAGTAGTGTAATTAAAGTGAGAGGACCACTGGCAGATGGGTGTAAGCCTATCTCAGTGCCTTATATATCTTTCTTAGGGCTGCAAGAAACTATATGAACGGTCATAGAAAAAAAAAAAAAAAAAAACTCTGAAAGCTTGCGTATTTGCAGTGTAAAAACCACCCAGGGCGTTTAGCTCCGTCTAGCTGCAGCACATCAATTTCAGATTAAGTGTCAGCGAGGCCTTAATCAGCAGTCTGAGGTTATGACCACTGGAATGGCAGCACTGCATTCACTTTCATTTATGACTAATAATGAAAACTGACTTTGAGTGTGATAGAAGTTGAGCCTCATTTCTCCAGTGAAGGACAGTCTGATGCAATGGTACAGTAATTAACTGATATTTGTGCTGGATTTATAACTCAGCTCCCCTGTAAATGTAATGTATGTCTGAAACTATCTAAACCATCTATGGCAGAATAATTCATTGTCTTTAAATGGAATTTGCTTTGGATGATATAAAAATATACACTTCAACTTAAAAGTTTGAGATTGATTAGATTTTTATATGGTTTTTGAAAGGCTCATCAAAATATTATTTCATTTTAAAATAACTATATTCTATTTTAATATATTTTAAAATGTAATATATTCCTATGATAGTTAAGCTGAATTAAAGCATCATTACTCCAGTCTTCAGTGTCACATGATCCTTCAGAAATCATTCTAACATGCTGATTTGCTGCTCAAGAAACATTTATTATTAATGTTGAAAACAGTTGTGCGTCCTAATAATTTAGTGGATGCCTAAATGATTCATTTTTTAGTATTTTTTGATGAATAGAAATAAAAAAGAGCATTTATTTTATTTTTCTTTTGTAATGATGTAAATCTTTACTGCTACTTTTGATCAATTAATGGATCCTTACTAAATAAAATATTTATTTGTTTAAATAAAAAAAAAAAAAAAAAAAAAAAAAAAATATATATATATATATATATAATTTAAATAAATTGTATACAGGGATTGGACAATGAAACTGAAACAGCTGGTTTTAGACCAGAATAATTTATTATATGGTGTAGGGCCTCCTTTTGCGGCCAATACAGAATCAATTTGTCTGACAGATACAAGTCCTTCACAGTATCCAGAGGGATTATGAGCCATTTGTCTTCCAGAACAGTATGTGATGCTGGTGGAGGAAAACGTTTTCTCACTTGCTCCTCCAAAATACCCCAAAGTGGCTCAATAATATTCAGATCTGGTGACTGTGCAGGCCATGGGAGATGTTCAACTTCACTTTCATCTTCATCAAACCACTCTGTCACAAGTCTTGCTGTGTGTATTGGGGCTTTATCATGCTGATACACGGCACCCCCTTCAGGGTACATTGTTTGAACCATTTAGGTGCACATGGTCCTCCAGAATGGTTCGGTAGTCGTTGACAGTGACCCATAAAGATTTTGCCACCCAAACCATCACTGATCCACACCCATGCCTCGCTCTGGGCAGCAACAGTCCGGGTGTTAATCCTGTTTGGGACTTCTCCACAATAAATTTTTCGCATTGTCCACAGCCCAAGATTTGCCCTGCTGGCACCATTGAAACCGACATTTGGCACGAGTGACCAAAGCTTTGGCTATAGCAGCCCGACCATGAATATTGACCCTGTGGAGCTCCTGACGAACAGTTTTGGCGGAAACACAAGATTCTGCAGTGATACTGTTTTTTGGATACAATCCGGGTTAATACCCAGACATCCCTTTGGGATAGCTTCCTCTTGTGTTGACAGTTACTCCTGTAGGATGTGGTTCGTCCTACGTGGTGATATACCGACATTACCCTGGAAACCACAGCTCTCGATACACCACAGAGACTTGCTGTCCTGGTCATAGATGAGCCAATGAGACGATATTCTGATACTCTGATACTCTGATATGTCTCCCATTATGTTGTGTAGATTGCAATATTTTATGTACAGCTGTGATATTGCTCTGCTAATTCAACCTCCACACTCTGCTCTTACAGATAGAATATAAATCAGTGAAGTTTAGCCACCAGTTTGTGTATATAGGCCTCCAACACTATTGGCCAGTGTTTCAGTTTCATTGTCCAACCCCTGTTGTGTGTGTGTGTGTGTGTGTTGTAAATATATGGAATTTAAATTATTGTATCAATTTTTTTAGCTATAAGTAAATTAATATTTGACATCATAATTATCTATAGTTTCCTCATATAGCTCTGTGATACTTTTAAAGTAAGATTAAAAAGTAATTTGCAGATTTTTGTCCACCAGTATGAATGAATCTTTAAAACATTTCTGGATAGTGCTTATCTCCATAAGCAATGAAAGCTTATGCATATATTACTCATATGCATAGATCGATATTATCTGTGCCTTTAAAGTGTCTCTTGAAAGTTATTAACTGATATTTCCGCTGTTTATTCTATGGCCTTATCCTGCATATCTACATCAAAAAGCAGTAGCATGTTCTGCTGCCAAAATGTGCCAAAATGTAGTCGCAGGGTCTTGTGCATGTAAAGCCATCGGTGGTCTCCACAAACACATCTGCCTTGTTCGCAAATGTGAACACTGTAGGCTTTTTTCCTCCTAAGCTTGATGTGGTTAATTGGATATTATGAAGGCAAAGTGATTGTGGCAGAGCGGTTTAGTGCATGGTGGCGGTGTGCTGTGCTGCAGATGGGAGGATTGAAGAGAAATGCAAGTTTAAAGCAGGCTTTAGATCCATCTCTGCAGGTCCCAGGATGAAGGAGTGGTGAATAGAGAGAGTGACAGGAACAAAAGAGAACAAGCAGAGACTATAGGCACAGCAGTTAAATATTTTTTTCTTTCTGTAGTAAATTCACAGCATATTGTGTTATACTCTCACTGCATGACTGCTGCGCTGGCAGCACGAACACTTTTATTTCATTTTATGTTATTTTATTTTCAATACAGCCGTAATCTGTGCATTGTCCATTGATTGTCAGTTCTCTTGCTCTGTAATTTTGCATTTCAGCTCACAATGTTGTACAGATTCTGTCTACTGATGCCATCATTATCATACGAATAATGTAACTATGCAAAAATAAATGTCCTGTGATTGTCTTAAAACTTATCCAAAATATAGTTTATTTTTCTTTCTGAGATTCACCCATTAAATGTATATGCACATTAACCCTTAAAGCCCGTGGCTTAAAATATCGATACTGGCAGGCCCAACTCTCAATTGTAATTGTTATAAATACATAGAAAAAGGGAAAGGGTTTCATGCACTAATGCAAACTTAAGGAAAAAAGACAAGTTTTGCATTGCAATCGGCAAACTATTTATCCAACTATTTATCCTTTTTTAACCAGTAATGGTCATTGGCACTAGCTTAGGCTAGTCTTTTGTTTTGAAATTTGTTTTCTGGCATTTTGAAAGTATTTTGAGTCAGTATAATTGCTCGTTGTTTCCATTTTGATTGTGCACAGCTGTGTCATCCCTTGTCAACTCTGCCAGAGGATCCCGTCTCAAACTTTGAAAACTAGATAGTAATGAAAGCCAAAATATTGAATGCCATGGATGAATATTTCCTGAGTAATCCCCTATTTTGTTAGGGGATTGACCCCCCTGTGAGGTCATGAAATTTAAAGCCAAATTACAGGTGGGCAAAAATGACTTTAGATAGATGGCAGCATCTTTTTTTTGCATATAAATAAGCAGGTCTTTTAGTACATTCTGTTGTCTTTAGCTTCCCTGTTGCCTTATATTCCAATGGTGACAGACCAGGGGAGAAGCACTTTTCATGTTTTTTTTTTTTTTTCTTCCAAAGTCATGCCTTTAACACAAGAAGTATTTTTAAGGCCCTTTAATGGTTTATTCCCAGAAGATATGGAGATCTCAAATTATTGAACCTTTTCCATTTTCAGTGGTCGAAAACCAAATGCGGGTGACTTCACATACAGCTAATACTTGTATTGAAATTGGAATGTCTGAAGAGCAAATAATGTTCGAAGTGAAAATGTGCCTTTATTCACATAAAAACAGAGAGTCCAAAAATATACTGTACATAGTTATATACTAATATATGTAAGAATAATGGAAAACATGGCTATTTAGCTGGTGCAGTACTTTTATTTCAGAAATATTCTTCAACAAATCTCTGGAAGGAAGTTGATGTGTCTCAACATGGCAATTTCAGTGCATTTTTGGTACTGAAATATTGTTAAATCTGGTGTCCAATGCAGTTGTTTTGATAGAAGGAAACAAGATACATTTTTGTTTAAATTGTTCTTCAGACATTCCTCTTTAAAAGAAAAAAGTATGAAACATTTAGTTTTTTGACCACAGAAAATGTGTACAACTTAACAATTTACTCATGGAACCACATTGAGATCCCCATATCTCTGGAAGTGAACCATGTAGGGCCTTTAAACTGAAGATACCAAAAGAAAGGTTTGTTAAGGACCAAAATCAAAAAGGATGTTAAGATATATTTAATACTTCTTGAGTTACAGCCATGCAAACTTTGCTGCCATCTTTCTGAAGCCATTTTGCCCACCTGTAATTTGGCTTTAAGTTTTGGGTGAAAATGATCATTTTGATAATCTCTACAAAATGGTGGATTAGTCAGTAAATATTCATTCATGGCATTTAATATTTTCTTTCATCACTGTTTGTGGTTTTGGCATTGTCTTGTTGGGCATCGTGTTTATCTCATATGATGTTACAATTGCTTATACTGTTGTGTTCCTCATTTGCTTTGGTCAAATTTGGTTTAAGTAAAACCAAATGGATGGATTTGGTTTATGTAAATGTAAAGTAAAATGCCCGTCTCTCTCCTTTAACTGGACAGGGCTGACAACATAGGATAAGAAATAGGAAAGAAGTAGAAACGTCAAAGCCTTTCTGAAGTGGCACAAGTCTATCTATATTTATTCATTTATTTAGATTAAAATCTTAAATTTTATTGTCTTGTTTTTGTTGACTCATGCCAGCAATATAAACAATTCTTTCTTATGAGACTTTTATTATACTTTTCCACACTTTTGTGTTACTGTAAATATAAAAGCCATCACTGAAGGGCTCCATAGGTTACATTTAGTATAAAAGTTGTTTTCAAACATGGTTAAGTTGCTTGGTGTTAATCTAAATTTTAATATTAAATGAAATACTCTTGATGCTGCAAAGTGAAATACTGAGCCCCCAAACATTATTCTGCTGCATATTGTTTTGTTTAACATGCCTATTGTATTCTGCATAAAAGCAGTCACATGTTCCTGCTGATGATGCTCAGATGCCTGGAGGAAGCCAACTAACATGAAGGTCCTGTGAATAAACCATTTATCAGCGGATAGTGATACTAATAATTTCAGCCATTTCTATCCAGAAAACAGACAGCTGGATGCTGCCAGATCCTGCTGAGAACACTGTGTTTTCCTTGCATCTGTTTTTCCCCTCTCTTCACTGTGAGTCAATTGCATGTTTTCCCCTCCCATCTCTGATTTGGAGACAGAAAGTACTTATTTGTTCACCTGCTTGTTGCTGTTAGTAGTTGCAGTAAAATAAAGCACCATCCAACATACATGTATTATCTTCATCTCTGCCACTGCTCAATTTACATAAACCATATATGTGCGGCCTATAGGAGAATGCTCTTTCCCCTTTATTCAAATATTATTTGAATATAATGATTCAAATTTGTTAAAGAGTGTGTAACATCAAGAGACATTTGCTTTATTTGTGATAATGCAATGAAACATGCCAAATTATGCCAACATATTTTTTGGCCATATAAAAAGATATATATTATATAATATATAGTGTATATATATATATATATATATATATATATATATATATATATATATACAATAAATAGAATACAGTAATATATTTCTGTTATAATTTAAAATTCATACTTTCAACAAGTTTCATCTGTAAAAAACAAAACAAAAAACAAAATCCTGTTCTAGGTTAGACTACAGAAGCTACATGCGTTTGCCTCGTGTCCGAAACCTTGGTTTATCTTGTTTTTGGTCAAAATTAATGCATCAACTGTTTACGTGTCCTGGTCCGGTTAAACCTACTTTTATCATACTCTAAAACGTGAGCAAGAACCAGTAGATCACGGACACGTCGTCTAAGATGCTGGACAGAGATGTGAGGACTTTCTCACTCTATTACTCAGGAATTAAGATATTGAATCATCACTTCCAGCCTATTAATATGGAGGCATGTACTGCGGCCAGACTGGCATGACAGGAAATGAAAAATCCTCATCATCTGATTAATTGTATTTGCGTTTGCCAAAGCCATTCTCGCTTCGGGAGGAAATGAGACACAGGAAGTCACTTAGAGGGAACAGGGCCCAAAGCCTGCAAGGATCTCAGAGACTGCAGGCAAACCAAGGCTGAGGAGGATCAGCCCGGCATTCAAGACGTGCCACAGATTAAAATGCGTTCGGCTTTAAGTAGTCGTTGATTTCTGGCTGCAGGCGGCTCTTAGTCTGTTTCTTTGCATAATTAACACATATTGGAAAAATCCACGCTGTAATGTGATGCCCAGAAACAAAGCAAATAAAGCTCTCATTGTATGAATAGATTATAATTATATTCTGTTGCTAAATGATTATCAAAGGCAGACTGACATTGGTTGCTCTGTAAGTAGTGAAATATTCCAGGCTCTTCATTATAATTTGCTGATGGAGAATGAGCACCATTTGGATTTTCACCAGTGTTTCAGTTGTTTGAAGCAATTAATTCTGAGTTAATTGGGACTGTATGTATTTTTTGGGCAATTAGCAGTTTTATTTTTATTTTATTTTTTATTTTTTGCATGTAATAAAATACTTGGCAGTTACATCGCAGTAAAAATACAAATGATTATTGCATAGCTCTCTGGAATGCTTGATTCTTATTGGTCAATCACATTTTTTTGTATAATGACTGACACTTTACTTTTACTGTATATCTCGCTATTGCCTGGCACAACACCTACCATTTATAGACTTCTGTGTTAATTTTAATATATTTATTATTACCCCTTCCGATTCCCTTTCCGTGAAGAATCTGTCATTGTAAATTTGTTTCGGGACTGGTAAAAGTGTTTTGCGTCTTGTTAATTTGTTTTCTAAAATGTAAATTTGTTTCGTCCTTGGTAAAAGTGTTTTCCCCATGTAATTGTGTTTTATGATAGGTAAAAACGTTTTCCAAAATGTAAATTTGTCTCGAGCTTCGTAAAAGTGTTTCTCACTTTGTAATGTTGTTTTGCACTTCCCGGCCACCGTAATTAAGCACACACAAACACACACACACACACAGAATAAATATATATATATTGGGGTTTATTTTGCGATAATGCCTGCATTCTTACATATTATTATGAATTATTCCTAAACGTGCAAAAGAGTTGAATCATTCAGTCCAATTAAAACGTGACTTCAGCATTAATACATTACCTGAGTTGGAGAATATTAGCTTTGGGGAATCCTTCTGATTAATCTTTGCGACTCGACTCATCAGTGGATCAATCTGTCTGGTAATGAAAGAGCACAGAGGGATTCGCTCACCTCCCTCATCTCTTTGCCAAACAGAGAATAAAGTTTAACCTTTATGAGATTGAGATTTCATTTTCTTGATCCTCTCTCTAATTAGAAAAAGGTGTGCTTCAAACCTCAGTTTGGAGGTATATTTAATGATGATGGATTTAGAGTTTTTTAAAATTCCTCTCTATCTTTCTCCCAATGCAAATACCTGGACCTCTCAACTTAATTAAATGTTCCAATCAACTTCCGGGAAAATAAACAGCTTTTGTATTTCCAGTGTATTCCTGGTGAGGCGTACGTGGTTATTTAAGAATCTCAGCTTGGCCTCGTTTTTAGCTCACTGCAGAAAGACAAATATAAATTTGACACTGAACAATTTGATGAATTCCATCACACGGGGATCTAAAAGGCAGAACTACATAACAGACTTTACCTTGCCATTTGTACTACATCAGCTTATTGACCCCTTCAGTTACACCATGTTTCTTCAAACTCTCTACATCACCATCCAAGCACCTAATTAATCACCGCGGTAACTGCGCCTTTGGTCTGCTCTAGTCTGATACATCATTCAAGGTGTGTGAGGCATGGAAGCGCATAGCAAGACCCTCTGAGAAAACAGCCCACTGTGTGGAATGGATCGATAAGGATGTTGACCTGCCCTCTCAAAGACCTGTGTCTGAAAGGAACATCATTCCTCTTGTGGACTGTACTTCACATGGCACTGTATAGTTAAACACAGGCTGTTTGTGCAGCTTGGTTGGTTTATACCACTGAGGACAAGCGTTGTTAGGCTATTTATTCGGGGTTCCAACACTTTTGGACTTCCATGAATCTTAGACTACCTTTTTAAAAGTACACTATGTAAGAAAATAGGCTACATCATCAATCCGTCTTCCAAAACGTGTTTTTGTCTTACCATGATTATGGTAAGCCTATTATAAATGTTTATTTTAGACCTGACTGGATTGCGTAAATACGTATTTGCGTACATGTCACTCGCCTGTGGGTGTCTGTACATAGACTGTATAAAATCTTGTGCTATCTGTAAATAGAGAAAAATTGCTCTGGCTACTTTGTATAGATAAGAAAGGTTGACATGGAGCACTAAATCTCCAACCTCTGGGGAATCTCCCGTTTTCTCTGATTGGCTGTTCAGTTTAGTGAACGAGTTGAATCGCGAGAATAATAGCAAAACAGTGAGTAAACAAGTCGAGGCGTACAGACTGAAGGCTGTTCTAATTTTACGTAATGTACCTGAGTGTTCCTGGGTGAATGATTAATATTAACGTGAGCCGAGAGGAATATAAAGTATGGAAGCCCGTTTCTGCCACTGAAAAAAAAAGAGAAGATTATTACGACTTTTTATCTCACAATTCTGATTTTTTTCACAGAATTGTGAGATAAAGTCGCAATAATCATTTTTTTTTCTTTTTCTCAGAATTGCGAGATATAAAGTCACAATTGCGAGATATAAACTCGCAATAATCTTCTTTTTTTTCTCAGAATTGCGTGATGTAAACTCACAATTGTGAGTTATAAAGTCAAAATTGCGAGATATATAAAAAGTCAGAATTCTGACTGTATAACTGGCAATTGCGACTTTATATCTCACAATTCTGACTTTATAACTCGCAATTGCAAGTTTGTATCGCACAATTCTGTAAAAAAAAAAAAAAAAGTCAGAATTGTGAGATAAAAAGTCGCAATAAACTTCTTTTTATTTTTTATTTTCCAGTGGCGGAAACAGGCTTCCATAGTAAAAGGAGCAGCGTGAATGATATTCAAAACCGTAAGCACATGCTGCTTTGTTTATGGTTTGTGTATCTGCAGCCTGCAGTGCCGGTCTTCCTTTCTGAAGTACGAATATAGACGAATATATATGAAAAAATAGACTATTTACACGCAGACGCAGAACGCGTGTGCTGGCTGACAGTTGGCTGTTGTTCTCCCCGTGTGTTGTTCACGTGCAGTGTTTTTTTGTTTTTTGGCGCCGATGCAGGCGACGTGAGGCAAAAGCACAATAAACACTTTTATCAGTGCTAGTTCTTTGGCGTCGGTTTGGTGTGTCCCTAACGTTACCCTTAAACAAATGCCGAGCAGAGGAGAGTCTGCTGGTAGAAAGAGAACGGCACAGAGCTCGTAATAAAATAGGAATCAACATTGGCCAGAACTGTGAGATTTGAAATGTTGTAAATTATGTTCAATAGAACACCTTACTCACCTGTTGAGCAATACAAGCTATTGAACATAATTTGCCATATGTTGCTATTTTAAAGAGTTCATTGTAAAGCATTAGCTATCTATTGTGAAGTGTATTGTCGTTATGGTTGTAGCGCCCACTATGAGCTGGAATTTATCTTCAAGGAAATAGCTACTGTACCTATTAATAGCTAGTCAGCTTGAGATCCTTTCGATCTAAACTGGCTATATCTCTTAAGTCTAGTAAAGAGTGTTTTATGAGCAATAGGATAACCATATTCATCCACACAGCCAAACAGAGGCGAAGCACAACCAAAACAACTTTCTTCTGCTAAATGCATGAAGTTTTGTAACCGTTAGAGGGCCAGAAGTTACATGACGTTAGTGTAAATATTATACTTACAAAGATTTCTGTTGCCCATGAAATATGTTAATATCAATGTATTAATCAATTAACATTACTAAGATTAATTATTGCTTTAGAAGTATTTTCATTAATAGTTTGTGTTAAGTAATGGTAACAAATGAAACCTCATTTTAAAGTGTTACTTTACAAGGTTTTGTAAAATGAAATTATACAAAAAAATTTCAAGGTTTAAAATATTTGATCAATTTCAGTGATTTTCCTAGACCTGAAAACCTAAAATTTCCATGACTTTGGAAACCCTATTTATTTGTGCACTTCATATGGATTCATTCACTGTCCTTTTCTGCAGGTTACATCATTTCACGAGTGGATGGCGATAAGCAACTTATGCTATTATTTTGTGCCACAATTTTAGGTAAGTGAGTCTTTGAATCATTCACTCAACTGATATGTAATAACACTGATATGCGTTATCCTTTATTTTAAACATCTGCGGTTGTACAAATCTACTGTACTAATAAACTCAAGAAAAACATTCTGCAAATTACAACAAGCTGATCTAACATTTTTTTCCTGGTTTTTATTCATGATTGGTTATCTTAAAAGATTAAAAGAACACCAAGATGCTCTCTATATCTCGTACGGCAAATTCAAAAGCGGAAGGTTGCTTTATTCCTGTTCTGGTAGAATTTCTGATCATTCCTGGTAGAAATGAAAATGACGCTGTGAGAGATAGAAATGCAGTGTGATGAATGGATTGTACTGTTTTCAACAACATATTTCCGAAAAAAAAAAAAAAAAAAAAAAAAACTTACAGTTGACAAAAACATCACAAAGCAGTTTTGAAAGTTGTAAAATTAAAACGATCAAGGACCTTTATACACCACAAACCATTGTAAAGACTGAAAGTCTCCTTCACAGCTTCATTTTCAATGGCGTCTAGTCAGGCTATGGTCTATTGAACACACAATAAAAAGAGCAACAGAAACTATTAACCACCATTTAATCCTGGTGCTAAAGTTTTATAGTCTTTAATAATGTTCTCAACATAACATTACTTATACATCACTCATAGAATATTTTTTTTTTCCTGAAATGTTTTTGTTAGACGCTCATCTAACATTTTTTTTTTTTTGAAATGTTACTACTCGTTTCATAACAGAGAATATCCAAAAATAACGTTCCCTTAATGTTTGCAAAATGATCAAACGGAATGTTCTCTTAAAGGGATAGTTTATTAGTGAACAGTATTGGGGGTAGCGCATAACAACAAATTTGAGTTATGTAATCAGATTACTTTTTTCAAGTAACTAGTAAAGTAACGCATTAATTTTTCAATTTACAACAAAATATCTAAGTTACTTATTCATATTTATTAACTGAGCTCTTCTTTCCCCATGTTGAGATAAATAAAGTGCAGAGGTGTTGTGTGCGCTGTGTGAACATGATAGTTACTGTAGTTCTAGACTAAAAGTGAACATGCATTTACTCATCTCGCTTGCACAAAAACAGTGAATTGCAATCTCAGAATTTTACACAAACCTGTAATAATTCACTGTATTAAATTAAACACATATACTTTATGTATTTAATCTCACTTCATAAACCAATGTCTTTGCTGCTGACTTTCAATGGCCTAATTCAACAATACTAATTATCAAAAATTACTTTAGATTAGATTCTATTCTATAGAATAGATTTGATTCTTTAATCCAGAATGGCAGCACAGCTGAAAGGTTTGTTTGAGTTGCGCCCTCTACTGTACATGAGTAAATCTGCATTTCAGCCTGAGGCTTATTCATTTCCCTTTTGGTGTGAAGGTCCTTTACATTTGCCAAAAATAGAACTTGTTGTTATTAAAAAACAAACAAGCAAGCCCAGCCCAGGTGTGTAAAAGTAACGCAAAAGTAAAGGAATGCATTAGTTTTCATAAAAAGTAACTAAGTAACGCAACTTAGTTACTTTTTAGGGAGTAACGCAATATTGTAATGCATTACTTTTAAAAGTAACTTTCCCCAACACTGTTAGTGAATGGTACTTCTGATTTTGAAGTCCAAAAAAGCGCATCCATCCATCATAAAAGTATTCCATATGGCTTCGGGGGGTTAATGAAGGCCTTCTGAAGTGAAGCAATATGTTTTATGTTTAAAATGTTATAAACTAAAATAACTAGCTTCCGGCAGATATTTTTCTTACAAAAACCCATGGCTTTGCTTCAGAAGGACTTTCTTAACCTCCTGGAGCCGTGTCTTTTATGATGGATGGATGCACTTTTTTGGACTTCAACATCGGGAGCACCATTCACTACAAATATAAAGCTTAGGAGAGCTGGGATATTCTATAATAAAACTGAAAGGAGATGGTCATATACATCTAAGATGGCTTGAGTGTGAGTAAATCATGGATTAATTTTCATTTTTGAGTGAACCATCCTATTAAGGCTCAGATGAAGTCTATCCGCTTTCTTTGGCTTTTCCATGTCTATTTTGGAAGATTTTTTCATTTAAAATCAATTTTAAAATCTTTAACAATTAGCTAAAGATATTTTAAAACCAAACAAGACTATATAAAAGTCAGCAGGAATCTGCAGAGCTCTTTCCGGAGTTCTGCGCTCACAAAGTCCATTTAGGCCTGGCTATGAAGTATCAGAAGATTCTAGAAAGGGAGAGAAAGAATGAGGATGCTCAGATTGACATTTGTGAGTAAGCCCAGCTGCGAAGCAGCAGTAATCAGACCCAGGGTGCAATCAGGGGAGATGCTGTTCCAATCATTAAGAAGAGGTGAGAGGAGAGGAGCAGTGCTAGCACCGTAAGAGGCTTCAGCGTTCCGCCAGAACCATTGTGCACATAAAGGAGTGTCCGACTTGTCTAATCAGGCTAGAGAAACGATGGATAGAGTGAACGAGAGAGAAAGAAAGGGAGAAAGAGAGAGCGAACACATTCCCTGAAGACTGTCAAGTGGCGCCAAGCTAATAATCAGTTTGTTCTTGGCTGATTAGGAGCTAATCATGGCCCAAACAGAGTACAGGGCCCACAGTTAGCAGCACTGATCTTACATCCCTGTCTTCACTTAACACGTGACGGGCTGCCTAGACAGATGGAGGGAGAGGGAGAGAAATCAACAGCCATTGGGTATTAAGGAGCTTCCCTGGTGTTCAAAGAGCGACAATATTTACTCTCTGATGAGTCCTGATTTGCATCCGAATGCAAGCACAGGAAGTCAAGGATAAACAAATGAACACAAGGTAAAATATAAAGAACGTCATGGCATTTTTGTTCTTCAAGGGCCGTTTCTTCTGTTTTTCATTGATTTGTTTATCCTTCATGATGAAGAGGTTTTTTATATATACAGGAATGCACACTGTAATTATTCATTTAAAAACATGCTCTTTTTGGACTGAATATTAAGGAATCAGCCTTGTCAGAAAGACAATTAGTGCTGCCAGTCATATTTGGCAGAAAAATAAATCCCATCATTCACAGCCAGAAGCGCTATGCCCAATCAAACAGAGTGGGAACGTGAGGGACACATGCCCCCTCAGATTTTTTTTAAATGCAATATATAATTATAATAATATTGTTAATTAATGTTAGTTTACATGAACTGGGGTGGTTACAGAGTCAGACTGGTAATACAAAGGTTGCGGGTTCGATTCTCAAAACCAACATGACATTACTGAGGTTGAGCAATCCAACTAACCCCCAATTGTTCCCCCAGGTGCCACAGCAAAAACGTTTAGGGTCTACTTGAACAAATATTCATGCTTGAATTTTCAAAAACACCTTATTTTTCATATATTTTACATTGTTGCAGCACCTGCCTTCCCAGTCTGTCAGTAACACTTTCCAAAAAGCTCAATTTGGTCTGATTGGCTGGCTGGACCATTGTATTGTGATTGGTTGAGCGTGTTTCAGAAATGTCACGCCCCTTACCATAAAAACAAGTTTCAACACACTACTAACAAACAGGCCACACCCCTTTTTTGAGTATGCCTTCGGCTCAATGAAGCCCCTCTTTCCGAAAAGGGCAGTGTGCTCTGATTGATTGGACCGGTGTGCTCTGATTGGTTGAGTGTGTTTCAGAAATGTCACACCCCTTTCGATAACAACGAGTTTGAACGCACTACTAACACTGCCCAACCAGGCCATGCCCCCTTTTTAAAAAAAAAGAAAACTTTTTTAAAAAACCTTTTGATGGGAATTATTCAAACGAGGAATATTGTTCAGAAACAGTAATTACTGATATAGAGAATAACTCTACTTGGAGTGACTTTGTGCTTTTTAACTTTGCAGACCCTTTTCATGCTCAAACAGCAACATTACACACTGAAGAAAAAGTAAAAAATGCAAAAAAGCATAAGTCCTTTTTAACATTAGTTAATGCACTGTGAACTAATGTCCCGATTCGCTTCAAACCAGCATGAATGTTCCATCACTTAACTTGCACAGAGTTTCCTGCATCTCCAGCACTGACTCAAACATGCATCTTTCCAACACTTGCACTGCAAACCGCACCCTCCCCTCCCCCTCTCTGGAGCCTGTGAAATTGGGCCGAACTAATTAGAATTTAAATGAAACCATAATTGGACATTTTGTGCTTGTCAAGCGATGAGAGACAGATGGGCTTGTAATTACATTACAAGTCTGACATCATGGCGGTGTGTACGTGTGGTGTTCAGTGTGCCCTTCATGGCGAGCAAACTGGTAACAGCACAAGTTCAAAGGCAATTTAGGCCTCGTCTCTTTAATCACGCACTGACAGCGTCGAAACTCTGCCTCTAATTCTCACTCTTGACAGTCGCATCCAACCACAACAGGTATCTTAGTATATACAAAAACCTGGTGGATTTTATTTGTATGCCTTAGAGAAGCCTCAGATACCTTTTGAATGAATATTGATGTGCGCATTCTTGAAGGAATCATTTATTTTCAATTTGTTTCACTTGTGATTCATTATTCTTGTCATATATTTTAATTAATTTGAAAAAGCTAGGTGAAATTTTTCAATTATTAAACCAATATATTTTACCAAAAGGAGGAATTTTTTTTTAATTAATCACAGATTTACTTTTGACGTTCATTTAATAACTATTTGTGCATTTGTGATGTCTCCAATACATTTATCACACTGCACAAAAAGTGACTGGAAGGATGTCAAATTGTAGAACATGATGCAATAATATTAATAATTACTATTATTATATTTAATTGACTATGGATAAATGCATTTATCAAATGTATAATAATAATTATAATAAGGGATTATATAGATGCTTTGCGGTTTGTGATTAATTTACTGCACACTTATATGGCTAAGATAAATCTTCAGCACACAAAAGAAACTGTCCCCATGGTTATTGCTGCTATGGCAACAAAATTCATATCTGCAATTTGGCCTTTGAATTGAAATTATAGGGTGACTAAATTATAATGTCACGTAATTTCATACAAAGACTTAATAAGTACTAGCTTACAAGCAAATTGCGTTTATTTGTTGTTTGTAGACTTGAGCAGGAACTGGTTCAGTATATACTATAAACAGTAATATTTAGCATAGTGTTAATTATGGCTTTTAAAAGAGTTGTGATTAGTAATAATTCACTTGCTGATGTGTAGGGCAAGAACATTTTTGACATTCGCCATGGTCCTCTATTTTAGAAAAGAAAATGATATACAAGAGAAGGCAGAGCAGTCATTTTTAAAGGATGTTTTTGACTTCTGCAGTAATACAACTTGGCTGTGAAGGTGAAAAGGTCCAATAAATCAGAAGGCAGTGTTTTCTGTAGGTAATTATTATGCCCCAAAATACCCGTTTCAAACATGTCATGTCATTGCATAATTGGTTTTCTGAAACCGTGTGCTTCCACTCAATTTTGTTTTTGTTACTGCCATCACGAAAGATTCTTTTAGATATGGCAGTCGGTGGGTTATTCTTGATTGTAAAGCTCTGACCTTTACACTGTATCTACACTAATCCCTGACCTTTATCTTTCATTTTCTGTGTAAAGATGGTTAAGATTGACTTATTAAAATCCTACTGAAATAGACTCATATTAATCTTATCTCATCTGAGGCAGGTGAGAGGCTCTTGTCAAACTCCATGTAAAGGATCTGAAATCCCTTTGAGAGCAGGATGATGATAGAAAACATCAAACTTTGATTGAAGTTTGAGATCATCCTCAAGCATATATGAATGGATTTGATTTAAATAGCCATGTTTAATCTCCTTGATGAGATTAGATTTTAGGCGGCCCTGACCGATGATGAAAACCGACCCGATTAAACATCTGAACTATTGGAATTCTCAACAATTACCTGTAGCGACTGTTGGTGGACCAAAAAAAAGTGAAACTTCGCCGTCTGGAATAGTGATTCACTGTGTAAAATTGGTTTATCCGTTGTTTGGACAGATTGGAGAACAGTGCTGTGAAACTCTGCACAGGCTTTGGTGGCGATGCCAGAATGGTGCTTTGTAAATGACTAAAGGAACAAAATATGCCCAGAATTGTCTAGAGTGGAGCCAAACAAAGACTTCAGTGTCTTAATGACAAATAAATCAAGACATCTGGGTAAGCAAAGGATAAAGAATCAGTCAAAAACTAGCGTATATTCCATTGCGCGATTTTGCGAGGACTACGGATATATCACGATATGATTTCCACTTTTTGCAGTTAAATTATTTGATACACATCATAAGGCCAAGAACTAAATCATTAGATATGAGCTATCGTTCGTGTCCAGCCTCTCGGCTTTGATCATATCTTGTTAGTGTTAAGTTCCCGCCTCAATCTGAGCGCTGTCCCAAATGATGTACTTTTAATTGTACACTGATCAATTTATCACCTCGCGATTAATGTTCAATTTCCACTCTCGCAGCCAAATTGCTTGAGTAATTATGATGTCTTTAGGCCACGACCTGTGTGTATGCAAGCATACTTGTAATGTAGAAACCAGGAGCAGCATGCTTGTGCTCTAGGTTCTTTGATCATGTCTTGTTAGTCTCTGAGTTACCATCCCTTCAAAAGTCTGTCCCAAATTACATACGCTGTGCACCGGGTCAATTTGGCGGGGAGTAAAATGTACCAGCGTACTGGTCTAAATGAGAAAGAGAATAAAGTCAGAGTTAATGAAGCAACAGAGATCAACTGATCCACTTGTGTAAACATCATGCCACAAAATTCGGCCCTGTGAATTTAGAATGACATTGGTCTTTGCACATTTAATCCAAATTGCACATAATGTTTCAAAGGTTGCAGAATTAAAGGCATGAGAACAAAAATACTTAATATTTGGTCTGAAAAACGTTGCTTATTTTGAGAAAGTCATTTAGAAACCAGTGTATCAAGCTACACGTTTATAATGTAGAGTAGTTAAAGGTGATGTTTAGCCGCCTTTCCACCAAAATTACCTGGAACAATTTGTCCCAGGAACTTTTTCTCCATTGTTGATTCAAATAGCAAACAAATCTTACTGCACGTACCCCAACAGACTTTTAAAAATGGTAGTTGAATTAAAATTCTGCGTGGAGTCAACCACTTAAAATCAACAAAATCAAGCAAATCAGCATATTCAGCGCCCAAGTCCCACCCCCAAAGTTCCTTGAGCTTTGAAAATGTACTATCTTGTGAGCAAGGACTTTCTGAGGGGGAAATTTTCACCCAGAATTTCATGTAGACCCTGGTTCCTGTGGTCAAAATACACTGAGCATCACCCAAAAGTGCCTAGTTCATAGAGAAAGTCCCTTTTGTAATTTTCCTTTTGACTGTACTAAAGCATTAAAAATACCAATGTATGTTGGCAGATATTTAGGAAAAATACTAAGTTCACATACTTTTTTCTTAAAAAAACAATGCCATAGAACTCTACCTTGAAATGTGTTTTCTGTGTCGGAATGTCTGTTTTTGTTTTGGTCTGTGTTATCCTGCCCACTGCCAATTTACCCAATGGTATTTCAACACCCTTGGTTGCCAGTTGGCGAAAAACACAGAGTATTGTTGCCATGGAAGCCAGCAAACAAACTGGGTCAGAGATCGCAGATTATACCTGACTAAAAAGCCTTGCCATTGATGTTGGGTTTAGGGATGAAAAGGGGTAGACAATTTCCAGAATTTCTTTAAACTTTCCAGGATTTTTGGAAACTTTCTGGAAAGTTTCTGGAAATTTACCAGAATTGTCCCACCCCTTTACATCCCTTGTTGGGTTTCCATGTTTTATTGGGACATTCCATTCACATTGTGATTTTTAAACTGTATATTATACCCCCCCCCCCCCCCCCAACCCTACCCCTAAATCCTAAACTTTTTGCATTTTTTCATTTTTAAAAAGCAACACGTATGATTTATAGTCTGCTTTCCTCATGTCCCCATTACAAAGTGTTTACCTGAAGCACACACACACACACACACACACACACATTCTATCCCCTTACACTAACCCTATTCCAAAACCTACCCATCACAGAAAACATTCTGCATTTTTACATTTTTGAATAAACCATTGTTTAGTGAAATGTCATGAAATGTCCTCATAAAACATGCTTATGTCATAATACCAGTGTAATTCCCATGTCATTAAACAAATTTGTGTCCTCATGAACCATGAAAACAAGCACACTCACACACACACACACACACACACACACACATAATGTTGATTGAGTATCAATCACACATACATACAAGTACAACGTTATCATCAGGTTAAAAATAGAAAATATGAATTGAATTGTAATGACTGTTCCAGATGCCAAACACATGTGAGCAGTGTTGGTTAAAGTTTCTGTTTGTCTGGTACTTTGGGTACTCATTCCCCTAGCCGCTGACGCTCCCGTTTGCTTTTTAGCTATTCAGTCAACACAAAACCCCAGAACACTAGAATGCATGAATAATGTCAGTTCTTGTATTTTATCATCTCACTTTGAACTCTCCCATTTTCCAACACATATAACAGCTGCCTGATCAAAATATGAGTTTTGTAATCCATGTCTGTCAGCTGTAGGCCATCTTTATACTAGTGTACAGATAAAATTTGATCAACTTTAAGCAGATATAGGCTATAACTATATAGGCAATCTTTCTCTTCCCGTAAAATGGAACAAACATGTTTTTTGATTCAACTATACTCACAAGTGTATCTACATTATAGCATTATCAAGTAGCTGTTCTCACAAAACATTGACAAGAGCTAAACCTGTTATTTAAAAATGAAAAGAAAAAAGAAAATGTACTTTTTCATGTTCCAATTTTCTGTTTCAACTGGAAATATGTCAACACTGGAACAAGAAAGCTCATCAAGTCATTTTATGGGGTTTTTATATTTCTGAAACTCAACTTTCAAGTGTTGCACTTTGAGCAGGGTAGAGTTTAACCGTATCTGCATGCCATCGTCATTTTAATGATCACCTGTCTGCTTGTCTACTCTCAAAACAATGCTAGCTGTGCTGCATTACTCATACCAAATCTGTAAGTACAAATTCAGAGTTGATTTATAAATAGCTAGACATCTTCCATTATTTCATAGTCCGATCTGGGCACTTGCCTCTGAAGTACAGCCAGAGTAATGGTAAGAGGGAGGAAAAACAGCAATTATCAATCAAATACCATGCAACAGATTGGAGCGTTTAAAAAGACTCATTCATACAAAGATCTGTGGCAGCATTTCAGTGCCTCTGATTAGAATCCGGGAATTGTAAATTGTGGCTAATTAGGCTGTCATGGGTTCATTAAGGGCTTCAGTGCCTCCCCTTTTCCTCACCTGCATGTATATTAAAACTCATTAGCCTCCTTGTCTGAGATTCCAATTGCATTAATTGCCACTGATGCCCCAGCTCTCAAATCCCATGATCCTCTTCTCTGCAGAGTTAGAAAAACACAACTTCTCTGAGTGTATATTCCTGTTATATTCTGTTTAGAGTTTGGCTGGTTTGCCCCTGCTGGTCCATGTCGTAACTACACCATTTGTCTGGGGGGGAAAATAAACATTGTCGTTCATTCATTAAAAAATAGCTCATTCTTTCCAGACATTTAAATTATTATAGCAAAATAAATAAACAAAGCTATGGAATATATTTTACATGTTTTTATTGTATGGTATTTTTTAATATTTTAAATAATATAATTTTTAAATATTTCATATTGTTTCGTTTTCATTTTAGCTTTAGTTAGTTTTAAGAATTTTATAATGTGTTTTTTTTTAATCAGAAGCTATGTTTCAATATTGTAGCTAATTTGTTGCCATTGCAATTTTTCTAGTTTTCATTTACATTTGTATCATCTAATATTTATATTTCATTTTATTTCAGTTGTATTTCAATTAATGAAAATTATTTCTAATAGTTTTAGTTAACAATAAAAGCACTGATTTGGATATTTATTTATTTGTGTAGCCCCTTAAATTGACCATTTTTTCCCCATCTCATGATGGTGGCTAGTGAAGGGTTAATGACTGTATTTATTCTTTTGGTGTCATCAGCCAATCAGTATTGCCATTTTTTGTTATTTTTTAATTAACTCACATGGCATTCATGGCGTATTCATGGTAATTAGTCACATGGCATTCATGGCATAGGTCTCAAAACAACCTAGCATTAGAATTGAACACCCATGAGCAAAGTTGTCAGATTTCAAATCTCATACTCATACATGATCTTGCGCCAGCCAAGCAACTACCATTGTGATGAAAGGTGAATGCTAATTGATAGCTTTCTTCAGGTATTATAGACCTTGTTGGTCTCTTCCAGTCCTCTCTTTCTCTGCCTCTCCTCCAGAATCCACCCCACCCTTTCTCACTCTCTACAGCATCAGTGCGGTTTGACAAGGATGAAACGCTTGTCTGTCCTGTCAGGATTTGAGCTAAACTTAATGATCCAAGGCAAACATCTAATCCACTGTGCTGCGGAGTGGTACATGTGACAAATGCACCCGGTGGAAAAGACGAGCAGTGCCACAACTCACGCCACGCGTCTGATCCCTGCCCATGTCTCTCCAACGCTAATGGCATTACACTGCCTGCTCCTTTAGTAGCGTTCATCCTTTGCCATTTATCTTTGTGTGATGCACGATGTATGTTAGTTTGCCTATTAATACTAAATGCCAGCTTGTCACGCAGTTCAGGGAGAAAGTTGACTTTCGAACTTTAAGTAAGAAGTATTTTTTATCTTGAGCAAGTGATTTTTTTTTTTTTTTTTTTTTTAACTACAGGGAATTTAATTTCTTTGACAGAAAAACAAAAATTACCCAGAGTACCCAGGATGTTATCGAATGTCAAGGAGGCTGGTGTACACAGCTTTCCAAAAGTATGCGGGTTGTGCACAATTATCGTTAAAGGTTCTATTTAATATTGACAGTTAGTGGTTGAACTGGGTACTGCAATCCATATTCAAAAATACCCCTCCTCTTCAGACTCAATATGCTCACGCGGGCTGCCAGATTGAAGACACATAAGAGATACAAGCTTAAAGGGTCAGTTCACCCCAAAATGAAAAGTCTTTCATCAACTACTCAACCTCATGTCATTCCAAACCCGAAAGACTTTTGTTCATCTTCGAAACCCAAATGAAGAACTTTTTGATGACATCTGAGAGCTTTCTGTCCCTCCATAGACAGCTATTCAACTACCACTTTTGCTGCGAAACACACGAGAATGAACCTCATTTGTTCTCGCATGTCAAGTAAACATGCTTTAGCTTCCGTTTACCTTACCGGATGTGTGAGTTGATGAATGTTTATATAAGAAAATGGTTTTGGCCATAAATGTTCATTAAAAAAAAAAACATTCTTTTTTTTTTTTTTTTAAATTCTATCCTTTCTTTTTCCCTTCCTATTCTAGCTTATCCGCCAATCACATTGCAGAAACTCTATGTGCTATCTGAAATGTAATAATTCCCACTTCTGAAGTCGTGATTACGAGCTCATCACATTCAAGTTTCGAAATGGGAGGGCGTTCATGTGCAATTTTTACCTAGGAAACTTGTATTTACGATAATTCCGAGAGCACGCGAAGGCAATATTAGACATGTAGACAGGGTCAAGACGATCGGCTGAGGTTCAAACTGAGCATCAGAATGGGTAAGAAAGGTGATTTAAGTGATTTTAAATGTAGGATGGGTTGTTGGTGCCTCACAGGCTGGTCTGAGTATTTCGGAAACTTCTGATTTAATGGGATTTTCACACGTAATCATCTCTAAGGTTTACAGAGAATGATCTGAAAAAGAGAAAATATCCAGTTAGCGACAGTTCTGGGCTCAAATTCATTGTTGATGCCAGAGGTCAGTGTTTCCAGCACCTTGTTGAATCTGTCATGAAAAATTAAGGCATTCTGAAGACAAAAGGGGGTAACAAGTGTCCAGTAAATGTATGATATTGTTTTATAATGTATTACAGTATTAAATATATTAGATTCTATAATTCGCATGTTATATAAAATATCTTTAAAGAAAAAAGTCATGTATTGCTTTTGATGAAAGCAGAGCTGCCGTTGGACTAAAAAGTGTCCCATTCTTTCTCTTTCTCCCTTTCCCTTTCTGTCTGCTTAACCCTACAATATGTGTTCAGATGTGATTTAATAAGTGGAGAGATCCCATGGGAGGCCTCGCATTGAGTTTTCCTGTGGGTCTTTTCTGTGTGTATGACTGCAGTGGCAGGGGTTCTTCCCTGGCCCAGATTAATTACCCCCCTCTAATTGGTTTAGTGTCTCACAGCTGGGCCATGCAGGCAGCACGCTGATACATCCAGTTAAATGACGCCCATCCGTCATCGCTGGCTATTAGAGTTGGGAACTGGGACCCAAGTGGTCCGTTTTCCTCCTGGAGTGAGTTTGTTTGTGTGTGTTTAAGACAGAGGAAGAGAAAGAGAGTATGGCTGTCATAAACACCTGTTTGTTTGTCTTCACCACACACCAGATAATTTGATCTCTTGATGTGCTGTCTGCCAGAGCAGTATGATTCATGGATTGATGGATGTTTGGATGCGTGTGTATAGATTGAGGGATTTTATCAGAAAGCAAAAAAAGATCTATGGTGCATGTAGTATTTGATTACAGTTTTTTTCGTACATCTATTTATTTATACCTGTGTGAGTGACAAAGATGGTTTCAAATCATTTTGAAAAGCTACAATTAATGACTCCAAAAGTGTCATGTGGTGTGACCATTGCGTAAAAAAAAAATAATAATAATATTTTTCTTAGACCTTGAATATATGTGAGTGTATTCATCTTAATCATTATTGTTTACCTTAATATTTTTATGAGTTTATTTATAATATGAAATGATTTGAATTATTTTATTATTATTATAGTCATTTTTTAATGTGCAAATCTTACAACCTAAACTAAACTATTAATTATCTGATATTTTAAGAGACTTGACACAGTCGAATGATCTGTAGGGTTATTGTATCATTTCCGTTTTTCCGTTTTCCATTTCCCAATAACGTAAACACGCCCCTGGAAGAAATGATAAGACTGCCAACCAAAAGTTGTCTTTTCAAGAATTTCAATTTCAATAAAAATTTTAATTGAGAAGTTATAAACATATTTTTGCGTCACCACAGACAAAAAGAAATGTGTACAGGTTTGGAACCTCACGATGGTGAGTAAATGATAACAATATGTTAATTTTTTTACTGCATTATCCCTGGGCAAAGGCGCAAGTTTATAATATCCAAACTTCACCCACGAGTGTACGAATAACGAAGCGTACGAGAAACGAATCAGGTAAATGGGAAAGACTGCCTGGCAGATGATGTAATAAAGCTGAAATGTTGATTAAGCGCACAGACAGTGTGCTGGTGTGAAGTTATGGAGCCAAATGCATAAATATAAGTGGGAGAATTGAATTGTGACAGACCTGATTCGAACGGATGTCATGTCAAATAAAACAAGTGAAGCGCATTATGAGGTGAGGAAATCTCCCTATATCCCCCTGTTCTTGTGTCTGGAATAAAGGCCAAGAGATTGGACTGTGAAAAGACCGTAGAACCGCTTATTAACTTGCAAATGCTCTATACAGTCCCATAGTGTAACAACTTATTTAAGTGCAAATATGTGACGCGCCCTCATAGACTCATTTCCAGAGTGCGATGGAGTATTATAGAGCTCTCTGTGTCTCTATCCTTCTCTCCTTTCCTCTTTATTTATCTCTTTGTCTTGCGTTCCCTATCAACCCCCTTCCCTCCATCCAATCAATCTCATTAAACACACATTGTGTTATACTAAGATTCTCATGCTTAAAACTTCACTTTTTCAATGTCACTGACATCATGCATATTTATTCTAAGTGCATGTTTCCATGCCAGTGTTCAGAAGATACTTCTGTTAGAATATGAATCATAAAAATGCAAATAAAAGGTTTTTGTTGCTATCATTATCACTTCGGCGACCCTCTGGTGGTCTAATCAATTATGCAGACAGAACGTAACCCCCGGGCACAGACCCCGACACCAGCAGCACGAACTTTCAAGTCACCAGGCGCTTTGTCTAATGACAGAAATTTCGCAACATGAAGACGAGGCCCATCAGCATCTCAACAACATTGTGGTTCCACATCATTAATTTCCAGGGTCCTCTGTAGTGGGAGAAAACAAAATCAAATTAATTAGGATGCTGAAAACGAACATGAGAAATTAATAATATAAAATAAAATGAAATAAAGGAGAGGGGGGAAAAAACTGCATTTGTGCTAATGGACGTGAAACAAACGATGCCATCATTTTTAAAGGGGAAGAATGCCTAACTGTGTTGCTGGCAATTTCAGATTCAATTATAATGCAGGGACCTCAGCTCTACCTTTTCAAATGAGGTTTAGATGAAAAAAATTTAATTAGAAATTATAACCCTTGAGGACTTGCAGACTGCAAAAATTGTCCCTGCTTTCCTCTAGGTAGACACAGCGTGATTTGTATGTTTGTGTAAGCGATGCTCATGTGCACGTTAATGTTGCCTTCAGCTGTACCTGGTGAACTCCTACTTCCGATTTGGCTAGTCGATACTAACTCTTGTTTTCATCTGAAATTGTATTTTTCAGAACACAAAGCAACTTGGTCGTCAATGGTGGAAGATGCTGTTTGTTCTTAGATGGTGCAGTTCCGGCATATACCTGCAGGGGTTTACTGAACCTCATGACGTCTGTAAAACCTGTGCCTAATATTGCCACGGGGGTGAAGAAAAAGTACATACTTTTGAGTATGTATTGCAGAAGAGTAAGCATGTTTTGGGACATACTACCATAGCACACTGTAGTTGTCTAAGTCACATAGTTACATGCAACCTGTCATCTGGTCACATTTAATGTCCACATAGACACGCTGCACATTGCAGTTACTTTAATTTGGCAAATTTGAGAAAAAAAGTGACAGCACGTAGATTTGCAGATGTCGATCTTTCATGCTCTCATCGTGTTTTTGGCATAATGATGCATTTAAACGTTATATGTATGTTTATTGAAGTTTCAAAAGAAATTAGCATTATCATTATTGATTTAATCTCTAACCCTTTTCTCTAAACCCCTCTTATTGTCTGCTTCATAAATTTAGAATAAATGTTAGTACTCAGGTGTAGGAGATTTTACAGTTAAAGACCCAAAAGACCAGATATGATAAATGAAGACCCGGAGTCAGAGTTTAAAAAAATAAATTGAAGAAAATTTTAATAAAGAATAGTTTGCAGTTTCATCAGCAGAAGCCAGCTTCAAGTCTCACAAGGAGTTCATAGGCTGCTCTCTCTCTCCCCCTTCGTTCACATTTCCACAACAATTATACTCTAACAGAGTCCACTAACTACATCATTACTAAGATACTGATTGGTTAAGAAAACTAGACAAAACTGGTAATTTTCCACACATGGACAGATAGTCAGAAACATATCTTCTTCCATCATGATGCTGACGATCAGACCCTGAAGTTAGGCACAGAATGTCCCTCTAGGTCAGGCCTAGGTACCTTCAGGTCTCCAGTCCAGATGACAACAGTCCACCAGTACCCATAACAGACCTGTACAGACATAGATACACATGATTCACAGCTTCTTCAAGGCTGAAGTTGATCTGAGCTCTGCTCTGAACAGGAAACTTTCCCAAAACATACTGATAAGTTGTACTTTTCTCTCAGTCAGAGGTACAGACAATATACATCATTATTTTCTAGTGTTTGAAAATGAAAAGGAAAGTAAAGGCTTTAACGTAAGTTGAAGTTAGTCATTCTAAATAATTCAATATTTAGAAAGATAATTTCGTGATAAATCACTCAAAATATATATATATATTGAAGCGGCAGTGGATTCCAGAATCCACCCCTTCACAGGTTATTGGTGAATAATGATTTGTGCGTGAAATCTGTAAACGAATGTTTTCACAAGCAAATCATGAGTCGCCAAAAATTTGCAAACCACATCTTTCTGCAAATTTAGAATACAAATCCATGTGTACGCACACTAGTGAATGTGACTCAGTGTTTATTTGTTGCTTCAGTTATGTCTTATACATACAATTTAAAATGAATAAAATGAATTTTTCATGGTCTTAGTGCAACGAATATTTTCTGAAATGATTATACCTATTTTTTTCTTCCGATCTTCCTTGCGAGAGTGATTAGAATGAATTTACTTGTGTTACAGAATGTGTTACATTACTTTTGTTTTGCGTTACTTTTTCTCATCTGGGCTGGCCTTGCTTGTTTGTTTTTTAATAATAACCAAAAAAAAAGTTCTATTTTGGGCAGATGTACAGGCCCTTTAACACCAATAATGAAATGAATAAGCCTCAGGCTGAAGAAAATGCAAATCCACTTCTGTACAGTAGAGGGCGCAGCTATTATCCTCACTTATCGCAGCTATCGAGCGCAGCTATCACACCTCTCAGCTGTCCTGTCATTCTGGATTACAGAAGGATGAAATTTCAACACTGTTGTGGGCTGTTCACACAGAACGTGTTTTTCCATTCCACTGCACTACTTTTCCATTATTTTTCTATGTAAATATGCGCTAGACGGACATGTTTGATTGTTGTCAGGTCAGTGAAATGAAAAAAAGGTCTAGAGATGCGTTTTTTTTTAAATATTTTGAGCTTTTAAGCGTTTTTGCTTATTGGTGTGGTTGAATTGTATATTCGAAGGTCAGCAGCAAAGACATTGGTTAATAAAGTGAGATTAAATACATATATTTGTGTTATTTAATTATTGCAGGTTCGTGTAATATTCTCAGTGTGCTTTTGTCTCTTTTTATTCATTTTGAAGAAATTGAGTCTGTTTTTGTGAGATTAGTAAATACATGCTCACATTTATAGAATTACAATAACCATCATGTTCACACAGCGCCTCTGAAACATAGGCATTGGAGATGTGTCAGTCAATAAATGGAAAAACAAATTACCATGCATTACTTATTTGAAAAAGTAACTCTGATATTTTATGTAAATTTAAAAGTAATGCATTTCTTGAAAAATATGAGAGTTACTTTTACTGCGTTACCCCCAACACTGCTTGGGACCTTTACGTTCATTACTGCTTCTTTCCTGACTGTTTCTTTTCACAGATATCATCTCAGAGATTTATTTGGGTGATCTGAGAAGCCCAGCTTGTCAAAACTGGTGTCTGACCCGTGGGGAACGGATGGCTCATCTCCAGTATGTGCTCCCAGCTGAAAACAGTCAACAAGCTCTGCTGTAGCTGAGCCAATTTTTCAAAGCGTTCCGCTGATGTGATTGGTATCGTCCTCGGGCTGGATGGGTCCACTCTCAGCGACGGGGGAGGGGAAGGTTAGTCTGTCTTACCTGAGGATAGTGAGACCTTTCTGTAATCTACTCAGGGAGAAAATTATGGAGCTCAATTTAAGACTCACCCCATGAAATTAACACCCCCAGCCCTCTTTTTTTTGCTTCGAAGAGTGAATCTTTTGGTAGAATAGCTTGCCTCTTTGAAACTTCCAGACTGAAAGACATTTTGACTTTATTTTTGCTTTACCTTAAAAGTCCATTCAGATTTTTGCTGAAAAGATGATTGGGTTCTATAAAATCTCTTGTGTTATGAAATACAATGACATAAAGCTTATTTATGAAAGATGTGAAATCATACCATAATCTTTTACTTATATACACTGAAGCAAGCTAAGAGTTTATAGTTCAAGATAATACCTACAGTTTCATTCTAATTCACTGACCCATTTGGGTTAAAAGCAACCCAAGTTTGGTTGACAATGGACAAACCCAGCGATTGGGTATTTTTAACCCAGCAGTTATATTAAATGTTTGACCAACATGCTGGGCAGTGTTATTTAATCCAATTATTGTTTAAAAATTCATATATGGCTGGCTTAAAATAAACCCAAAATAGGTTGGAAATTAAAAATCAGACATATAATTACTTGAGGCAACAATAACAATCAAAAGGTGAACATTTATTAATAAGCAGTCTAGTAAATGTTTATTGTTTAATTGTTATTAATTAAACTTATTAATAAATATTAATAAATATTAATTTCGTGCATACTTTGGGTTCATTTTAAGCAAGCAATACAGTAATTTATAAACAATAATTGAGTTAATTAAAACTACACAGCAGGTCGGGCAAACATTTAAACCAAACGCTGGATTAAAACAACCCAATTGCTGGGTTTGTCTATTTTCAACCCAACTTGGGTTGTTTTTAACCCTGCATTTCTTAGTTTGTGCTATCAGGGCTGTGGACAAGATTTCAAGTTTTGTTCTATACTGAAATCTACATTGTATTCTGCAGCTGCTTTAACTAGATGTGAATCTGGCAGCTCTGTTGTGTTGCCACCAAATTGTAGTATGGCATTTTTGAGGCATTAGGTCATTTCACAACTCTTGGAGTGGACTTACCGTAGAGCTGCCCGAGTCATGGCCACCATGTAAAGATGCCTTTAGTGATATTTAATATAATAAAACATGTACTGATAGCGGCTTGGACCCACCCAATTATGTACCTGGTTGTCACACTGATTTTAATAAATTTGTAATTTATTTGATGTTCACTGAGCAAAATTATTCTTATTAAGAACATGTTTTACCTTTATTCCGCCCATGAATATTGTAATGCTTCATCTGCATAACATTTTGTTTTCTACAAAAAAATAACTTGGCTTACCTAATGCATTTTCAGTTTTTGCTGGTGTAATATGTTGCTGTTGTAGTTCATTTTGTCCATGAATTAAGATTAATATCTGGCAAGCAAGATTTCTGATTGTTGCTCTGTCATGTCCACATGTTTGGTTTGAGTGCAGTTTACTCAAGTGATTTTACGATTGAATGCAAATTGATCTAAATTTGCCACATTTTGATAATTGGCTTGGCAGTAGCTAGTTTTCTGCTTTTTTTTGTTCACAAAATATACACAAATGCTATACACAGAAAAATTATTTTCCTGGTCATATATAACCAAACACATGATATTACACATCAGCCTCTTCTTATGAAACAAGAGGCTCTAATCGAAACTGTATTTCATAAATTCTTAAAATATTTATATGAAGTTATAAGGAACGCCCAATTAGCATGACAATGACATCATTAAAAAGCACTCAGTCCATTTGATTATTTAATTAGGGCCAGAGGAAATGAGGATGGGAGTTAAATAAAGAAACCTGTTAGTCTCTCCCTCGCGACTGTTTTGTCAAAATAGTGCGCTGTGTGCCGTACCAATCAAGGGTTCATCACATTGTGGGTTAAGACGGTGGCACGTGCACCCCCAGCAGAGGCCAGATGACTGCTCATTATCCACACAGCTGTAAATTACCACCATTCTGGACAGAATATCAATTATGCACTTCTTAAAACAGTCGCCGGATTAAAGACTTCACAAAAGGGCACTCACAGCAATCAGGCCAGCTGATTAGGTTTTCATATTGTGGATAAAAGACTCGCTGCCAAAAAAGGGTTGATCATTCAGTCATTCGGAGATGAGGCTCTTTTGTCAGACTGGCCTGGCATATGCTGCCAAGTTCGTCCTCATTTGTCTTCCTGCTTTTTTAAAAAAACACAAAGCACCACTCTTTTGTAGGTCTAAAAATAACTGGAGGCTTTGTTTGGTATCACATGGGTACATTTGTATGCTGATCAAGTTGGTGATGGCTTGTTTAAATTTGATATGCATGGCAGATCTTATGAGCAGAACCCCCAAAGATGATGGCAAGTCATAAAATGTAATGTTTGGTTTATGACCTGGCTAATTAAAAAAATAGTGATATTGGATTAAGTTGAATCACCTTGTTTTGCATAATATAAGACATGAATTGCATTTATCTATGCAATAGAGGCTGGGTCACTTGTAGATTTAGGCTTGTTCAGAAAGCACTGTGAACAGTTTGGCATCTGTAAATATTTTTTAATGTTTCTTATACTCAGTAAGGTTGCATTTATTTGATCAAAAATACAGTAAAAACAGTTATATTGTAAAATATATTACTACAATTAAAAAAAAAAAAATAAATAATAATAAAAAAAAAAATATATATATATATATATATACATACACATGTAATTTTTTTATTATGATGGCGAAATTGCATTTTTAGCATCATTACTTCAGTCTTCACATGGTCCTTCAGAAATTATTCTAATATTCTGATTTGGTGCTCAAAAAGCATGTCTTATTATTCATACTTTCACTTTGAAACCACTTTTGACAATTTAATATCTTACTTGTTTGCCCATATGCAGTGCATAAAAAAAATGTATTTAAATCATACACTTTTATTAACTTCAGATGCATTTTTGGTGTTGTATTTAATGATAAAGTTTTATTTTCATTTTCTTATCAGCATGCACATATAGTATATGTACTGTTGTGTTTGACTGTGTCCTGTCTGTGGTTATAACCTCAAAGTGCAAGGTGTTTTTTCATTCAGGTTGTAGAGGAATGCTGGCAGATGCCTTTTGTCTTGCAGGCAGCCCATGCAGAGCAGCAAATAAGCTCGCTGGCATGATAAAGGGTGACAGGAAATGGTTCCAGCTACCAAAGACTGTCCATTCTGTTTGTATCTTGCTCCAGCTCCTGTTTCCACCTGTATGTTAAAGGTCAGGTGGAGGTTTAGATCACTCTGTGTGGCCCCCTCTGGACGGAACACTGATTATTTCCGAATCTACAGGAACATATCAGAGGCAAGTTTCAGAATGACTCACATTATTGGCAGTCCCATTGCATTAGGGTGAACAGTTTTCACCCTAACCTGTATGACTGAGATATCTTGAAGAATGTTGGTAACTAAACAGTTTCGGTGACCTTTGACTTCCATTTCTCCAAATATCCTCTTTTGTGTTCTACAGAAGAAAGAAACAGATTTGGAATTACATGAGAGTAAATAATGATGAATTTTCATTTGTGGTTCAACTAATTGAATTTGTGACTGATTTTAATGTTGCAAATTGGTACTATACATTAATTCATTTTTTTTATATTAAGCTCATGTTAGTGAATCATTTCGATCATATTTGCTTTGTAATGTTTTTTTGTGTGAAACATTTCAATCACAAAAGAGTACAGAGTGGCCCTTTAAAATGGTTTATAAATCTTGGAATGTTCAGTTTAGCATTTGACCCTCAAAAATGGAGATCCTCAGTGGGAATAGCTGACTAATGTGTTGATTTCATAGGTCATAATGTTACATGTTTAGTGGAGCAGTGTCTGACCTGTGGTTTGAAAAGAGCAATTGCTCTGCACTGATCTCCTCGCATATATATCCACATTTTCATCCCATTGTTAGCAGGTGGGTTGGACCTGATAACAGAAGGTCTTTACCTGTCTTACAGCTCAGGAGAGATAGAATTATACATCAAAACTCTCCCTTTCTGTCTGTCTCTCTCCACTCTCTCCCTCTCAATGCCTTTTCATTTAAGATGGCGGATACTTGTAATATCCTTGTTGATGTTATCAGAAAGTCTCTCAGGGGCTATATCAACCGCTGAATAAAAACGTCAAAAAACAATGTTTTATTTACAATAACTCTCTAGTTGTGTTTTAATAAATTTATTTATATATATATATATATATATATATATATATATATATAATTAATGCCAAATAAAATGAACATGTAACATGTATATAACAACAGGATCAGTATGAAATATAACACATCACAAAAAAATACAACTAAAAAAACCAAGAGCCGGAGGAGAAGAATAAATAAATAAAATTATACAAGGTTAAACATTGAAAGCAATCTTTGACTTTTCAAAGATTTTTAGCTTTTTATGCCAAAGACTAAACATAGGAATTATAGTTAACCAGAAAAATTGACATTAGAAGGATTTTACCCAAAAATTTGCTAAGTATTATGAACAGATGAACAATGTACTGAATATGGGAATTTGAGTTGTGTTAAAAAATATATTAAAGGTGCTAATAAATATTTGTCTTTTCTGAGACATAAATTGATCTCTTTATGCATGGGCCATAATCATTAGTTCACCCGATTGATTTGCCGTTTGTTCAGAGACGCACTACAGTTCTGCTCTGGCTTTATGGGTAATATCTTCATTAGCAAAATTGAGCAAAGGCAGACAATATTGTGTCTAAAATATAACACAACTTCTTATTTATTGAACTGTTGGATAAAATCAATATCACACTATTTGGAATAAAAACAGCACTTGCACAATATTGTGCTTGTAACTTCTGTGATATTGCTTTACTATATCAAATATTAGATAAAAACTCATACAGGGGCATTTTGCCCTGACATCGTTAATTTTAGGGGCATCTAAACTGCATTCTGTTGGCTATGGCACACTGCGAGATGTTATCCTGCTTCATGTTTGTCACCAGTCAGTCACCTGTGTAGGTCTATAGTGTAGGTCTTTGTTAAATGCTTTAGTAATTTTAACATGTTATCTTTTCCCATCACTAATTAATTAAATTAATGAGTTAAATTGACAGGCCAGCCCTAATATATATATATATATATATATATATATATTTTGTATGGACCCCACTGAATAGCTGACAGACAGTATGGTGAAACCTCTCTTTCTTTCTCTTCATCTCCTTCTCTTTCTTTGATTCACTGATTCTTTCTGTTCGTCATCTATATGTCACCTTGCTTTGTCTCTCTCTCTCTCCAGTTTTCCCCACTGATGAATATGTGACACTTCTCTGTGATGGGCCAAAAACTCAGCTGAGAGCATTATAATAGGGCTTTCCCTCCTTATTAATAAAAGGAAGGCCTTTTCAGGCCTGCTCATCTTGAAGAGGGCGTTTAAATAGCGTTTGGCATTGGTCTGGTGTTTGTTCTCCTCTAGCGTCTGCCTCTTCCAGGACATCCAGAGAGATTTACTCCGGCTTATCTCCAAAGGACCAGGATGTGCCTCCACGGCTGAGCGAAACAATTACTCACAGTGGCTTTCTATCTGTCCTACAGTGAGCGTTTCCATTTTACACACACACACATACACACACAGGCACACTTGTATGGCTCAAACACACTTTGACTCACACAGAGAAAAACAACTCAAGTTATTTAATTTGAAAATTTCTTTGTCATGTCAGAACATCAGGAAAAAACAATTTGTCACTTTGTGTTCAAAGAAAGCATGCTATGAAGCAGCGGTAAAGAGCGACGGAGGGCAGAGACTCCAGCTCTGTCTCTTTATGTTCAGTTACATGCTCTAATATTCCTGCTCTGTAGTTAGAAACAACCTACCTTGTATTCCATTGTGTAGTAGTAACAACTGAAGGTTTTCAGTTCTTGTTACTGATCCAAATTTGCAGCTAGCAGTCATATGTAGAGCATTTGTCATTTAAAGGAATAGTTTAATATAGGAATAGTGGTTACCTGTCATTCCAAACATGTATGACTTTCATTTGTGGAACACAAAAAGAGAAATGTTGACAAATGTGCTGGCTGCTTTTTTTTTTTTTTTTTACATATAATAAAAGTGAGAAATACATTTACAATGTTTCAGAAATTACAGGTTGGCCTATTGATCCCATAATGATCACATAACAACTTGAACTACCAAAATCTGCTTCGTGCCTTAAAATGTACTGACAGACACCATAAAAAATATTGGTAATGCAATTGAAAGCCACATGATGAATCAGAGTTCATCTTGAAGTGCTCTTATCAGGCTATTATTTGGATATTACCTTTCATGTAGTGTGTAATGTAGCTGTTTGTGAAATGGTCTTATTGTCTCCCTAAAAAAAGGAACCGATACTGAACTGCATGAAACGAGCCATCAGGAATTCCAGTCCTACTTCCTGCTCGAACCTACGTAGGTTTGTAACAAATTTCCATAATGTTTGGTTGAATTTGGTTCATGTTGTCAACATGTCAAGAAGAATGCAACTTAGCATGCACTTCAAAACCAACGGCGTCCTTACTCTTTGTATCACAGTGTATCAAGAGCTGGCGAAATTCCGAAATGGGAACGGGCGTTTTGTTTCCGACAAAGGCTGTAAGTGGTCAAACAATCATAACAGACTGGGCCATCTGACCAATCAGAGCAGAGTAGCTCTTGGAAAGGAAGGGTTTCGAGAGATGAAATCTTTTATCAAACTTTTTCAGACACTGTGAGAGGTGATGCTACAATGTATATTATGAGAAGATTAAAGTGATTTTTGACCTTGGATCCATGTAAACCTATTGTAGGAGACCTCCAATAATTTAAGCCTACCTTTAATTTACCTGTATTGCAAATAGGTGGTTCACAGTTCATGAAAGTCATACATTTGACAGTATTTTACAATCAAATTACATATAATGTGATGTTAAATCATTTGCATTTTTCATTATTATCAGTGTATGATTTGTACAGAGTATTCTAAAGTCCAAACATAGCTTTGTGTGATGAAAATCCAAAAATTGATCAAATTTTCAGTCATTATTCACTGAAAATCTTTCTGTTTGTAGTTTGCACCCATTCAAATTTAGCACATTCAAAAGCAACAAGTCAGGGTTGATGTCACTATGATCAATAGCATCTTGATAATTACGTGGCAATCAGTCAAAAAATAACACGTTTGAATATTGTAGAAATATGGCAGACAGGAAGAATAATAACATAAGTGACTTTAATTCTGTTTCTTACACAAATCTATTATAATACATGAATATTAAGATACTTTTTTTGTCCTTTTTGCTAGACCCACATTCATGGCGTGAACATAGTTCAAGATGTCCTTAACTTTAGTTTCCATCCGTTAGTGCTGCATTTAGGTTCCCAACTGAGGGCTGAAAGGTTCATGGCAAGAAATTTTTGCAGACCTTGACTTCTCAGAGAAAAAGAGAGACTATTCTTTCTCTCTCTCATTCTCTAGGAGTATGATCTGATTAGGTAGAAGTCCCCTGGGCTCACGAGAAACTGCTGAGTCACACAATGCCCTCTTCAGACAAGACATTGTATTTCTCCGAAGACACTAACCTTCCTGTCTTGTCTAGTTTTTGTGTTTCTTTGAGATTTTTGCTTTGCTCTGCATCCTCTTAAAAACAAATATGATTGGCTGAGTGGTGTTTTAGAAGGCCTGATATTGATTCATTTTTACTTTCCACCATAACGTGTGTGTGCTTATGCATATAAGCATGTCAAATATCATGAAATATGACTTTATAAATATCACCAACTGCTGATGACATCATTAGGATGCTTTATAAACAACACTGCAAATGTTTGGAATATATTTCATCATATTTGACGTGTTTCCGACTCGCATTTGGCCACAAGTTTTGATTCCTTGGCGTGTGGCAAACTCTGGAAATCGATAAGCACAGTTAATGCAATTATAATCTGTTAAATCTCTCTTATAATTGAACAGATGGAGGGAGGTGTTTACTGTCTTGCCCCAATGAGATGCAAAAAAAAGGGCCCAACAGAGAGATATTTTTAAAACTGCATCACAGTGGAGATGACATCACAGTCACCAGACTTTCAAATCTCATTTTTGATTTTACTTATGAATTTCGTACTTCTATTTCGCAGCTGTACTTCACTATTAAGCTGCTCAATATGAACTAGAACTAGATTTTCATTTCCCAAGGGCAAGACCAATCACAGTTAATTATGCAAATACATGCAAGAAAGGAAACCAATCGTAATTCATATGCAAATATCGGAAAGGCATCATTGCTGTCAGTTATATACACACACATACTAGAGATAGTACCGTTCAAAAGTTTGGGGTCAGTTGAAAACAGTGATATTATCACAAAATGCTCAATAAATATTAGTCTAATTTGTATCCATGTTAAAAAAAAAAAGTTTTGCTGCTTAATATTTTTCTGGAATCTATGATTTTTCAGGATTCTTTGATGAATAGAAAGTTCAAAGGAATGTCATTTATTTTGAAATAGAAATATTTAATACAATTCTAAATGTCTGTACTGTCAGCTTTGAACAATAACGTGTCCTTGCAGAATAAAAGTATTCATTTCCACAAAGCTTTACCATCACTGGAGTAAATTACATTTTATAAAACCTGAAAACAGATCTTTTAAATTCATATTAATAATATTTCACTAGTTTTACTGTATTTATGATGAAATAAATGCAGCCCAAAACTTAATGATTTCAAACTGATGAGTGTATTGGAGTATAGATTTAGGATTACCCTGACAATTATATTCGAGATGTTTTAATAGGGGTTTGCATTAGTAATACAATTAGCAATACAAAATTATTTTAGGCATCAAATTCACCCAGGCTTTGGCATTATAAACTCATTTACACTCGTTTTATGACAGAATTTCATAAATCTGATGCTGAAGCCCTGAAAGACAGGAATGGAGTTGTGTCTGACAACACGTTTTGATGAGTGCTCAAAGTACTGGCACGTAAATGAAGCCTTTGAACCTCTCCAGAGAGAGCAGGCTGAATGCCTAATCAACGTCGGGCCTCTAAAACACGCAACAGGCCCGGGATTAGAGATAAACACTTGCGAGCCCGTGGCCATCGTCAACACCAGCTTTCACACGAAGACAATGGCTCTCTGATCAGAACAATGATTGCGCCTGCCCGGTTCTCTCTCTCCACTGGCAGCTGAAGCTTCCCACTCCTATCATTTTAATTAATCCAGTAATATTTCCAAAGCCTGCACTGTATAGGCCTCTAATGAGAAATCTCATCAGAAGTCGGCAGAAGCAGGCAATTTGAGCTGGAACCGGTGTGATGTTCTACCTTTCTCCGTCTCTTTTCACCAGGCATCCTTTCAGAACGTTTCTTCATTTCCATCAGAACGTGTTCTGGCCCTCCATTAGCGTACGGGCCGCTGCTGTGGTTAAGCATCGGGAATGTTTTTTGGTGTGCATCTGTATGTTTTCAAGCGCCTCTTTTGACTTGTTGGCCGTTGTATACTGATAGCTATCTGATTGACTTTAATCAGCCATCCGTCAATGTGACAGTGCTGTAAGAATAAAGGTTTTGAGGCGCAAGTTAATTAATCTGCCTGCTCCTGTCGGCTGGCACTGCTCATTCATGGAGCAAATAAAGGCAGTCATGAATGTAATTGTTTGTTTTCTGTGCAGTTTTGGGAAAATACGAGTCATTTTTGTGGCTCTGATATCTGTAAAGGTTGCCCTTTGCTAGCACTCACACAGGGTATTTTTTTTTGCATTAAATGATGCGTGTTTCAACAAATTATTTTTTAATCATAATTTTTCATAAGCTCATCTGATGCATAAATTACGGCACACTGATTTGGTGGCATTTATTAACTGTAGACTGAAGTGCAGCATTATGTGTTGATGTGAACAAGTTTTGTCTTGCAAACTTAGTTTACAGTTTTAAAACATTTCATGTAACTTTTATTTATTAATAATAGCGAAACCAAGAACAACTATTAAAACTTTATTCATTTTGGGGCAATTTAGGGTCCAATTCTCGCTAAAAACTAACTATTAACTATGACTTTTGCCTCAAACTCCTAACTGCTTATTAATAGTTAGTAAGGTTGTTCGCAACTTTGTACGTTTAGGTGTTGGGTAGGATTAAGGGATGTAGAAAATGGTCATGCAGAATAAGGCATTAATATGTGCTTCATAAGTACTAATAAACAGCCAATATCCTAGTAATATGCAGGGTAATAAGCATCTAGTTAATAGTGAGAATTGGACCCTAAACTAAAGGGTTACTTAATTTTTTGTTAAAACTTCAAATGGAAAAAATATGGAGCCCCTAAGGGGACATGGTATTGGATAAAAAAATGAGATGGCAGGAAAAGTTGTATTCCAATGCTTTTGCGTTTGCTCACAAAACTTCTGCGTTTTCTAGCAAAGGTAAAGCGTTCCGAGAAAAAAATATTTGTGTTCTCTCACAAAAGTATTGCATTCTCTTGCAAAAGTATTGAGCTCCACCAAAAAACGTTGCACTTTTCCTCCCATCTCATATTATTTCCATCATAAAACCTTTGCGAGTGAGCGCAAAGTTTATCGGGAGAACCCAAAAGTTTGAAAAATCTTCAGGTAAAAGTATTTTTTTTTTTTTAATACCTTCACCATATACTTTTAGGGATTTATTCTGTTTTTAAAATATTCTATCCTATTAACTTTACGATCCAGGTCATTGTGACAAAAAACCCGATATCTTATATGTAACAGTTTGCCTTATGTGGCGCTATATCTTCCTATATTTGTCAGATCACCGTATCTCTTTTTTTGTCCATTTCCCTTTAAAGATATTATCTCAGATTTTTTTTTTTGTGATGCTGCTGGATGCCAGTTTGGCTCTCAGAAAGTAGTTCCATATGGATGCTTTATCAATAAACTTAGTACCTGACTTTCCGGCGGTTGTAGGTTGGACACTAATTTATTTTGCAGTCAGGGTAATGTAATGGTTGGCATAGTAATCTTGTTCTTGGCGGCTGAGGACAGCGCTTCGGGGCATTGTCTGCACACTGAGGCACATGGCAGCTCTGGCTTTAAGGTGATAAGGGGCTGACTCAAGCCAAGTTCAAAGCTCAACATAACTGGAAAAGAGGAAAGTCATTTCAGGCAATCAAACAAAATTCAACATACTGGACCCCCGCACAAATGTTTTATATTGAAATTTGGAAGTACATCCAACAAAAACACTGTGAAAGGAAGCTGATTTCTTGACTTTTATTTTGGCGTGACAAAAATACATATGGCCTTATGGTTCGTTCAAGTCAAGAAGTAGTGTTGGAATAATCGCAATTACGAGTCGCTGCTTGTTACTTTCTTGTCAATCAAGGAGTTATGGAGAAAGCTATAAAGCTTGCCAGAAACACTACAAATTTAGATGATTTATGAGGAAACTATGAATAAAAATTTTTAAAAAAAGGTATAATTGCAACTTTTTTTCCCGCAATTGGGAGGTCACATCTCGCAATTCACACATTTTTTTCTCAATTGTGAGTTGTACAGTCAGAATTGTGACATAAACTAGCAATTGCATATTATAGTTTATATCTCGCAATTATGGGCTTATAACTGTCACAATTTTCAGCTGAAGTGCCTGAGAAAACCACTAGAGGGCACCTCACCTTGGTCTTTCACACATTCACATTCGCATTTATTCACACAGACTACACTTCCCATAAGCCCCTCACCCAGTCACTGATTACCGCACCAGCTGTAATTCATCACCCACACCATATAAGCACTGCTCACACTTCCATTCACTGCGAAGTATTGATTTGTTCACACTGTCAATTCCGAGCGTTATTTTCCCGTGTTTGATTCTGCCTGTTTTCCCGTTGCCTGATCCTTGCTGCCTGTCCTGACATTTCCGCCTGTGTTTTGACCACGATCCTGTTTATCTCCTATGTACCTGTTTGCTGATCTTTGACCATTGCCTGTTTGACTACGTCTACCAATAAACTGCATTTGGATCTCAACCCGCTGCCTCCTCGTAACATAACGAGCAATTGTGAGTTAATATCTCGCAATTCTGACTTTGTATCTCGCTATTATGACATTATAACTCGCAGTTTTAAATATTTGTATCTCGCAATTCTGACATTATAACTCTCAATTTTAAAAGTGTATACCTCGCAATTCTGAGAAAAGGAGTCAGAATAGCGAGATTAAAAAGTCGCAATTACCTTTTTTTATTCAGTGGCAGAAACGAGCTTCCATAGGAGACCAAAATCAACTGAACGCACATTATGTCATAATTATGATTTCCCAATTAATAATAGAAACCTGCCAAGAGGACTTGGTGCTTCCCAGGGCTAGATTTATTTAATCAAAAATACAGTAAAATCAGTAATTGCCAGGATTATGTCGTTTTATGGACTTTTAGTTTGTTTTTCATTGTTTCCCTGTGTTTATGTTCCTGTCAAGTCACCTTTATTTACATATGCTTTATACAATACAGATTGTTTCAAAGCGGCTTTCCAGTGATAAGTGATAATAATTATAACATTTAAAATACAAAATGTAAAATAAATTCCTTTTTAAAAGTATGCTTTTCCTTTTAGCAGGTGACAACCTTGAATATAATATACGGATAAGCATAATAGTTTTGATTGCAGCACTGAAATATCCTCAGTTTAAATTTAGCCTTTACATTATATTTATTCTACTGAGACTTGCACTGTCACAGTCAAGAAGAGCTTATTGCACCCCTGCATTTAACATGCTCGCAAGTTCTCGCATTCTTTCTTACACATTCAGTAGTGATCGGATGATCTTTGCAGTGTAATTTGATTTAAGATGCTGTATTTGATTCATGCTCAGCACAAACACTAATGTGAAGCTATCGTGCGCTATGTGGGTGCAAAGTGCCATGGCAAAAGAATTGCCTCTGTGGATTTATGAACACATAATCATGACTTTTCATCATAATTAGTTCTTATTTCCATGCCATGGGTATTACTCAGATCCATTTAAGACTCCTTCAATACATTTCATGGAACAACATGTGTTTTCCTGAAGACAAATGTGCTATTTATGCGCTGAATTAATTGTGTCATGGATTACTCTGAATTGAAATTGTGTAAACAAATAGGACGCTGCTCGGCGCCCATGGTACAGGGAAGTGTTCATTGTGCAAGTACAACACAATGAGCCAGAAATATTGAGCATATTTTAGAGTCTGTTTCAAATTATGATTATTTCAGCAATATTACCCCTGTAAAACAAACAACATATTGCTCAAACATGGTGTGCGAGCATTTTTTGTCAGGTGAATGTGTCAAAATTGTGCTCAATTATGCCGTACTCTCAACTAAATTACATCAGATTAGATGTTGAAATTAGACTTAGATTTATGTTTTGTAGATTTGGGGTACATTTGTGAATTCAGGGGTGAGAAATCTAAAATTGTTCTTCCCTTTTTGCCATTCATTTTGCAGTAACCATGTCCCTATGATCCTTCATCATCCTCTGCAAATTTGGTTCCGTCTCTCTGTTGAATAATTTAGTGAACGGCTGTATTGTGTAATATTCAATTAATAATTAATCAGTAAATTTAGTAATTTAAACAGATTAACCAATTTGCCTATTTGCTTTTCTTTAAGCTGTGGACTATTACTGCTTTAATTAAAGTTCGTTCAGAGATTACCGCTTTTAATATGCACGCTTACACCAGCACATCACTTCACATTTTATGGAGTTCAAAATGAACTTCACACACTTAATCATTATATTCAGAATATTTCCTAAACCCTTTCTTACATTTGTAATGGACTTTTTGTTACGACTCACATTTCCTACATTTCCTCTTCAGACGTCATCAACACCGACTGACAAAGAAATAGTAAAAGGATGCTGCTTTTCTCCTGTAATCATTTAACCCTGTAATTATGGTCTATTTCACAGCTTGAAATATACTTGGAAGATGCTACCAGATACTCGTAAGATGATTCTTATTTTAATACTACAGAAAGAGTTGAAAATTAAGAAACTGATAAATATAATAGAATCAGTAATCGCCTGTAAAAATGGCAGTACCATTAAAGGGGTACTTCACTGCTGGCAAAATGGGCTTTCAATAAAACTTCGCTGCCTGTGCAGTAGAAAGGAAAAAAAAACACATCTTGAAATCTTTGCTACCTGACTAAAGAAAACAAACAACAACAACAACAAAAAAGCGGTTGTCCTCCCTTATGTCAAATAGGCAGGATAACTTCAACACCCATAATGCACTGGGCATGTTACCATCCAAAGCCACTCCCACCAGTCTGATATTGATACGGTTAATGCCTCGTTTTAGTAGGAAATACTTCTTAGCAAACTTTTAGTTATAAGGGTGTCGAGTTCTATTGATTCCGGGTGCAAGAATTCAACCAGTAAACATTTAGCGGGTTACGTAGTGAGTTACTTTCAGTTTCCAGTGAAGGATCCAGTGCGTTGTAGGCAGAGTACGGAAACAAAATAGTAATAATACAAATCATGCGCACGATTTAGTAAATCAAGGGAACGAATTAGTAAATCGTGCGCGTACTTTCCTTTTTTTTTATTGC